>JAWDJE010000002.1:191484866-192019866 GCA_035047345.1 Bradypodion ventrale
ACTTCTTCTTAATAACAAAAATTGGCGAATTCCAAGGACTTGTGGACTGTTCTATGTGTCCTGCGTTTAGCTGTTCCTTAACTAGCTGCTTGAGGGCAACTAACTTCTCTCCCACTACCGGCCATTGTTCTACCCAGACCGGAGTATCGGTGAGCCATTTAAGTGGCAACGCCACTACCCGAAGGTAAGGGTGGCACCGTACTGTTGTAGAATGTCTCGCCCCCAAAGATTGACGTGCACGTCAAGAATGTGCGGCCGAATCACCGCCGTGCCGTCAGCCCTTGGGATTGTGACTTCTACCCACTCTCGGCTTCTAAACGCTTCCTGAACTCCGCCTATCCCCCACACATCGGAGACCGGCTCAATGGCCCACTCCCTCGGCCACTGGCTTCTGCTTATCACGGTCACATCCGCTCCGGTTTCGAGTAACCCTGAGAACACTCTTTTGTTCAAAAATACCTCGATAACGGGGCGCTGCTTCCACTCAATGTTGGTCTCCACTGTCGCTAAGACCTGGTATCCTTGCACTGCCTCACTCGCGCTTGAGCGGTCTGCTGAACCGGACTCTGAGCTGTCACTGAGCCTTCTCTGGCTGCCTGCTGGCGAGTGACAAGGAACCATGATCAGTTGCGCTAGGGTGTCTCCCTTGTGGATTGTTTGGGGCAGGTGTGTCCAAAGCTGGACCTGGAGAACGCCTGAAAAATTTGAGTCAATGACTCCTGGAATTATAAAAATTCCACGTGCTCCAGCTACACTAAGGGGCAAAACTAAACCTATAAAGCCTTTGGGTAGGGGTCCCATATACTGAGAATCGACTAGATAGACTGTGCCCGGCAGATCGCATGTAACGTCCACCTGGCAAGCCAATTCTAGCCCTGTGCTACCCTTGGGGCTGGCCTGTGCCCTCGCAGTACCTGGAATGTGCCTGGAACCTAGTCTAGTTCTGGGGAGTTCTGGATCTGGGTGAAGGAAGCCTCTGTTTGGACTGGGGCCAGAGACGTGCCCGGATTCCGGTTTCCCGAACTCGGACAATACCTGGCCCAATGGTAGCCTTTCTTGCACTTCGGGCAGGGGGTGTTCGGAGCCTTGGGACGGCCAGACTTTTGTCCGCCTCCCTTGGATCGGCACTCCCTAGCGAAGTGTCCGACCTTACCACAAGTGTGGCATGCTCCCTTGATCTTGCCATTGCCGTGAGGTCTTCTCCCCCCCTGCACCGCTGCCGCTAGCAGACCCATCTTGTAGGAGTCTGTGCCAACGTCGGAGCATGCTCGGATCATGTCCGTTAAGGTCAAGTCAGGGCGATTGCCCAGGGACTGCAAGATTTTACGGCAGTCCAAGTTGGCGTTATCCTTTGCTAGCTTAATCATGAGCTCTTGTTGGGCCTGCTCATTATCAATCTGCCTGCTAATTGCTTCCTCCAGGCGATTGATGAAGTCCATGTAGGGCTCCTGGGCTCCCTGCTTAATAGCGGTGTAATTTTTGGCCGTTTTGCCAGACGCTGGGACCTTGAAGTATGCCCTATAGGCAGCTTCGGCTGACATTTCTAGAGTGGCGAGAGGCAAGTTGATTTGAGCGTTGATGGGCTCAAAGGCACCTGAACCATACAGCTGGTCAGGAAGTACCGCGCCTCCCATCCTGGCAGCCCGAGTTTGAGCTTCTAGGCGAAACTCGCTGTCCCAAATCATGTACTGGCTGGGGGTTAGCATCATCCTCATGACGGCTTTCCAATCATGAGGAATCCACATGGTGGTTTCGCACACTTGCTGAAGCGTGCACCTAGTAAAACGACTTTGGAGCCCTGTCTCTGAAATTGCTTTCCGTAAAGCCATGAGAAGCTTGTACGGGACTGGGGAGTGTACTATTTGCTGTGCGCCCGTGAGCGCGTCCATCTCCATGCGGATTGGACAAATCTGTCTAAGTTCAGCTAGTTGTTCAACTGACAATTCCCCCTTCTTAAGTTCTATCTCAGCTGTGCGCTGAAGGGCACTCTTCACGACTAGGGAACCCGGAGCTGTCAGAGGAGCGCCTGCGCTTCTCATTCCTTGCGTTCCTTCGGTGACGTCTGCAGCTGTCACCGCGGGAAGGCTCCCTACGCTACTCTGCCGATAGCTAATTGACGGATAGAGTGCCGTGGGCGCAGTCGGTTCGACTGGCTTGCCTGATGGCTCGACTAACGGGGGTTCTTTGGCCTCTACCCGGACTGGCTCGATCTCTGCTAAGAGCTTCCTACACTTTCTCCAAGTACGAACTATCCCTCCTGGAGCTTTCGGGGGTTGCTGAATGCAGTCTCCTATCTGATCCCAGAGCTGCAGGGTTAACGTACCTACTTCTGGGTAAAGTAGGCAATGTTCCCTGAGATACGCCAAAAGTCTCGCTAATTCCCTGCTGTGAAAGCGTAAATTAAAAACCCTGGCCAGGATTCTGAACTCCTCCTCACGAGTTCTTTGGCTAGCGGACGGACTTGGTCTATGAGAACAAGTCCCCATATTACCTGCGATTGGGTCTCCGGAAGATTCCTCCTCGGGACGAGTCGACGCGTCTTTGCAGGCAACAGGTTCGGGCGTCGGGTGTCTGGGGTAGACCTCGGAGCGTGGACCTTCTGCCACGGGCCCTTCGACGCTCTGCGATGTCAGGGGCTCACAGCTGCCCTGAGCGGAACGCGTTTCCCTCTATGGCAAACCTCCTTGAAAGCGGGGAGCAAGCTGTAGGAATGTCTCTCTGGAATGCCTCGCCGCGGGCCACTTCTCCGATCGGCTGGCTGCCGGCCGGAGCGCCGCGCTGTCCTCCAGGATGACGGGTCGCGGTTCAAGCGCAGAACCGGACCGCGTGGATCGCTACTCACGAGTAGACCTCTCCGGGGTCTCTTACTCACGAGTAGAATCACGTCGGGGTCACCAGATGTAGGATTTGGGGCCGTAAAGCGGCCCTTGAGGTCCCGGAGGAGACTGGTCAAAGGAACGACACGAGGCAAGATGGAGCGAAGACCAGATCAGTCATTTATTGGGAAAATACACACACCTTTTATAGATCAGAAGGCAGGTAGAAAAAACCATCACCCGAAAGTCAATCACATCACCTATTTACTCAGGTTAATTGGGGAACCTCTCAAAGGGAAGTTAATTAGTGCGGGCAAACATTGACAGAGGAAGCCCTATTGTTTTGGGCTTAGAGGCTGGGTAAATATGGTCACTATTTGCACCGGGGATTTCCTTGGCCAGGAGATGAGTGATTACTCTAATAGGTAACTGAGGTCTGCGAGATGCTTATTCGGCAGAGTCGTCGGTCAGGCTAGAAGCAGCCGAATTAATCCCTATCATTAATTCACCCCCCTTATGCCCTGACAAGGGCCAGAGGCCAGGAGTTTGCTCGCTGGTTTAACCTCTGCCAGAGACCACTGGTGCCCAACCGGGCACGGGGAATCTTCATCCACTAAAACTGGACAGTAGGAGATAATAATAATTTCGTATCAGAAATTATTCTAGGCTGAAAGGATTTTTTGTGGGGAAACCCCACTCAGAGGATGCTCAAATGAAGCTCCTTAAGGACAGATAGAAGGAATGGGGCTGACAAAGGAAGGCAGGAACTTGTGCTTAAATGATGCAGCAAGTTTTTTTCTTCTAAAAAGTCTTGGCCTTTTCCATGTATTTAGCCTCAAAGGGCTTGGTGCCCTTTTAGCCCTGCTCCAGGCAGCAAAATATCTTGTTCTAGGCAGAGTCTTCTCTCTATCAGCCGCGTTGCCATCCATTCCAAAGCGTTTCACAGTCCCAAGAAGCTATACAGCACCTTTTACAAGCTGTGCCTTAGAAGTCCATCTGGTGCTGCAGAGAAAGATGAGAGATGGGGAAAGGCAGTTCTTGTCCTGTGGCAAACCTGCAGTGTGAGAATTGTGCCTGGGTGAACTGGAGGAACATTTAAGAGAGATTTCTGAGGCGTTTATTTCAGTATACACATTGCTTCATTTGTGCTCCCCTCAAAATAATATCCCCTGGAGCAGAGATTCTCAACCTGTGGGCCGGATGTGGCCCACAGCACCATTTCTTGTGGCCCCCCAACGCCTCCACCACACCAGGAAGTGCCATGTGGTGGATGAAGGGCAAAATGGCCATCTGGCCCCCGAAGCTGTCTGAGGGAGCATGACCCGGCACCCGGCTTAAAAAAGTTGAGAACTCCTGACCTGGAGCTTGAGTTTAGTATGCAGATGGGCTCACTCGGCTTGAGCTTCTATAGTCCAAGCTACGTGTGTTTAGTGCTAGTCCTACCCCATGAGATATGGGGTGCAAAACAGTGGAGAGATTCTGGAGCACACAGCCTCCACTCTGCCCCATGACATAGCCTATCACTTGAAGGTGTAGTGGAGGATGCTGTGGTTAAAGTGGGATTCATCTGCAGCTCCAGTCTACCACTATGCGTGCTGTGGGCTGTGGGGAGAGACATCTTGTCTTTTGTCTCAGCCAGTAAAGTGGTTTAGCATGCCCATAAATGAAGAGCTATTCTGCTCCAAGGTGCCTAGTTTTAGAATCATGCCTGGAAGGCTATTAATAAGAATTGACAAAAAAGCTGATGTGCGTACATTAGCTAAAAATAGTAAACCAGGAGGTCCAGACTGATCTTGCCTCAGTTAGGAGCTATTATTTCACCTTCATCGCAAACAAACACACACACCAAGTCTGGCACCTGTGGTTAGCTTTGCTAGTTTCTTTCATAAGACCTGAAATACTATGAACAATTGAAGCTGCCTTGTATTACATCTGCCCAGACCAGGGGTTGGCAAAGTGTGGCCCAAAGGGCAGGCATGCTATTGTAGACTCCACCACCACCAAATTCCCTAGCAAAAATAGGCAAATTGCCCCAGTGTATCTTCTAAATGGAAGGGACTGCAGTGGCTTAGTGGTTAAGATGCTGAACTTGATGACTGGAAAGTTGGCAAGTCAGCAGTTTGGAACCTGAGTACTGCATGACAGAGTGAGTTCCCATCACTGTCCCAGCTCCTGCCAACCTAGCAGTTCGAAAGCAAGAAATTGCAAGTGGATAAATAGGAACCATTTCTGTGCACTCTGGTATCTAGGCATGCCTGCCACATGTCCATAGAAACATCTGCAAAACGCAGACACGCTGGCTCTTTGGTTGTAAAGAGAGATGAGCACTGAACCCTGGAGTTGGATACGACTGGCTTTCGAGCAAGGATGGCCTTTACCTTTTACCTTCTAAATACTGTAGGTTGCAGAGGGGCCTCCTCTAAAACAGGCCCATATTCATAATCAGAGGTGGAATTCAGGCTATTTTCAGGCACAGAGTTCTCCCTGCCTTTCTGCCCAGCAGCCCAATGAGAGCATTTCCTCTTTTCTCCCAGCACAGAGTTCGCTCTGCCCATCAGCCTAATGGGATCGCTTGCTCCATCCCCCCAGCACAGAGTAAACCCCACCCCTCTGCCGAGCAGCCCAATGGGAGTGCTTCCTCCCTCCTCTGTTGCTGTGTTGGCACTTTGAGATAAATAAGTGGTTTTTTGGTTGCAGTTTGAGCACTCGGTCTCTAAAAGGTTCGCCATCACTGGCATATGCAATCTCTGGAGGTTTCTGAAAGTAAAATGCCCTTCAGATGTGCTAAATAGCCCACCTTGATCTCTAGACCGATACTGAATTAGAGTCTAATCTATGTTTAGTGTAGTTGGATGAAGGAGAGGGAAGGTAGTTTATACCAATTCTCTAGCCAATTTTACCTCCTGGTAATAGATTCGAAAGGGTTGTGGGACTCTCCAGATGAGCATAAGTAGAAGTTGTAGAAGCGTCAGAAGAAAGAGGGATTTGACAAGAAAACTAAAATAAAAATAAATGTTTTTTAAATCCTGTAATGTTAATTAAATTGATAAATTTTGCATGGTCATACATCAACACATGTTGTTGAGCTGGTTACATGTGAAGATAAAATAAAGGAAAATGTTCAAAATTATTTTAAAGTTCCTTGATTAAAGCAACAAAAATAGCAAACTTCTTTCTAATAAAGACAGCACACAAGATGTAGCAAAGCAGACTAAAGCAGTACTAAAACAGCATGAATGCAAACACTATTTAGTAAATCTGAGTGAACAGAGCATAACCAATGTGCCAGATAAAGCCTCTGTGGGAAGACCATTCTACCCCCATGCTACTACCACTGACAAAAATACCACTTCCTTCAGCAGGAGCCTCTGCTGGTCCAAATTTCTATCCACAAACAGCGGGATCTCTTCCATTTACCAAACAAACTCCTCTCACACCAACCCATCTGTTTCATTTGGCTACAGTCCTATTCAGGCAAGTGATTCTTTCCAGGAGTTATTGTTTATTTTATTTGTTTATTATTATTATTATTATTATTATTATTATTATTATTATTATTATTATTATTATTATTATTATTATTATTATTATTATTATTATTATTATTATTATTATTATTATTTCGTGTCAGAGATTACTCTGGGTTGAAAGGATTTTTAGGGGATGCCTGAATGAGGCTCCTTTCATGTCCACAAGCACAGCTCTCGGGTATCGAAACCCGACCTTCCAGTCTCCATCTTAGCGTTTAACCACTAAGCCACCAGGGGAGCTGCTGTTATTAGAGATTTACTGCACAGTACTTTACTTTATTTCACCTCTATACCACCCATCTGGGAGGTATTCCCAATCTGGGCAGTTTACATAATTATTTATTTTATTTTATTATTTATTTATTTCTACTAGTTTAGCTGCCCCCTCGCTGAAGCAACTCCGGGTGGCTTACTTATACAACCACTAAACATAAAACAATCCAGCACCCCATACACATTAAAACTGTTCTTTTAAAATCAGGTAGATTTAGCACTTGTTTGGATCATTTTAGAGTGAGAAAGCAAGCGGGAGAATGTCAGGAATGAACATGGCATTGCAAAGTTTTCGTCCTTCTTTGTGACAGAAGGGGGGGAAGGTTATATGAATCACTCTGAATGCTCTTTACAGACCATATGCAGAACTTGCCAATTAGACCATGTCACCTCTTTATCATCATACAAACTTCCTTTGAAAAAACAAATACATGTTGAAAACAATAAATTCCAGCATTAAAGCATAATTAAAAAACTATCACAAACTCTCACTCTCTCTCTCTCTCACACACACACACACACACACACACAGGAGGGGTAAACAAAAGGAGCCTGCCTGCGGTTTGAAATTGGTTTTTAGTGCATTCCTATGGGAAACTGTGCCTTGTACCCTCTAGTGGCCATCTATGGTAATGACAGGCAATTGTTCTTTCCCCCACCAGGAAATGCCATAGGCTGCTTTTAAGCTGCCAAAAATGTGGCAAATCACATGGAGGGGCTGGATGGAATGGCATTGGGGGCCGGGTCTGGCCCATGGGCTGTAGGTTGCGAATGCCTGTGCTAAACAGTAAACTAGAAAAGGAGAGGTTAAACCTTTGGAAATTAAAACCCAAAACATTTTGCTAAAAGGATAAAATTCTACCCTTTGGAAGTCAATTTATAGACTTTGAAGCAACATAAGAAGAACAAAGAATAATCAATAAAAATGGAGATACAGTAGAACCTCGCATAAAGAGTGCCTCGCTTAGAGACTAACTCGTTTAAAGAGCAGAATTTTCTCTGAATGGTTGCCTCGCTTAACAACTAAAACTAACCAAAACCCCGCTTAACAACTAAATCGGGGTTCGCAATCCCCCATACCAGAAGTCACAATTGGTCACTTACAATGGTGTTTCGCTTAAAGAGCAAACTCGCTTAAAGAGCAATCCCATGGAACGCATTATGCTCTTTAAGCGAGGTACCACTGTACTTGGATATAGGACAAAATTTCTGTGAATGTGGAGAAATTCAATCCTTGCACCATTTATGTGCATGCAGTTTATGCCCTAGTAAATTAGATCTAGTAAATAGCCAAGATAAAGCTATTGAAATTGTCTGCTTCTGATCAAAAGTAGTCTGATTGTTTTAAAAGTTTAATTCGTTTTTAATTTTAACTATATTCCATATACTGTACAGTGGTACCTCATATAATGATTTTAATCCGTTCCATGGGGCTTGTTGTTGTACATGCATTGTATAGCAATTTTTGCTATGGGATGGATCGTACAACAATTATTATTTTTTCCTAAGTGTTTTTTCCCATTGAAAAGTTGTTCGATTTTTTTCCATAGCGAAAATTGTTATGCGGGATGCCATTTCCACCCCAAACCTAATTGTTATGTGATTTCGCTGCTATACGGGGCGATTGTTGTATGAGGTTCCACAGTATGTCCATACATAAGAACATAAGAACATAAGAACAGCCTTGCTGGAACAGGCCACAGCCCATCCAGTCCAGCATTCTGTCTCACACAGTGGCTCACCATTTGCTTCAGGGTAATATTCCCAAGCAGATGCCTTCACCTGCTTAGGATTCCCTGGAAATGGCATGGAGAGATATTCTGCCTATCTCTTCAACCCGGAGGTTGTCCTTAAGTATCCATAATTATAGCCATTGATACCCTTGTCCTCCATGAACTTGTCTAATCCTTTCGTAAAGCTGTCAAGACTGACAGCTGTCACCACTTCTTCTGGCAGGGAGTTCCATAGATCAGGGATCCTCTGGGTGAAAAAGTACTTTCTCTTATTTGTTTGAGAACTAGTACCCAAAAGTTTCATGGAGTGTCCCCTAGTTCTAGTGTTATGTGATAGGGAAAACAGTTTTTCCTTATCTATTTTGTCCACACCGTGCATGATTTTATAAATTTCAATCATAATTTTAAATTGTACAGCACTCTGATAGAAAGAAAGATGTTCTACAGGCAGAAACAGACTACTGTACATCTTTTTTCACCCCTTACATCTTTTTATTCTTGTCAGAGTCAGAATATAACTGGAATGTAAAGCTGTCCTGGGTTGTATCAGGCTCAGCCAGAACAATGAGGCCATTTAAATAGCCTATAGTTTGATGTTTCCATTCACGTCAAAATGTTCACTTATCCTGGGGAGTTTTTGAGACAAGAAACCACAGGCACCTCAAATTGCTGCAATTCACTCTCTCCTCTATCATTTGTGCTGCCTTCTTTGACACCTCTTCCCCACCCTTCCTCCCTCCCCTTGTTTTCTTGAAGGTGGGTGCTGATTTCTTTTAATATTTCAAAAGAGCAGTGCTATTTGGAACAGAGTCAATAGAAGAGGAGAGAAGCGTTCCTGCTATATGCTATATCCTGGGTTCCAAACTGGAGCAACAGTTAATCCGCCTAGGCTAGAAGAGAGAAAAGAGAGAGAATTTGCGTTGTTGCGGTAGTGCATTAGAGCGAGCTCTTTTCAAAGAAGTGCTTCCAGTTCTGGACAACCTTCATATCTGAAGGAGAAAGCTGTAGATTGCCGTGTCACGTTCTGCCGACTACGTCTCTGTTAACATCAACCTAGTAGAAACCAATCACTGCTGCTTTGGGACAACACAAGCCATCACACATGCCAGAAACTGAAATTAAACAAATGCAATCCCAATCACTACCAAAAAGAAGTAGTCCCTGCCGATGAAGCAAAAAGTCTGAATGACCACGGGAAAGGGCTGGGGAAAGGGCTGGGTTCATTTGTCATTCGTCATCTAGTCACCAAAAATTACCTCGAACTTAACCATTCCAAAAGTGAGACCAACCAGGATAAATCAGAAACTAGAATCACTGTAAAAATGCTGCCACATAGTGAGGTTGGAATGATGTTGTGACTATGTTATTGATCTAAAGTGGGGGAATATGTGACTTTCCAGATAGGGACCATTTCCCATCAGTCCTAGCCAGTAAGATCAATGGAATGGGATGGAGAAGCTAGAGTAGATTTTTTGGAGGAGAGTTTCCCAAGCCTGCTCTGATTAGAAGAGCCCCCCACCGAGTACCATATTTGCTGGCATATAAGGACTGTTCTTTATCCATCTGGCACAACACATATATTAGTCATATGGCCAACCCATGATATCCTTAGCAGCTGTCTGTAGATCCACATTTCAAAAGCTTCAATCTTCTTTTCAGATGCTTTACTCAATGTCCAAGCTTCAACTATATATAGCAGGAATTCTCAACCTTTTTAAGCTGGGGTCTGGGTTACACTTCCTCAAACAGCTTCAGGGACCGGACAGCCATTTTGCCCTTCCTCCACTACATGGCACTTTCTGGTGTGGTGGAGGTGGTGGGTGGGTGGGGGCACATGAAATGGTGCAGTGGGTCACATCCAGCCCACAGGCTGCAGATTGAGAATCCCTGACATACAGCAACACTGGGAATACATAACATCTCACTGTTCGGATCTTTGTAGCAAGAGTTAGATTTCTACAGTGCTTTATAATAAATGTTGCATTTTTATGAAGGCAGATCTTGCTTTTTTATAGAGTCCTGAATTTCCCCATTTTTTTATTTCCAGTTCAGTGGCTGACTCGTACCTGTCAACTTTTGGATTTGAAAATAAGGGAAATTTTGGCCACACCCCTCTATGGGTGTGGCCGAATCCATGGGCATGGCCAAATATAGCCATGTGACTTGCTGGGCTCTAGTCATGCCTGCCACATGGCCATGAAAATGTCTGCAAAAACACACAGCACAGGCTCTTTGGCTGTAAATGGAGATGAGCACTGCACCCTAGAGTTGGATACGACTGGCAGATTTTACTTTCTTAGGATCAAAGATCTGATGCTTGGGAAACAAGCTATGAGAAACCTGGGGAACATAGTGAAAAGTACAGGCATCACCTTGCAAACAAAAAATTGCATAGTCAAAGCAATGGTATTCCCGGTGGTAATGTATGGATGTGAGAGCTGGACCATTAGGAAAGCTGAGCGCAGAAAAATAGATGCCTTTGAAATGTGGTGTTAGAAATAGGTCGATCCTAGAAGAAATCAACCCTGACTGCTCATTAAAGGGCAAATAGTAAAAATGACGTTAAAGTACTTTGGACATCAAATGAGAAGAGAAGATTCACTTGAGAAAGCCTTGATGCTGGGAAAGGTGGAGGACAAAAAAAGGGGGTTGCCAAAAATAAGATGGCTAGATGGTATTGTAGATGCAATGGCCACAAAGCTGTGTGGACCAAAGAACCCTTTTCCCATTTTCTTGGGGGACTTTTGTTTTATTTCTTGTTTGCTCAGTGGCTTAAGTGACTAAGATGCTGACTGGAAGGCAGAAGGTCAGCAGTTCGATTCCCGAGTACTGCAGGACGGAATGAGCTCCCGTCTTTGACCCAGCTCCTGCCCATCCTAGCACTTCGAAAGCAAGAAATTGCAAGTAGATAAATAGGGACCACTTTGGTGGGAAGGTAACAGCGTTCCGTGCGCTCTGGTTTCTAGTCATGCCTGCCACATGACCACGGAAATGTCTGCAGATGCAAACAATGCTGACTCTTCGGCTTTGAAACAGAGATGCGCACTGAACCCTAGAGTCCGATACGATTGGCTTTTGAGCAAGGGCGACCCTTTACCTTTACCTAACTCAGATCCCCTTACACAACCGGCAAGCACACACACCCCACCCCTCCCAAGTTAACTCTAGAACAGAAACAGAACACACACATCCTCTCTCTCTCTCATATAGTATTGTAGATGCAATGGGCACAAAGCTGTGATGGCGAACCTTGGCACTCTAGAAACGACTGTCTTTCGAGCAAGGGAAAAGGGAAACCTTTAGCATATAGTGAGCAAGCACTTCCCCCCTCCCAAGTTAACTCTACAACAGAAATGGAAGGCAGGGGGCAGAAACAGCTCAATAAAGTATGAGAGTTTGAGAGAAGTCTCTGCCCCCAGACCAAGAGCTGATTTGCCCCTGCATATATGAAATATTGCTCACCTAGAGTAGACTCCCGTCCCTAGTCCTAGCATGAAACGAAGCACCATCTTGGCCATGTAGCTGGCAGGAAAATGAAAGAGAAACTAACTACAGAACGCCCCCCCCCCACCTTCTCTCTCTCCCCTTCCACATGCGAAAAGCCACACAGTGACCTCTGGTGGCCGGGAAAAAATACTGCAGCTTATTTCTTTTTAAAAATTAAGGGGAAATACGGGGAAATCAATTAAACGGGAGGGGGTGGGAAGAGGGGTAAAAATAAAGGGTTTCCCCGGATAAAACGGGATGGCTGACAGGTATGGGCTGACTACTCATAAATGATGAATTATAAGAAGATAAGAACAGCCTTGCTGTAACAAGCCACAGCCCATCCAGTCCAGCATTCTGTCTCACACAGTGGCTCACCATTTGCTTCATGGTATTCCCAAGCAGATGCCTTCACCTGTTTAGGATTCCCTGGAAATGGCATTGAGAAATATCCTGCCTATCTCTCCAACCCATAGGTTGTCCTTCGGTATCCATAATTATAGCCATTGATACCTTTGTCCTCCAATCCTTTCTTGAAGCTGTCAAGACTGACAGTTGTCACCACTTCATCAGGCAGGGAGTTCCATAGACCAGTGATCCTCTGGGTGAAAAAGTACTTTCTCTTATTTGTTTGAGAACTTGTACCCAAATGTTTCATGGAGTGCCCCCTAGTTCTAGTGTTTTGCGATAGGGAAAACAGTTTTTCCTTATCTACTTTGTCCACACCGTACATGATTTTATAAACTTCAATCAGGTCACCTCTTAGATGACGTCGTTCAAGAGTGAAGAGGCACAACCGTTGCAGCCTTGGATGGTAAGGAAGGTGTTCCAGTCCCCTAATCATTTTGGTTGCTCTCCTCTGCACTTTTTCCAGCTCCATAATATCCTTCTGGAGGTATGACGACCAGAACTGTACACAGTATTCCAGATGGGGCCTCACCATAGATTTACAAAGAGGAAAAATGACACTTGCTGACTTATTTTCTATACCCTTCCTAATGATCCCTAGCATTGAGTTTGCTTTTTTCACTGCTGAGGCACACTGGGTTGACATCTTCATTGAGCTGTCCACCAGGACACCAAGGTCCCTTTCCTGGTTTGTCGCAGAGAGTTCAGACCCCATCAGTTTATAAATGTAATTGGGTTTTTTTTGCCCCAACATGCATCACTCTGCACTTACTAATGTTGAAGCTCATTTGCCACTGTTTTGCCCACTCCCCCAGTGTCAAGAGATCCCTCTGGAGCTCCTCACAATCTCTCACAGTTTTCACTATCCTGTATAATTTAGTGTCATCAGCAAATTTGGCTACTTTGCTATTTACTCCTACTTCAAGATCATTTATGAAGAGGTTGAAAAGCAGGGGTCCCAGTACTGAACCTTGGGGGACCCCACTCTTTACTTCCCTCCACTTGGAGAAATGTCCATTGAGTGCTACCCTCTGTTTCCTGTCCCTTAGCCAGTTGCCGATCCAGGACAAGACCTGTCCCTTTATTCCATGACTGGTAAGTTTATTCAAGAGCCTTTGGTGCGGGACCTTGTCAAAAGCCTTCTGAAAGTCCAGATGAACAATGTCAATTGGATCCCCCTTATCCACATGCTTGTTGACACTCTCAAAAAATTCCAACAGATTAGGGAGGCATGATTTGCCCTTGCAAAAGCTATGTTGGCTCTCCTTTAGCAGCGCCTTCTCTTCTATGTGCCTATTAATCCTATCTTTTAGGATGGTTTCCATCACTTTACCTGGGACACATGTCAAACTGACAGGTCGGTAATTTCCTGGATCACCCCTGGATCTTTTTTTGAAAATTAGTGTTACATTCGCTACCTTCCAGTCATCAGGCACAAAGCCTGATATGAGAGAAAGATTATATATTTTGGCTAGGAGATCAGCAATTTCATCTTTAAGTTCCCTGAGAACTCATGGATGGATGACATCTGGTCCTGGTGATTTGTTAGCATTTAGTTTAACAAGACATGCAAGGACCTCCTCCCTGGTTATTTCTATCTGGCTTAATTCTTTGGTTTCTCTCCCTATGAAGATAGGTTCTGTTTTGGGCATGTGGTCTCTGTCTTCTTCAGTGAATACTGAAGCAAAGAATTCATTGAGTCTCTCTGCAATCTCTGTTTCCTCTTTAATAACCCCTTGCCTTCCATTGTCATCTAATGGTCCAATGGCCTTCCTAGTTGGGTTCTTACTTCTAATGTACTTAAAGAAGTCTTTGTTATTTCTCTGAGTATTTTTAGCTATACGCTCCTCAAAGTCTTGCTTTGCTTTCCTGATCGTTGCCTTGCATTTGTTCTGCCAGAATTTATGTTTCTGCCTGCTGTCCTCATTCAGACAAGCCTTCCATCTTTTAAATGAGCTTTTCTTGCTTTTGATCACTTCCCAAACAGCTCCTGTAAGCCACATTGGAGTCCTCTTGGACCTGGCAGTGCCCTTTTTCCTTTTGGGTATGCATTCCAATTGGGCCTCTGTTATTGTTTTTGTAAACAGCCTCCATGCCTCTTGGAGTGTTTGGACTCTCTCAATTTTCCCTTTCAGCTTCTTTTTTACTAGTTTCCTCATCTTTGGGAAATTTCCTTTTTGAAAATTTAAGGTCTCTGTGTTAGATTTTATCAGTGACTTGCGGTCTATGATCAAGTTAAACATAATTGAGTTGTGGTCACTGTTCCCTATTGGATCAGTCACATTAACATCTTGCACCAGATCCTGAGTATTACTCAGGATCAAGTCAAGGATTCTTGTACCTCTAGTTGGGTCTTCAACCATCTGTCCCAGGGAACAATCATTTAGCATATCTAGGAACTTTATCTCTTTATCATGTGCTGAACAATAGTTCACCCAGTCTATGTGAGGGTAATTGAAGTCCCCCATTATAACCAGGCTTCCCTTCTTGGATGCCTCCTTTACAACATTCTCCAACTGCCAGTCTCCCTCAAGAGTTTGGGTCGGAGGCCGATAGTATATGCCTACTGTTAGACCATCCTTGTGGCCTGGTACTCTTACCCACAGAGCTTCTAATGGTGACTCCAAATCATTCCATTTGTTTGAAATGTTTTGGATTTTTTTATTTAAAAAAATCTTTATTTGTGATATACTGATAATCATATAAACTGCAATGCATCCCCTTAATTCACTCTGGGACTATATATTTAGTGTAATATAGTTAAGGTAAAGGTAAAGGTTTCCCTTGCTCAAAAGCCAGTCGTATCCGACTCTAGTGCTCATCTCTGTTTCTAAGCCGAAGAGCCAGCGCTGTCTGCTTCTGCAGACGTTTCCGTGGTCATGTGGCAGGCATGACTAGACACTGGAGCGCACGGAACGCTGTTACATTCCAATTTATCTTGTCTTCAAAGCACATAACATAGTGTAGCAATAAAACACATTCATAGGAAACAAGAAAATTGATTGACAATAACAAATTGAGAAGAGAAACAAATAAAACCATGTATGAATCTCATTAATCTTCTTGATATACTTCCCTGTAAACACAGAGCTAGACTGCAATCATGGGCAAGTTACAGAGTCCCAGAGTACCCTCAGACAAAAAGAATGGTAAATCTCCTCGTCTGAATATTCTCTACCTCGAAAACCCCCAGAAAGGGTAGTCATAGGTCAGGATCAACTTGGCAGCAATGTAAATGCCTACATAAACACAGATCCAGCCACAAAACATTGTGTGTCTTCAAAACAACATTATTGGTTGTTGTTTAAGCAGGAATGCAAGTGAGAAAAGGATGATGATCAGCAGGAGTGCTGACTTGTGCTTCTGGTAATTGAAGTCCAAGAACACCTGGAGTGCCAAGGCTGGCCATCACTGCTGTAGGTCTTCATAGAACTGGTTGACTACAGCTTCTTCTGCATCAGTGGTTGGGGTATAGACTTGGATTACTGTGATGTTGAATGGTTTGCCTTGAATTCAAACTGAGATCATTCTGTCATTTTAACGATTGTACCCCATTGCTGCTTTCCTCACTCTTTTATAAGGGCCACTCCGTTTCTTCTAAGAGATTCTTGCCCACAGTATTAGATATAATAGTCCCTTGAATTGAATTCTCCCATCCCTATCCACTTTAGTCCACAGATTCCCAAGAGATCAATGCTCAGTCTTTCCATCTCATCTTTGACCACGTCCAGCTTGCCTTGATTCATACTGTAAATCTTACATTCCATGTTCCTATGCAATATTGCTCCTTACAACATCGGACTTTCTTTTAACTGTGGCTGGTATTAAAAGATTTCATCGTAAGGATGAAGATGGTTAGATCTCTCCCACCCACTCCAAATGTTCTACTTGCTTCATATACATGTAGTTTTCTGTCAAGCCCAAAAGTATATTCTTTGGAAGAGAAAGGAAAGCTTGGAATGCATTTTTAAAATCAGGATACCTATATTCACATTTGTATTGCCCTTTGAAAAGGTAACTTGTTTGTTACCTTTAACAAATTCGATTTTTTTTTAAAAAACCACAACTCTTTAAAATTGTCAACTTCCTCCAAAGGATCCTGCCAAACAAATGCTCCTAATCATATTATTTCATAAAACATAGGTCTCCATGCCTTCTTCATTCCCAAAAGTAAAGTGTCCACAGGTAATGCTTCTACCTGTAACACATTACTTCCAAGTTCTGGTGGAAAACATGTATAGACTACTCACCCCCAGAAGCTAATAAAAATAAAATAAAGTGGGGAGGGAGCTCCTTGCCGATTGGCTCCGTGCAGGCAGAGATTCAGAGACTTCCAGGGAGATTTTGGAAGTGATCTGTAGTAGCAATTCTTAAACCTTGTTGCACTGCAGAATCTTAGACTGGTTTACTTTGTGGTTTACTTTGTGGTCTTAGCTGTGGCCTTACATTGTGGTTGTCACATGGGAGGCACCTTGAAAAGATAGCCCTACTGGATCTGGCCAAAAGCCAAATGGGTTACCTTTTCATAGGTAAAGGTAGGTTTCCCTTGCTTGAAAGCCAGTCGTATCCGACTCTAAGGTTCAGTGCTCATCTCTGTTTCAAAACTGAAGAGCCATCGCTGTCTGCTTCTGCAGACATTTCCGTGGTCATGTGGTAGGCATGACTAGACACCGGAGCGCACGGAACGCTGTTTCCTTCCCACCGAAGTGATCCCTATTTGTCTACTTGCAATTTCTTGCTTTCGAACTGCTAGGTTGACATAGGGCAATACAAATGTGAATTCCTGATTTTAAAAATGCATTCCAAGCTTTGCTTTCTCTTCCAAAGAATATACTTTTGGGCTTGACACAAAACTACATGTATATGAAGCAAGTAGCACATTTGGAGGGAGGGGAGACCTAGCCATCTTCATCCTTATGATGAATTCTTTTAATGCCAGCCACAGTTAAAGGAAAGTCCGATGCTGTAAAGAACAATATTGCATAGGAACATGGAATGTAAGATCTATGAATCAAGGCAAGCTGGACATGGTCAAAAATGAGATGGAAAGACTGAGCAATGATCTCTTGGGAATCAGTCCAGCCTTCTGTTCCCCCCAGTGGCCAGCCATGTCTTCAGGGAGTTGTCCACTTGCAGGACATGGTTGCAATAGCCATTCTTGGCTTGTGCACCCTGAAACTGGCATGCAAAGACCCACTGCCTCTGGTACTGGGGAGGAATACATGTCTGTAAGAACATGAGGTCAGATGAGGAGCCCTGATGGTGCAGTGGTTAAACTGATGTCCTGCAACCAAAAGGTTGTGAGTTCGATCCTGACCAGGGATCAAAGTTGACTGAGCCTTCCATCCTTCTAAGGTCAGTGAAATGAATACCCAGCATGTTGGGGGCCAAATGCTAATTAACCTGTGAGCCACTCAGAGAGTGCACTAAGCGCTATAAGTGTGATTGCTTTGCTTTGAAACCAAAGGCCAATCTAACTTGCACAGTGGCCAGTCAGTTGCCTATGGGAAAGCCATAGGATAGAAGACCAAAAGCACCCTTTCATTAGTGAGCTGCAGCAGCCAAGTTAGAGAGGCATAATAACTATCTGTGAACTGAAGGGGATATCTGGCCAACATAACCAATTGTCACTAATAGCCTTAATGCTCCGTGAATAGATCTCATTTTTTAATGGTTCCCAAACTGATGGGCATAATTTCATCATATGAAAATGAAAGTCCATAGTTTAATTCAGTGGCTCCCAACCTTGGTACCCCAAATGTTCTTGGACTACGCAACCTAGAAGCCTTCACCATTGACTGTGCTGGCAAAGATTTCTGGGAGCTGTGATCGCATAGTCCAAAATGATTTTTTTTTTTTTCATTTTAAAAAGTGACCTCAATTGATTAAAAAAAATACAACTCCCTCTCCAGCTGTTTAAAAAAATGCTTTCCAGCTGGAAAAAATGTGTGCTTAGTTGTACATCTTGTGGTTGCCGAGTTTAAAATTGTTTTCAAGCATGGTAATCCCAGCACCAGAACAGGGAGTATTACAACGTATAGGTAATTCCCAAAGCCTGTTTCAACTTCAGTCCATTCTGATGAGTGGCAGAACATCTTCCTTCTTCTTTGGAGACATAGATAAACGTGATAATCTAGACTTGGAGTATTACTGTGTATTTAACAGGCCCCGTGCTTTTAAAGTGTTGCTGCTGCTGCTTCCGTATCCGAATCTGAATATTGGCGATCCTCATGTCAATCAGCCATGAGAATATAATGCCGTGGCCTTTCATCTGCTTTCCGCATTGCAGCACAACCCCCATACCACTGATCCAGTTCTGCGAGTCACTATCTTGTCCTGAGCTTTTTTGGAACACAAAGTCCTCCTCAGTCCCAGGCCAGTATTGATGAAGCTGCTGCCCTCCATCAAGAGGGATTCAAGTGGGATTGAGGACCATCACCCTTCCCTGTGAACTTTGGCACCCAAGGCTGTTAGTCCTCAGGGTTATCTGGTTAGTTAACCGCTGCCTGACACTCGACATTGAGTTGTTCGCAGTGTGTTCTATTCTATTACCATAGCAGGATAACCTGGCCAGTGTTGCTAGGACTTGAAAGTAGCTCTCTTGCTTTCTCAGGTCAGCTTTGCACCATTTCCTTCCATTTCCAAATACATATCTGTGGTCATCTTGACTTGCACTGGTCTGATCAGGGAGTAACTGTAGATGTATTTGTGTGCAGGCTGCTACTTCACACTATTTTTTTTGACCATGCAAACTACATTTTAAATATCATGGTGAGAAATGTAAGACCAAGATGAATGCACCTCACCCAGTCAGATATGGAAGTCAGGAAGGATAGGATAAATCTTTTCTCCTCCCCTTCCCCACTTGAATCTGCAGTAACAAGCAGGACTCCCAAAGTCTTCTACAGGACCAAAGGGATCCCTAAAAAGCTTTAGACCTGACATTGGGTGGGGGAGGAGAATAAAGAGTTTTAAATCACATTAATTTAAATTGTATTTATTTATATAAAATCAATCAATGCAGTACTATTTTAATATTAATTTAATGATGATGTCAACTCCATTCTGCAGTGTAAGGTTTCACCAATTGGATTTCAGCCAGCAAATAATTTAGCAGCATATGGTTGTTTTTCTGATGCTTCATTCAGACCTGAGCTGCTCTCCTCTCCTGTGTTTGCTTTATAATTGGGTGGTGAGTTTTTTTGTTTCAGTTCATTGGGAGTTGGTTTTCCCCCCCCCTAAGCCACCTGGAAATAAAGAGTGTACATTTTCTTATCAATGAATGTACTGTACTCTATTTTTCATAACAACTGGTACATTTTAAGCATATCCATGTTCTTTGTGGTGATGTGGACTCCATAGAAGAGAAGCAGTGCAAATGTTGTTCTTTGGAGTCCTGGAGACTCCTGAAATTTTTAGTGTATATGGTTTTTTAAAAATGCTCTTGCTTACAAGTTTTGCAATCATCTTTGTGTTCCTTAGGATCTTCATTATACTCCTGGAATTAATCTGAAGAGATGTTACTCAGTGCTGAAAGGGGATTATATTCAGTGCAGGAACATAACAATGCAGTCATAAAGCCTTTTGCTAATTAGCATTCCCCATCCATACCCAGTCATCAAGGCTTCACTACTGAGAGGGAACAATATGGTCTGTTATATCCAATTTAGATTTTTTTATAAGTTTATTAAAAGTAAAAAAAAAGAGTAAAACAAATGCATCAATAGAAAGAAAAAAGACATTCATGAAACATAACCTATGCAAATCTGTACCTAAACTAGAATCAGTACTTCATACACTTAATATGTAGCATACTTAATTATATATACAATAAAGAAAATATATATAGATAGATAGATAGATATGTATAAGTGTGTACATATGCACACACGACTGAAAACATATAGCTATACACTTTGATATACACACAAATACACACTTGCAAAATCCTTTTAAAAATAAAACAAAATATATCACCCGTGTTTCGTTGAGGTTATTAGATTTTTTATCATTTTCATGTGATATTACATTGTATTGTCAGTTGATATTATATCACTCTGCTTCATTTGCACAGTATATTCTAGAATTGTTCCAGAAGTGAGGAATGGGACTTGATCCACAAAAGCTCACATTAAAATATAGCAGTTACAGTGGTACCTCAGATAAAGTCCAATTTGGATAAAGTCTGATTGGGATAAAGTCGTGGTTTTCATGCACACGTGATGCATCGCATAAAGTCCAAAACTGCTTTTAAAATGAGTGTTATCCGAGGTATTTGGTATAGGAACCTCAGATAAAGTCCATTTTGGACATTATCCGATGCATCGCCCATTTGATTCGGATAAAGTCCAAAATCGGATAAAGTCAATAGTTGTGGAATGGAGTTTGGACTTTATCCGAGGTTCTACTGTAGTCTTTAGGGTGCCACAACATTGTTTTCTTCTGTATTTATTTGTTTTGTTTTGTTTCTTGTCTGAAATGGATGGTACCTGTTTGCTCTGATGTTTTGCTAAAGAGCCATATTATGAAAACAATTCTAGCCCACAGGTTAATCTGCCACACTCCAGTTAATTCTGATTAACCAAAATTTGCCCTCTTCTCCAAATCTAGAAATGTGTTTCATGTTCACTGTGGTTAGTGGAAAGAAGGCACCTTTGGGCAGTACATGGTAAAGTTGACTTGTTCTAGCTAATCTTATTTAGATTTAACAGTAGTGTCAGGTGTAAATGACAAGCTAATGTAAAATGGAACAAGAAACTTCAAACCTTTCCATCTTGTATACTGTGGTTTACATTATCTAGACTTTGTCTTGCTGTACATCCCACTATGGTGATAAAGTAGACTGTACAGCCAGCGACTCAACACCAAGTGTTGGGCGGTGGTAAATAACCTGACTCCCTAAAGGGACCTACAGCTACGATTGGATAAGCCTCTTTAGATGGGGTGATGGTCCCCTCAGTGGAGAAAATGCCACTGGAAACCATCACATTGGGCCCAATGGCAAAATGAGTGGAGGAGGAATTCTGATTCCCAACGGTCATGGAAGCGGAAGAGGCCATGCCAGAAGGACTGGCTATGAAGGTGCACCTTTAATATCCTCAAGGCTGCGGCAGTCCATTGCAGTCCTGGTGTTAAATCCTGCATGTCTCACTTCATATGTGCTGCAGGAGATGGCTCCGTGATCATAGTGTGTGGGTCATGTGACCACGTCATGGCAAGCTGCAATCCACTTTAAACAAATTCACACCAATGGCATTTTTCCTCCTTCAGGGGGAAAATGCATTCTCGGATACAGTTGCAGCTGACGTTATCAGTGTGCGTTTCTCAGTGTGAGACAAAATTTTGTGCACACAGGCTTAACCTGTCGCTGTACCTGTTGCCTGAAACTTTTCCTGGAGTATCAGGCAGGCTTCTTATCTAAGTAAGAGTTTAATTGTGTATTTCCCAGCCCAGTATTTTAGCTGCTGCCCAAATTAGGTTAGTGACAACTGGATAAGTGCCATCTGTAATCTTTTTAATGCTTTGTTCAGATTTCAGCTAGAAAGTCTACTGTGACAACAGACTCAGTTGCAATTAAACCATCAATACACATTTATGTTATCAGTAAATGTGACCTATTACTGCTAGGAACCACTATAGGAATATATAACAGAAAACACACAGTAAACAAAACAAATCAGACAACTTAATTGTACCTTTAAAACTCCCGAAAGTCCTCAATCATGTATTTGTGGTAAATAGGTAATTGTTATTGTTTTAATATACTGCAGTGGCTCAAGTGGCTAAGATGCTGACTGGAAGGCGGCAGGTCAGCAGTTTGATACCCGAATACTGCACAATGGAATGAGCACCCGTCTTTATCCCAGTTCCTGCCAACCTAGCAGTTCAAAAGCAAGATAATGCAAATAGATAAATAGGGACCACTTCGGTGGGAAGGTAAACCATGTCCCGTGCACTCTGGTGTCTAGTCATGCCTGCCACATGACCACGGAAACGTGGTTCTTTGGCTATGAAACAGAGATGAGCACTGAACCTTAGAATCAGATACGACTGGCTTTCGAGCAAAGGTGACCTTTACCTTTACCATGTCCCCTTAAATGTATGGCTAACCTATCAGTGAGAGATCTCCAGAATATTCTGTCCTCAGCAACTCTGCCCAGCTCTTGCAAACTCAAGCTTGGGGCTTCTTTTAGGGAGTCGCTCTATCTCAAAATTGATCTCCCATTTTTCCTGCTATCTTCCAACTTTCCCAGCATTATTGTCTTTCCCAGAGAATGTTGCCTTCTCATGATGTGCCCAAAGTAGGACAGCCTCAGTTTCATTCTTTTCCTCCAAGAGATTTGCTCTAGGACCCCTTGGACCCACTTGTCTATCTTTCTGGTAGCCTAGGATATCTGCAAAGCTCCACTCGAACAGAATTTTTCAAATGAATCATTTTTTTATTGTCAGCCTTCTGTACTGTCCAGTTGTTATTATTGTTCAGTTGCACAGTCAAGTCCGACCTTTTGCAACCCCATGGACCACTGCACGCCACGCTCTTCTGTCCTCTGTCTTTCCTCACAGCCCTCACAGATCTACGCCCATTGAGTTAACGATGCCATCTAGCCACCTCGTCCTCTGCCGCCCCTTCTCCTTTTGCCTTCGATCTTTCCCAGCATCAAGGCCTTCTCAAGCGAATCCTCTATTCTCATTTGGTGGCTGAAGTACTTGAGCTTCATCTTCAGCACTTGTCATTCTAATGAGCAGTCAGGATTGATTTCGTTCAGGATTGACTGATTTGATCTCCTTGTGGTCCAGGAGACTCTCAAGAGGTCTCCTCCATCACCACAGTTCAAAGGCATCTATTCTTCTGTGCTTAGCCTTCCTTATGGTCCAGCTCTCACAGCCATACATTACTATTGGGAATACCATTTCTTTGACTATGCAGACTTTTGTTGGCAGCATGATGTCTCTACTTTTTATTGTGCTGCCTAGGTTTCTCATAGCTTGCCTCCCAAGAAGTAAGCATCTTTTTATTTCATGGCTGCAGTCACCATCTGCAGTGATCTTGGATCCCAGGAAAATAAAGTATGTCACTGCTTCAATTTCTTCCTATTCTCTTTGCCAAGGAGTGATGGGGCCAGATGCCAAGATCTTGGTTTTTTTTTATTTTGAGTTTCAGGCCAGCTTTTGCACTCTCTTTCACCCTCAACAAGAGGCTCTTTAGGTCTTCTTCACTTTCTGCCATTAGGTTAGTATCATCTGTATATGTCAAGTTGCTGCTATTTCTCCCAGCAATCTTAATTCCAGCTTGTGCTTCATCCAGCCCTGCATTGTGCATGATGTACTCTGTATATAAATTGAATATGCAGGGTGACTAAGCTGTCCAGTTATCACATCGTTTATAGTGATCTGGTACACAAGAGCATGGATGATCTTGGTCTCCAGTGACACATCCTTATGCCTGTGGAACTTTTCAAAAATACAAAATATGTAGATACAGTGGTACCTCGCTTAAAGAGCATAATGCGTCCCATGAGATTGGTCTTTAAGCAAATTTGCTCTTTAAGCGAAACACCATTGTAAGTGATCAATTGTGACTTCTGAAGGGGGGGATTGCGAACCCCAATTTAGTTGTTAAGCAAGTTTTTGGTTGGTTTTAGTTGTTAAGTGAGGCGACCATTCAGAGAAAATTCTGCTCTTTTAGTCTCTAAGCGAGGCACTCTTTATGCAAAGTTTTACTGTAATAACATTTAGCATAGATAAAGCATTATTAAGCATTCAAAGTCCTTTGTACCTTGTCTTTCATCCTTACAATAATTCTGAAAGGTAAGAACAGCATTTTTCTTCCTATTTTGCAAATAAAGGAGCAAGGCTGAGAGATAATTCTTCTTGCCTCAGGCCATTAAATTTATAGCAGTCATGTGATTAAAAGCTGGAATTTCCTGATTTATTCTTCAGGCTTTGGGACAGAATTTAGAGTAATTGCTTTGGGGACAGCAGCTCTCAGAATTGCAGTGTGACCAGGGATGCTGGGGCCTCCGTTTCCCTGAACTAACTTTTCTAACATCAGCATAAGTGGTTGTGCTGCAACAGTTCTGAGAGGCCTCCTTAATTCATTTATTTTCCTCATGCTGTGTGTGTCAAGGTGCTAAACCAGGGGTGCCCAAACTATGGCCCGTTGGCCAGATCCAGCCCTGACGCCAATTCAACCGGTCCGTGCCGCCTTCGTTGCTCCCGGAAGCGGAAGTGAAATGCACCCATTGGTGTCCGGGGCCAGATCTGGCCCACAGGCCATAGTTTGAGTACCCCTGGTTTAAGCAGAGAAAATGGCAGCTTAAAATCTTATCTCATCCTGTTGCAATGCTAGCCCTTGTTCTCCGCACATAACTGTGAGGCCTAATGCCATCTTGTTAAGAAAAAAATTGCAGTCTGTGGTTTTAAAGGACCAAATCAGACAATGTGTTGATAATTTATATAGAAACCCCCAAGCCCAGCATTCCCACTCTCCATGTATCATTAGCATCTTCTCAGCTGCTGTTTGTAGCTCAATAATGAGCCGGAGAGATCCATTGTGCAGGCAAATTGGACACTCGGCACTAGGATGGGGAAAACCTTTTGTATGTTTCATGCTGCTTAATAGCTCGTTAGTTCGGTAAGGTAACCATTTTCTCTTTTAAATTCATGGGACGGTGGGGAAATGAGAAAGGAAGTGGCTGATGGCAGGCCTTCCTAATCACTCTGCTGTTGACGGCTGAAGAGGTTGGCAGAAATAAAAGGATCTGAGCTAAATAAATTCTTCCCTCCCGGCCCGGATAGCATTTCCCAAATTTCAGAAGGCTGAAGTTTTGGGGCTGTTATTTTGTTTATCCCCTTAGATCTGGAACCAGTACATTTCTTCGCTTATCCAAGACTGTTCTAATTAAGGGATTTTGGTCCTATTTGAATGGAGCTTCCCTGTCGTTCAGCAGTCATTCCACACTCCAGAGCATTCCTGCTATACTGTGTCTGTTTCCTGAAATGCTTAGAATGCATTTGGCTCCTTGATTTTGTTTCCTTTCACACTTGGATTTGCACATGGGAGACAATCTAGGGTAGTGCAGAGTGATGCACGTTGGGGCAAAAAAAACCAGTTACATTTATAAACTGATGAGGTCTGAACTCTCTGCGACAAACCAGGAAAGGGACCTTGGTGTCCTGGTGGAGACAGCTCAATGAAGGTGTCAACCCAGTGTGCCTCAGCAGCGGAAAAAGCAAACTCAATGTTAGGGATCATTAGGAAGGGTATAGAAAATAAGTCAGGCCCCATCTGGAATACTGTGTACAGTTCTGCTCGCCATACCACCAGAAGAATATCATGTTCTAGTTCATGGACCAAGAAGGGGCTCATCCCAAATGAGAGGTGCCCACCCTTTTGGTCATTATATCTTCTACAGCCTTAAATATGACCAGGATCTAAATCAGGGGTGCCCATTCAATTCAATTTTAATTTATACCCTGCCCTACTCAGTGCAAGACCGACTCGGGGCGGCATCACAACATATCACAAAATTACAATACAGTTCAAAAATACAATATACAATTATACAAAATTAATATCAAAATCAAAACTGCAAACGACACCAGGGTTCAACGTCAAAAAAAGTACTCAGGAGGAAACAGCATTGTCCTTTTTTTGGGTGGGTGGGGGGCTCCGTGCAAGCACCTGCCTCACATCTCCGGGGCTGACTGGCGTGGGTCCTGGGGAGGGCAGCACAGCGGCGGCGGCTCCAGTGGCAACTCCTCTTGAGCCCTCCGACAAACAAGGGGGAGGGGTGACACAGCAGCCTTGCATCTCCAGGGCCGATGGAGTGGGTCCTGGGGAGGGCAGCACAGCGGTGGTGGCCTTTTGGGCCGTGAGCCGGTCACAAGGTTCAGTGGGCCAGTCACGTGGTCACCATGTGCCTATTCACCACACACCTTGCCATCTGTTTTGCAACAGGATGAGATAGATTTTAGGCTGCCATTTTCTCTGCTTAAAGCAGGGGGTGTCTAAAAATACAGCCTGTGTGCCGGATCCAGCCCCGGATGCCAATTCATTCAGCCCATACCACCCTCATCGCTCCTGGAAGAGGAAGTAAAATGTGCCTGATCTGAAGGATAATGAGGCCTAATTTTCCATTTCAGTTTCTGTCTTTGGCCCTGGAATGTATAAAGAGAATATTTGAGTGTGTGCGAACTGCCTTTTCCTCCCAGGTCCACATATCAGCAGCAGTTTATAACAGGGCTTTCATGTCTATGCTGCAGAATATAATTGCTTCCTAGTGAAGGGAATCATTTGAAAGTACATTCTAGCTCAGGGGTGCCCAAACTACAGCCCACAGGCCCAATTAAGCCCCTGCATATCATTAATGCAGCCACGCAGTGAGCACCCAAGCTCACCATGGACCACCCCCACCACCTGACATCAACAGCGGTGGTGGCGGAGGCAGCGACTGTGCTTTGTCCAGGCTGCTCCGAGAAGCCTCTTGCTCAGACCCATCCCCTCAGCAGCCTTTGCTAAAACTGATCGCTGCTTCGGGGAAATTTTTGGAGCCTCCTGTGTTTCAAAATTTGCTGTGCTCGGGATGACGTCTCCACAGCGTGCCAGGTTTACCCTTCAACACCACTAATTTTAAAACACAGGAGGCTCCGAATATTTCCCCGAAGCAACAGTCAGCTTTAGCAAAGGCTGCTGAGGGGATGGGACTGAGCAAAAGGCTGCTCAGAGCACCCCAGACAAAGCGCGGTCGCTGCCTCTGCCGCCACCACTGCTGACGACAAAACTGTCAGCAGTGGGAGCAGCCCACCTCTGGCCCCCGCAGCTCTGTGTTGGTGGTGGGGGCGGCCCGCTAAAAAAAAAGTTTGAGCACCACTGTTCTAGCTCTTTGTGACCAGTCGCTTGGATTTGTTGGATTTCTTACGTGCATATTGCTTTTCTCTGTATAAGCTACACTGCAAATTTAAGTTGCTTTTCTGTCCATTTGGATATAGTGGCTTCTCTATGGAAATGTAGCTGTTGGAAGCAATTAAATTGAATAAAGTTCAAGCCCTCCCATAATGTATGATAACATTCCAGCGAGAACCTGCCTTCTCTCTTTTCTTGACATCTAATTGATGCCCCCTTGAAAAGCTTCACTTGTTTAACATTGAGTGTCAGGCTGAAGTTAAGTAACCTGACAACCCTGAGGACTAACAACCTTGGATGCCAAAGTCCACAGGGCAGGGTGATGGTCCTCAAGTGGATTAAATCCCACTTGAATCCATCTTGATGGAGGGCAGCAGCTTCATCAATATTGGCCTGGGGCTGATGAGGACTTTGCATGCCAAAAGGGCTCAGGACCAGAAAATGACTCACAGAGCTGGATCAGTGGTATGGGTGTCATGCTGAGATTCAGAAGGCAGATGAAGGGCCACTGCATTATATTGTCAGGACAGTCTTCATGGCTGATTGCCATGATGATCACCAATATTCAGATTCTGATATGGAAGAAGGAGGATGATTATGATAGTGGTGGTGGTGGTGGTTTTAAAAATGGAAGGCATGACTTTGGAATCCCTACACGTACTTGCTTGAAGGCTATATGAGAGAAGGCAGAGGTCAAACACTCCCTGACCAGACCACAGGAAGTGAAGCTGTGCATGTCACAACTGGAGAAGACTGGCGGTGGTTCTGCTTGACTGTTATTAGTACCAAGTTGGTTACTCTCATGTACATCCCTTGCCTGGTATGGAGCTAAACAGGGTTATGCTCCTAAGTAACCGGGCGCTCTCTTTTTCTCCCGGCCAGACCGGCGGGAGATGAACAGGCACAGCTGGAGGGAGTTTCGGCAGGCAGCCTCAAAAGTGGGGCCGACGCTGCCAAAGCCAAGGACACCGGGCGCTCTCTTTCCCTCCCGGCCAGACCGGCGGGAGATGAACAGGCACAGCTGGAGGGAGTTTCGGCAGGCAGCCTCAAAAGTGGGGCCGACGCTGCCAAAGCCAAGGACACCGGGCGCTCTCTTTTCCTCCCGGCCAGACCGGCGGGAGATGAACAGGCACAACTGGAGGGAGTTTCGGCAGGCAGCCTCAAAAGTGGGGCCGACGCTGCCGACGCCAAGGACACCGGGCGCTCTCTTTCCCTCCCGGCCAGACCGGCGGGAGATGAACAGGCACAGCTGGAGGGAGTTTCGGCAGGCAGCCTCAAAAGTGGGGCCGACGCTGCCAAAGCCAAGGACACCGGGCGCTCTCTTTTCCTCCCGGCCAGACCGGCGGGAGATGAACAGGCACAGCTGGAGGGAGTTTCGGCAGGCAGCCTCAAAAGTGGGGCCGACGCTGCCGACGCCAAGGACACCGGGCGCTCTCTTTCCCTCCCGGCCAGACCGGCGGGAGATGAACAGGTACAGCTGGAGGGAGTTTCGGCAGGCAGCCTCAAAAGCGGGGCCAACGCCAAGGACCGCCGCTGTGTTCGGCCCCGGCGGGTGTGAAGAGGCTCGCTGGCCTCACCATCGGCCGGCGTTTCGGGCCCCGCCCCTCGCCAGGACTCAAAAGGCGAGGGGGCCTGCCGGACGAAACATCACCGCCGCTGTGCTCGGCCCCGGCGGGGGCGAAGAGGCTCGCTGGACTCGCCATCGGCCGGCGTTTCGGGCCCCGCCCGGCAGTTGAGGGTTCAACACAGTTGTGGAAGAATGCCCCACCACTTCCATCACCACCGGAGCCGTGCGGAGGGTGGTGGGGGGAGTGAATGGGGCGGTTTTATATTGGGGTGGAAGGGAGGGAGGGAGAGATTGCCAGGCCAGCCAGGAAGGAGAGGCAGCATTCTGTCCAGGGCAAGCAGGGAGGCTCCGGAGACCAATATAGAGGTTGTGATGGGCATGGGGCGATATAGCGGGTACCGAGGGGCGGGCCGCACCCGGGGAACGCGGGGCAGATGCTTAGTATCTGTCCCTCGTTCCAGCCCCACAGTTACACCTCTAGGTCCTGAGCAGCTGACCCAGGGTGACCCTGTCCTTAGGCTGCTGCTGATGAATGCCAGGTCGGTATGTAATAAGGCCCCCCTGATACAAGATTCCATTATGGGGGAGCGGGCCGACTTGGCATGTATTACTGAGACCTGGCTGAGACCAGAGGATGGGGTTCCTCTGTCAGAAATGTGTCCAGCTGGGTTCAGTATTTGGCACCAGCCTAGGGATAAGGGCAAGAGCGGTGGCGTTGCCATCATAGCCAGGGAGTCACTGGGAGTCACCAGGGCTACTGCTCCACAAATTCTGGGTTGTGAGGCCCTGCTTCTGCGTCTGGGCTCTAAGGGTCAGTTGGGAGTCTTACTCCTGTACCTGCCCCCTTGCAGGGTAAGGGACTCCCTGCCTGAGCTCCTCCAGGCCATCTCAGCGTTGGCATTGGAGTTCCCTAGACTGATGGTTCTGGGGGACTTCAATTTGCCTTCGCTGGGGACTGGCTCCGAGGTGGCTCAGGAGTTCATGGCTTCCATGGCAGATATGGACCTGATTCAGGTAATTCAGGGCCCGACCAGGGGCAGTGGCCACACACCAGATTTAATCTTTTTGTCGGAGCGGTGGCAGAGTGATCTGAGACTACGGAAATTAGACATAACACCTGTGCCATGGTCAGATCACTATTTGGTGGCTCTAGACTTCCTGGGTGCGACGCTGCACCGTAGGGTGGCAGGGCCTATTAGAATGGCCCGCCCCAGGCAACTGATGGATCCTGATGGATTCCAGAGGGAACTGGGGGATTTCCCTCTGGATCGGCAACACGATTCGCCCGAGGCGCTGGTTGACCTGTGGAACAGGATGACTACAGCGGCCTTGGATGAAATCGCACCACTACGGCCTCTCAGAGCTCATCGAGCTAGGTCATCTCCATGGTTCACAGATGAACTGCGGGAGCTCAAACGGGCAAAGAGACGCCAAGAGCGCCGCTGGGTGAAGACCCAGAGAGACTCCGATTGGACACTAGCTAGGGCCGCTATTAGGGCCTATCTAGTGGCGATGGAGGTGGTGAGGCGGCAATACTTCACCACCCTTATTGCCTCCGCTGATAATCGCCCAGCCACCCTGTTCCGGGTTACCAGGTCTCTCCTTGGTAGGGGGACCCCGGTGCCCGGTTGGCAGGGGTCGGCTGAGGACTTTGCTGACCATCTAGTGGAGAAAATCGATCGGATTCGCTCTGGGTTTAATCCTGGCGTGGATGGGGAGAGTCCGGAGGGAGCCGGAGCACAGTCTTGCCATGCCATCTGGGACCGGTTTGATCCAGTTGCCCCTGATGAAGTGGACAGGCTCCTTGCAGCTGTGCGCGCCACTGCCTGCCCTTTGGACCCCTGTCCCACCTGGTTGGTGAAAACCTCCAAGGCAGTGACAGGTGGCTGGGTTGGGGCTGTGATCAATGCATCATTGCGGGAGGGGGTGTTTCCTGCACCTTTAAAACATGCTTTGGTGCGCCCCCTCCTGAAGAAATCTTCCCTCGACCCAGCTGTCCTAACTAACTATAGGCCTGTCTCAAACCTCCCCTTTTTAGGGAAGGTGTTGGAGAAGGCAGTGGCGTGTCGGCTGCAGGGGGTACTGGATGAAGCGGATTATCTGGACCCTTTTCAGTCAGGATTCAGGCCTGGATATGGTACCGAGACGGCATTGGTCGCACTGATGGATGATCTCTGGCGGGAGCGGGACGGTGGTCATCCATCCGTCCTTGCTCTTCTTGACCTCTCAGCGGCTTTCGATACCGTTGACCACGGTATCCTTCTGGAACGGCTCCGAGGTTTGGGAATCCAGGGTACTGTGTGGTCCTGGTTTTCCTCATTTCTGAGGGGTCGGTCCCAGTCGGTGTGGTTGGAGAGTGAGAGGTCCAGTCCTAGGCCCCTCAAATGGGGGGTTCCTCAGGGCTCGGTGCTCTCTCCTCTCCTATTTAACATCTACATGAAACCGCTGGGTGAGATCATTCGTTCCCATGGGGTGCGGTACCATCAGTACGCGGATGACACTCAGTTGTACATCTCGGCCCATGGGGACCCCAGTGATGCTGTCAAAGTCCTTTCCAGATGCCTGGAAGCTGTGGGGGTCTGGATGGGGGCTAACGGGCTACAACTGAATCCCAGCAAGACTGAGTGGCTATGGATAGGGGGTCCTGCGTTAATCCGGGAGTTACCATCGTTGGTTCTGGATGGGGCTATTTTGCAGACTAGACTATTGCAATGCGCTCTACATGGGGCTGCCCTTGACGACCATTCGGAGGCTACAGCTGGTCCAAAATGCGGCTGCCCGGGTGGTGATGGGGTGTGGGCGTTATGCTCATGCTTCGCCACTGCTCCGGGAGCTGCACTGGTTGCCAGTATGTCTCCGGGTGCAATTCAAGGTGCTGGTTTTGACCTTTAAAGCCCTATATGGTAGTGGGCCAGGTTACCTAAGAGACCGCATCGCCCTGAGGACGTCTGTCCGTCCAACCAGAGCGGACCGGAGGGGCTCTCTAATTGTTCCATCAGCCAGAGGGGCTCGCCTCTCTGGCACAAGGAGGAGAGCCTTCTCCGTGTCTGCACCGGCCCTCTGGAACCTCCTGCCAACAGAATTACGTCTTCGGACGGAGTTGCTGCCTTTCAGAAGGGATCTTAAAACCTGGCTGGCAGGTCAAGTGTGGGGTGCAGGTGGAAGGGTAACCACCATGGGGTGGTTGGTGTAGAGGAACTCTTCCCCATGGTGCCTTTTCGATCCTGCAGCCCCTGCTTTTTAGGGGGTGGGTAGTCTTAACTTTTTTACTGTTTTAACTGTTTTTAGGATTATTAATATTGTCTGTAAACTCCTTGGGTTGCCCTGGGGTTACTTTTTATGTTGTTAGCCGCCCAGAGTCGGCCTTGTGTTGAGTAGGCGGGATATAAATTGAATAAATAAATAAAATAAATAAATAAATAAATAAATAAAAGCAAACAGGTTTCTGATTCTCAGATTCTCTCTTAATCGCTTCAAACATTTCACCTCCAGGAAGAATGGGGGAGTGGGGGGAGGAAATATAAACTATGCAATAAGCTATAAAGAATCAACAAAAATGCTTGCATTTGTGAGCAGATGTCATTTCAGGTACAGTAATTGATTTCCGTGCCCTGCATTTAGGATGGGGAGCAGATTCTTAGCTAGAAGCAGACAAAAAGAGCATTTTGCCTGCTGTTTTCTGCTTTGAGAAAGAGTTGGGGGCTGTTCTCCTATAGGTCACATTTATACGAATCACCACATGGGTGGATAGCCTCCAGGGGCACTGAACCTACTTATATCTGGATGGAGTCAGGCATTTCTTGCTGCCTTGCTGCTCTTGTCAAAACAAGTCAAGAAAATCCTTGTTCTGCTTTCCGGGCTCTGGATGTCCCCTCAGGCTAAAACATTCCATGACAGGTAGAGCTGGGGCTGATAACCTTTGCTTGGAATATCCTGTTTAACACACCTTCAATGCAAAAGAGAGAGTTAGGTCTGGAGGTATAATCTTTTAAGTTGCAAATTATTGGTTGCATGGGAAGGAAACGAGATGTTTTGTTGCTCTACGAGCCTTCCCTAGCCTCATGCTGTCCCGGACAAACTACAAACACCATCATTCCTAGCCAGTGTAGTAATCATTGGCATGGTGAGAGCTGTAGTCCATCAGCAGTGGGAGACCATCCTGCCAGTGTTTCCTAATCTTTGGTTTTTTGGACTTCAATTTCCAGAAGCCTAAGTCAATTCCTCAAAGCACTGATCAGCCAATGTACTGACTTAGGCTTCTGGGAATTGAAGTCACCCTGTGTTCCGCAGAACATAGTTTGGGAAACGCTGCGGCTCTTGGTCTGAACATATAGAGTGGAAGAGCAGTGTTATCTTAACTTGTTTTCGCAGTAATGGAAGTGGGGAAAAGAGATGCTGCTGTCCCAAAATGCTTGCAATTTAAATGCCATCTGGAGGTTTTGGCGAAGGGAAGTATAAAGAAAACAAGAAATATATATGAGACAATTAAACTACTTCTGCTTCACCTCAGTTTTATTGGGAATGAGGATTAAATCAAAGGTTTCAGGGACCTCCAAAGTTTTTGAGAAGTAATTTGATGGAAGGGGGGAAATAATGGTGTCATGTGATGGACCTTCCTGGCATCAATAGGAATGCTACTTCTATAGCGCCCCATAGCGTTTAGTGCACTCTCTGGGTAGTTCACAAGTTAATTAGCATTTTTGCCTCCAACATGCTGGGTACTCATTTTACTGACCTCAAAGATGGAAGGCTGAGTCAACCTTGATACCTGGTCAGGCTTGAACTCACAATGTTTTTGCCTGCAGTACAGTATAAAGAAGAAATGGACTGAGTTCCTAGGGCATTGGTGGCTAACCTTGGCACTCCAGCTGTTCTTGGATTTCAATTCCCAGAAGCCCTGACCAGCACTCCTGCTGATCAGGGTTTCTGGGAATTGAAGTTCCAGAACACCTGGAGAGCCAAGGTTTGCCATCATTGTCCTAGGGAAATGCTCCTGTTTAAGTCTGGACCGGTCGTCACATAGAAGGAGGCAACTGTCTTAAGCAGGAAATTCTGGGGTGGTAACAACGGCAGATCTTCCGGCACCCTTTGGGGCATAACTCAATGTCCTGCAGGGTCTGTCCTGTGCAAAACTGTACAGTCCTGCTGGCTCTTGGGGGGGGGGGGGGGGGCAAGGGAGGAAAATGACCCTTTCTTGCCAGTGAGGAGGTAAGATGCAGCGGCTGTCCAGTTTCTTTCTGTACCAGAGTTGTTTGGGAGAAGGGGAAATACCATGGTTTCCCCTTTGTTGAGCAGCAAAATATCTTGGGCTATCCTTGTTCCTGAAGCCATGTTTTGCATTGTATTGATACCAGAAGAAGTCTCTTTGATTTGCCAGGACCTTCCAGTATTTTACCTAGCTAGTTTTGTGATCTGCAGTAATTTCATGGCCTTTTGTTACTCTGATAAGTGTGTATTGTTCTTCAGTTGTGGTGTTTATTTTTTACTTCTGTCACATTAAATACATACCATCAAAATGTTCATAAGCAACAAAACAAAATAAGTATCCACAGTATCTTATTTTATTATTATTATTTTATCATATTTGCTCTCATATTAAAAATAATAATAAATTAAAATATTATTTTAAAATATAATTCTACAGTATATTTAGGGACAAATCCATAAAGCTGACAGCGAGACACATCCCCCTAGCTACCAAAATCTGATTTGTTTACCAAAAGATAATTTTTGGGGGGAGAAACTTCATTTTAATCAAAAGCCTCATTATTTTAGGTAAACTTGTCATTATAATCACTGTTTTTGTTGAAGAAGAAAAACTGTGATCTCTATTTCTGTTTACTCTATTCTTGGCTCGTAATTTGCTGAAAACTATTTGTAGCAAATTGCTCATGCAGAAAACAAAAAAGGTAGAGCCTTCATGCCCAAAATATGCATGAAATAAGCCAATTTTATTTATTTCAGAGTATCAGCTGAGGGAAGTTAAAAGAATCATAGAACCTTTTATGTCTAATAGGGCTAGGGACAATGTTTGGTCCTCTAGATGTTAATGAATCCCAACCAGAGCCAATGAATAGCAATAGCAATTACACTTATTTATCATACTGTAGTTCTTAGAGGACCATCTGGATGGGTCACGATGTAATTAGCATTTTTGACACCAACACACTGGTTCCTCATTTTACCAGTCTTGGAAGGGTGAAGGCTAAGTCAACCTGGAGACCGTTGGGATCAAACTCATATCATAAGTAGTTTTGGCTAAAATAACCAGCTTAACCACTGTGCCACAAGTGAAAAGCCAACTCCTGCAGCAGTTATATAGACAAATGTTGATAGCACCTATCCCGTGGCCCTTTATTTTGCTTGGTCTTTCTCCTCTTGCCAACCAAGTGAGTAATCAGTGATTTATGAGAACAGAGAGATTGTATTAGTAACCTGTCAGCCTACACATTCTCTTTTCCCATCCTGACACATAGTCATGCGCTTCATTTTCATGAGAATATTTGCATAATGGTAAGTAGTGTAATTGGACTAGCTCTGAAGCTTGAGGGTTGGCATGAGGTCCTGAGCACATCTTGGACATTGATTTTGTTGTTTGATTGATTGATTGACTAACTGGTTGTTTGTTTTGCAGGGAATGTGGCTTGCCAAATGCAATAGCGTGGTCAGAAAAGTAGCAATGTTTTTTCAAAGCTTCTGTCTTGAGCCATAGGGCAATGCTATCACCCGTTTTGTCCTGTCTGTTCACAGCTCTTGTCTCCCCGACAGTGATGGCTGTGGCAGCAACTGGGAAGCTTGGTTCTGTCATGTGTTCGGGATCTGCTCCTGAATGCCTGTCTTGCAGAGGGGGAGCAGCCATGCTTAGTTGTGCACTGGGAGGCAAGGGAGAACTATCGGCAGTGGGGATATTTGATCCCTCTCCTGCAGCCTCTTAATATAAATCCCTTTCATCCTGACCTCATCTCCAGCAGGTAGAAGCACCGGGCCAGGGATGGGGCAAAGCGTGATGTTCCCGTTGTTTGCTGGTGGCAACTCCTAGCCAGCTTTGCCAGGGTTAGGAATCCTGGGAAATGTAATCCAGCAATATCAGGAAGGCTGCCGTTTGCCCAAACCTTATGCTAGACCAGTGTTTCCCAGCATGGGACCCATGCCCCACAGTGGGACTTCAATTCCCAGAAGCCTAAGTCAGTCCATTGGCTGGTCAGTGCTCTGGGGAATTGAAGTCCAAAAACCAAAGGTTGGGAAACACTGGGCTCGACAGAATACTCAGCCTTCCCTAAATTGGTATCTTTCATTGGCCCAGAAAAAGTTGTGTGTGCTGGGGAGGGTTGGAGTAATAAGTTGTTCAGTGATGGTGAACCTTGGCACTCCAGATATTCTTGAACTTCAATTCCCAGAAGCAGGTTGTTGACTTTGGCTTCTGGGAATTGAAGTCCGAGAATACCTGGAGTGCCAAGGTTCACCATCACTGAAGTAGTACATTGCATCTAGTGGGCGTCACTTTGGGGGAAGCTGTTTCCTGCTCTGCAACTAGAACCATGGGCTTCCCCTCCTGTAGACCAGTTTCAGCTGCTTGATCCTGTGCTGCACTGAACCATGCCTAGAGTCGCAACATCCTTCCCTTGCTTTATTTCTGAGCCAAAGGAATTGTCACAGAGACCCAGCATGCTGTTTTGGATTGTAGCTTTCCTTGCACGTCACAGGACTCCCTGAGGAAAGGTCAGCCAGGCCTCTGGATAGGAACATCTAGAATTCCTTGGGCAGACATCACTGTGTAAAAGAATGTGGCAGAGAGAGGTGTTGGGACTTTGGCCATCTGGGAAAAGGAGGGAGAGATGATTCAAACCCTGCTTGCTGGGAGCCTAAGAAGCCGCCGCTGCAGGGTCTGTTCAATAAATCATAGCAGGGAGTATTAACCTTGGGAAGTGATGACATGACCTTTGTGGTGACAAGATGAACAGCAGCCTTGGCTCTACCTGTCAGGCTGCATCCTCCCTGTGGGAATGGTATGCCTAGCTTTTGAGGGCAGTGGGGTGGGATGGGAATGTGTGGCACATGTGTGTGTGTGAGAGAGAGAGAGAGAGAGCGCTCCAGGGAAGAGAGGGAGTGGGGAGGATGTCCCTGCAAGAGACAATTGGGGAGATAACTGGTTCAGTTGGCCAGGTAAGACACATTTTTGTACTTTTTCAGAACAATATGCAAAAGAATGACTTTCAGTTATTTATATCAGAGAGCAAACAAAACAAAAAGAGACAAAAAACGTTGTGGCACCTTAAATACTAACTGCTGTATTTTAATGTTAGCTTTCGTGGATCAAGTCCATTTCATCAGACATAAGAGTGGATCATACCTGTCAACCTGCGGCTCCGGAAAAAATGGGACCTGCGCAGACCGCTTGTGTGCAGGTCGCTTTCCACGCATGCGTGGAAGCGCTATGCCACTTGCGCAGCCCCTACGCAAGCGGTGTAGCGCTTCCGTGCATGCGTGGAAGGGTTTTACACTTGTGTAGAACCCTTCCACGCATGCGTGAAAGCGCTGTGCCGCTTGCGTAGGGGCTGCGCAAGCAGCATAGCGCTTCCACGCATGCGTGGAAAGCGTTTTCCCCTGCTGCCAAATTACGGGGTTTTGGCAGCGTGGGGCGGGTTATGACTGAGCAGAGCGAGGAGCTAGTCACTAGCATTCTAGCAGAAGGATGCAAGAGGCAGTCTAACAATGCAACTGGACACAAAAGACTGTGTCAGAAAAGCATATATAAATGCTTGTATACAAATGCCAGAAGCCTCCGGAACAAAATAGGGGAGCTGGAATACTTAGCAATAGATAAGAATATTGATATTATTGGTATCACTGAAACCTGGTGGACGGATGATAAACAATGGGATACAGTTATCCCAGGCTATAAACTGTACAGGAAGGATAGGAAGGGGCAAATGGGAGGTGGTGTGACTTGTATGTCAAAGAAGTGATAAAATCGTATGAATTGGAATATCTAGGTGATTTGGAGTCACCATTAGAAGCTCTGTGGGTAAGAGTATCAGGCCACAAGGATGGTCTAACAGTAGGCATATACTATCGGCCTCCGACCCAAACTCTTGAGGGAGACTGGCAGTTGGAGAATGTTGTAAAGGAGGCATCCAAGAAGGGAAGCCTGGTTATAATGGGGGACTTCAATTACCCTCACATAGACTGGGTGAACTGTTGTTCAGCACATGATAAAGAGATAAAGTTCCTAGATATGCTAAATGATTGTTCCCTGGGACAGATGGTTGAAGACCCAACTAGAGGTACAAGAATACTTGACTTGATCCAAGTCACTGATAAAATCTAACACAGAGACCTTAAATTTTCAAAAAGGAAATTTCCCAAAGATGAGGAAACTAGTAAAAAAGAAGCTGAAAGGGAAAATTGAGAGAGTCCAAACACTCCAAGAGGCATGGAGGCTGTTTACAAAAACAATAACAGAGGCCCAATTGGAATGCATACCCAAAAGGAAAAAGGGCACTGCCAGGTCCAAGAGGACTCCGATGTGGCTTACAGGAGCTGTTCGGGAAGTGATCAAGAGCAAGAAAAGCTCATTTAGAAGATGGAAGGCTTGTTCGAATGAGGACAGCAGGCAGAAACATAAATTCTGGCAGAACAAATGCAAGGCAACAATCAGGAAAGCAAAGCAAGACTTTGAGGAGCGTATAGCTAAAAATACTCAGAGAAATAACAAAGACTTCTTTAAGTACATTAGAAGTAAGAACCCAACTAGGAAGGCCATTGGACCATTAGATGACAATGGAAGGCAAGGAGTTATTAAAGAGGAAACAGAGATTGCAGAGAGACTCAATGAATTCTTTGCTTCAGTATTCACTGAAGAAGACAGAGGCCACATGCCCAAAACAGAGCCTATCTTCGTAGGGAGGGAAAGCGAAGAATTAAGCCAGATAGAAATAACCAGGGAGGAGGTCCTTGCATGTCTTGTTAAACTAAACACTAACAAATCACCAGGACCAGATGGCATCCATCCACGAGTTCTCAGGGAACTTAAAGATGAAATTGCTGATCTCCTAGCCAAAATATATAATCTTTCCCTCAAATCAGGCTTTGTGCCTGATGACTGGAAGGTAGCGAATGTAACACCAATTTTCAAAAAAGGATCCAGGGGTGATCCAGGAGGCTGCAACGGTTGTGCCTCTTCACTCTTGAACGACGACGTCTAAGAGGTGACCTGATTGAAGTTTATAAAATCATGCACGGTGTGGACAAAGTAGATAAGGAAAAACTGTTTTCCCTATCGCATAACACTAGAACTAGGGGACACTCCATGAAACTTTTGGGTACTAGTTCTCAAACAAATAAGAGAAAGTACTTTTTCACCCAGAGGATCACTGGTCTATGGAACTCCCTGCCAGAAGAAGTGGTGACAGCTGTCAGTCTTGACAGCTTTAAGAAAGGATTAGACAAGTTCATGGAGGACAAGAGTATCAATGGCTATAATTATGGATACCTAAGGACAACCTCCGGGTTGGAGAGATAGGCAAGATATCTCTCAATATCATTTCCAGGGAATCCTAAGCAGGTGAAGGCATCTGCTTGGGAATACCCTGAAGGAAATGGTGAGCCACTGTGTGAGACAGAATGCTGGACTGGATGGGCTGTGGCCTGTTCCAGCAAGGCTGTTCTTATGACGTCAATCGATGTCAAATTACGGGGTAATCCCAGCCAAATCAGGATGGTTGACAGGTATGAAGTGGATATCATGGTATATACCTTTATAAATATCTGGTATAGAGTTAGTTTTTAAGGTGCCACAGTGTTGTTGTTGTCTTGGTCTGTTTTTGTTTTGTTTGCTCTCTTGCACAGACTAACACGGCTACCACTTGAAAAATGTTATTTATTTATTTATTAAATCTGCACTTCTCTGAAATGTTGCAAAAGGGGATTGTGAAAGTAAGATGTCAACCAATAGGCTTGCATTCCCAAAAAGAACATTAAAAATGCACTATGCATTGAAGGAAAAATCCATTGCAGAAATGTGTAGAAGCTGCATTAAGAATGCAGCTGATAGAAAGAAGAGCGCAAAAATGTGTAATTGTCATCCAGAATAATTTTTTTAAAAATCTCAAAACATGGGATGAATAAAACCTCAAGAGTGCTAAAACGTGGAATGAAGAAAAAAGCAAAAATAAATGATAGTTAAAGTTTGCTTTCTGCTTTCAGTTCCTCAGACCTTTGCCTCTGTTGCTCATGTAGCCAACATTTCTTTTGCTGGAGCAGGGGGAATGGATATAAAGCTTCAAAATGAAAATTGTGTGAGCAATATTGTTTCCATGCAGTTTATAAGGTGGTTTTAAAAACAATAATGAGGCTAACAAGGTAGCCCCTGCCATCACCTATGTCCGTGATGGTGAACCTTGGCACTCCAGATGTTCTTGGACTTCAATTCCCAGAAGCCCCCATGAATCCACACAAATTGGTTTACTGCGATTCATCTGGCCCTTGTCGCTCCTGGAAGCAGAAGTAAAACATGCCCGTATGGGCACATGCCTGCCAAATGACCATTGGAAATTTCTGTAGATGCACACAGTGCTGGCTCTTTGGCTGTAAATGGAGATGAACACCGTACCCTAGAGTCAGACACGACTGGCTTTCATGCAATGGCGAACTTTACCTATCATTTATTTTTGCTTTTTTAAAAAAAGAAATGAAAAAGAAACGTTGCATGGGAAAAGTCTTTTGCCACATACATATGCTTCTAACACATGGCACATACCGTATATACTTGAGTATAAGCTGAGTTTTTTAGCCCCAAAAGGGGGACTTGGCTTATACTCAGGTCAGTGACCATGAGGGTCCCAAGATCATGTCGGATTAAGATGTGCTAACAATTTAATTAATTTTACCATATTTTCATGTATTTTGATTATTGAAACTCACTAGCAGCTGCTGCATTTGCCACCCTCAGCTTATACTCGGGTCAATCTATTTTTCTGGGTTTCAGGTCAAAATTAGGTACCTCGGCCTATATTCGGGTCAGCTTATACTCGAGTATATGCAGTAGGTTTGTGTGAGGTGGGGTGAGCAGCTGCTTTGTCCGTGTGGAATGGCAGACTAATCCTGCGGAGATGCATTCAAATATTAACCAGAATGAATTAAAGCCAGAGGTGACGCACCTACGATCAAGCCTAGGATTTTTGTGATTTCTGTGGGGCGCCCTGTAGAGTGACAGCACCCTGTTACTCCCTGAAAGAGACATTGGGGCCTGGATAGAACTCCCTCCTCCTCCTCTTCCTCCTTCTTCTTGTGCTGTATCCGTTCCGGATATTGGCTATCATCATGGCGATAGACTTCTTGTTCTTAGCTTCTCGGAACAGTTCTTCCAAGGACAGGCCACACCAGTCTCTCAGGTTCTTCAACCATGAAGTCCATCTACGTCCAGGGCCTCTCTTTCTAGGGATCTTTCCTTGCAGAGTGAGTTAAGAGTATTCTATACTTTATGTTGTTCCTCATGATATGCCCAAGGTATTGGAGCTTTCTTTGCTTAATGGTCTTAAAGAGTTCTTGTTCTTTATCCATCTGATGCAACACTTCTACATTGGATAGCACTCCTAAGGGCTGGGAATGGTGAGAGCAGCTGCCATGACGGGGTCCTGAGCATCTGCCACCACATACACTAAGGGGCACATATGAACTTGGGGAGCCTCCAAGGTCAGAAAGAGGCAGCTGTTCCATTTGCTCACTAAAAAAATTTAAATTAGGCAACAGCCAGACCCAGAACCAAGCACTGCAGTTGGAACACGTTTAGCAAAGGCCATTGTATAACTGACATGCTATGAAAACTGGCTTTCTTTGGGATTAGGAACAACAATGGATTTGGATTCCTGCATTGAGCAGGAAGGAGTTGTACTCGATGGCCTAAAAACAGGGGTGCTCAACCTATGGCCCATGGGCTAGATCCGGCCTGTGGCGCCAATCTGGCCCTCGCTACAGCCGCCGCTGCCAGAATCCTCCGCAGACTCATTTACGGCTGTCGTAAATGCGTTTACGACAGCTGTAAATGACGGGGTGGTGGTGGACGGCACAACCAGTCCGCCCCCTTCAAATGTTTGAGGGAGCGTCACCTGTCCCCCGACTTGAAAAGGTTGAGAACCCATGGCCTAAAAGGCCCCTTCCAACTCATTAATTTTATGAATGATTCTGTTTTGCCCGTTACTTGAGAGGAAAACAATGTTTGGAATATTCCCAACTGATGGGAGATAAATTTATAGAAAAGAGGCTGGAGCTCAAGCTCTCAGAACCAGAAAGGGTTGAGGAACAAACCAGTAAGAAGCCGCCACCAGTCACTTATGAGCCATTTTTCCAACTTGCCCCAATCTAGATGTTTTGAACTAGGATTTCTGTTGGCTCCTGGAAGCATGGTTAGTGCTTGCAGTGACAGGAACAAAACATCAGAAGAACGGCAGGTTGTGTGGGTCTGGCACAGACTGCAGTATGCTGAATGGGACAAAAGTCTGTCCTGGAATAAAACAGGTTTCTAATAATGTAGCCAGCAGGAGGCCCAGAAACTGCATATAGCAATTACATTTAACAGTAACAATTACACTTGTATATCGCTTAGCGCACTCTCTGGGCAGTTCACAAGTTGATTAGCATTTTGCCCCTAACATGCTGGGAGCTCATTTTACCAGCCTTGGAAGATGGAAGGCTGAGTCAACCTTGATCCCCATCAGGATCGAAATCACAATGTTTTGACTGCAGTTCGAAATCACAATGTTTTGACTGCAGTACAACAGTTTAACCACCGCTAAAACCCAATTTTGCAGTACCCTGAATCCTTCAAAAGATTGAAGGAGATCAGATTGCTTCCAGGGGATTAAATTCCCCCTTTCTGAGTGTGACACTTTAGAGTCAGCCCTATTTTTCTCAAGGGGGTGATCTAGTCCTCACTGGGTTTGTGAGGTTGGGCAATGTCCCACAGATACTGTACTCTGACAATACGCACCTCTCTGGTAATGAAGGAGAGTGGAAAGGCTTTAAGGGGGAAACCTGTCGAGGGCACAAGACCCATCTCTGCATGAAGTGGGTGGGAACTACATATTTGCCGATGACCTGCAGTAAGCTTCTTGCTATGCGTTATGTACAAACAGAAACAGAAACCACCTGTTCTACATGTCCATTTTAATGGAATTCCTTGCATTAAACAGTGGTTTGACTTGAAATGATTCCTTTCATTAAAGCAGGGGTGCCTAAACTATGGCCCGCAGGCTGGATCTGGCCCCTGACGCCAATTCATCCACCCGCCACCCTCATTGCTCCCAGAAGTGGAAGTAAAATACATCCATGCAGGCGCGTTTTACTTCTACTTCTGGGAGCGACGAGAGCAGCGCATGCTGGATGAATTGGCATTGGAGGCCAGATCCGGCCTGCAGGCCGTAGTTTGAGCACCCCTGCTTTAAGCAGCAAAAATGACAGCCTTAAAATCTATCTCATCCTGTTGCAAAACATATCTGTTGCAAAACAGATTGCAAGGTGTGTTTTACTTCCACCTCCGGTGGGAGAAACCACGTGACAGGCCCACAGCCCGAAAGGTTTGGCCACCCCTGCATTAAATTTAGCAAGACATAGAGTGGTGTGTGTGTGTGCTTCCTCACGTTTCTGGCAGCACCAGAGTCAGGGCAGCCGTTCTCTTGCTTGACATGCAGTAAAAACAGAACCACGACAGCTTTCTCCTCCCAGCAGGAACAGCATCACCAACTGTCCAGTACTAATGTAGCCAAGGCTTTTCTTGTGTTCACACTCTCCTGTGATGCGAAGAATTGCCATAGCCAAAGTAAAAATGAGTGTCTTTTCCCACACTGCCTGCAGCCATGACATGGGAAGCCGGGCTCCCATCTTCGCCAGAACTATTAAGAGCACAGCTACCCTGTCCTTAATAATCCTGCCAAAAGTTAATTAAGGGCTAACAAAGATGGAGCACATCTCTTTCTCCATATACCCAAGGATCACTGCTTGCATCTCCGAGCAGAGCTTGGAATTGGTTCTTTTCTTGGACAAGTCCCAGAATTTCTTAGCTTGCCTGTCTAGTGACAGTTGTAATTAGACTTATATACCGCCCCATAGTGCTTAGTGCACTCTCTGTCCCACAAGGTAATTAGCATTTTGCCCCCAACATGCTGGGTACTCATTTTACTGACCTTGGAAGGATGGAAGGCTGTCAACCTTAAGCCCTGGTCAGGAGTTTATTTGTTTGTTTGTTTGTTTGTTAGTTAGTTAGTTAGTTAGTTAGTTAGTTAGTTAGTTAGTTAGTTAGTTGCACTTATACCCCTCCCCTCTAGGGGAAAATGAATCCCTACACGAGGCAGCTAACAGCATAAAATCTCCCATACAACAAACAAACTTATTAAAAGTAACCCCCCCATAAAACTACAACAAAAACTTACAGTAAAACAGACCATATTCAAATGAATAGTGACTGTATAAAAAGAGTTGTAGTGCCACCATTACCTCGTGTTCGAACTGTACTTCATGCAAGAAAGATGTGTTAGCCAGAATACGGCTGCTTCTATCGTCTTGCTTCCCTGAACACCAAAGTTCTCTACCACCTCCAGCTCAGGAAACATTTTGTTGGAATTATTGGCTTATTGACTGTGGATGCCCCATGCCTTTATCAGGTGGCAAAGTCATGGCCATTAAAAGAGCTGCTGTCTTATAGCTGATCTCTTGGCCTGCGACAGCTGTTTGTGAAACACAGCCGGTAAACTGAAATACAAAACATCTCCACCCCAATAAACCATAGCATCATTCAGGTGGGTTTGTGAGACAGGAATTGAAAATCGTAGCTCCCCTTCTGTCCTTCGTGGCTGCGTTGGTTAAAGGCTGCCTGAGCAGAAGTGAACAGAAAGATATATGAGGTGGCATCCAGTTAACGTTAGGGCCGCACTGGCTTAGTGGTTAAGACACTGAGCTTGACGACCGAAAGGTCAGCAGTTCAAAACCCAAGTGCTTGTCCTCAAGACCCGAATGCTGTGCAATGGAGTGAGCACCCATCGTCTGTCCCAGCTCCCGCCAACCTAGCCGTATCAAAGCAAGAAATTGCAAGTAGATAAATATGTACTGCTTCAGCGGGAAAGGTAATAGTGTTCTATGTGCTTTGGCATCTAATCATGTCTGCTGCATAACCACGGAAACATCTGCAGAAGCAGACAGCACTGGTTCTTTGGCTGCAAACAGATGAGCACTGCACCCTAGAGTCGGATACGACTGGCTATAAAGTAAGGGAGACTTTTACCTATCCAGTTAACCTTTTCTACTGAGCTGACAAGATGGCTTTCATCACCAGAGTGGATGGAAATTCCATTTTCTCCTTAAGGCATCGCCCCACCCTACCCATCATACCTGTCAACCCGTGGCTCCGGAAAAATGGGACCTGTGCAGATCGCTTGTGCGCAGGTCGCTTTTCACGTGGAAACGCTACGCCGCTTGTGCAGCCCCTACACAAGCAGCGTAGCACTTCCGCGCATGCGTGGAATGGTTTTCCCCCGCTGCCAAATTACGGGGTTTTGGCAGCGTGGGGCGGGTTATGACGTCAATCGACGTCAAATTACAGGATAATCCCGGCCAAATCGCCAGTTCGCCAGAACTGGTAGCAGAAATTCTGGTTGGCCCCGCCCATCCAAGTTTTGAAATAAAGTAGTCCTAATTCAGGTGCAACACAGGGCTTCCCCCCTGGCCACGCCCACCATACCATGGCCACAGTGTGGTATTAAATTTTTATGGAGCCCACCACTGCCCATACACACACAGAAAGGAGTGGTAGGCTTGAAGGAACCCAAACAATTGGAGAAATACAAAATCTGTAGGGTGGATATCTGCAAATACGAATAAAGCAGAAGACGCTCCATGGGTACTGAACTCAGTGACTGTTTGTTTTGGATCTGAGTTGAATTTTTCCCCCTCCCAAAGGAGAAATTGAGGTTGGTGGACTGAAGTGTTTGGGGAACAGCATTGCTAGCTGACTTAGGTTGTAATGATTGCATTTTTAAAGGGTTAGATATGTTCCTCACTCAAGAGGTATTCACCATGAAATCTAACAAAACATCCATTTGTACAGCACAATGCATTCCATTTACCAGTTGTTTAAAGTGTACCCAGGAAGCTTCTGGTGCAGCTAGCTGACCATTGTTGGAAGCAGAACACTGGGCTGGCTGGGGCTTTGGGTTCAGTCTGTTCGCCTTGCTCTTTCGTTCTTGTTGTACTTGGTTGTACTAGCTGTTCTTTTGTGAGCCAGAGCGTAGAACAGGGATTCTCAAACTGCGGTCCATGGGCCGGATGTGGCGCACAGTACCATTTCATGTGAGCCCCCACCGCCTCCTCCACACCAAGAAGTCGTGCCATGTAGTGAGGGAAGGGCAAAACGGCCATCCGCCCCCCAAAGCTGTCTGAGGGAGCATGACCCGACTCCTGGCTTTAAAAGGTTGCGAACTCCTGGCATAGAAGAAAGTTATTGATTTCCACACCACACCTCATGCAGTAGCCAGCTCTCAGATATATAAAGGGCAACATTGATTACAAATGCCACAATGAATATGATACGAATAAGAATTACTGAATTACTATTGGGATACCCATATTTAGTTCGGCACTGGGAGACCTTTTAAAATACAGCTTTTAACGTCATTCTGTGCTGTTAATTTCATTGGAAAACCAGAACGTGCATAGCCATAGTCTTCATGGCAGTTGTTCTTTCGGGAAAGCTAGAAAATATTATTTAGACTTCCTCATGTGTGACCTTGACATTCAATACTAATTAGCAGGGCTTGGGTAGCAGAGCGTGTTCTGCAGGTTACCAAAGACCAAAAGAAGCAAACATGCCTGGAGAAATGCTTTTCCGGTGAAAGTCAGCTCAAAGCTTATATTTACAGCATCATTTAAGGGCTCTTCCAAGGGGGCCAATTTGTGCCACAAATCAGTTCTTCCAATCTGGCCAGTTTACCCTGCTATGGTAATACAATAGACCCAACGCCGATGGTCAGGCAATGGTTAACTAACCTGGCAACCCTCTGATGGAAATGTAATATATGAAGATTTGGGTGTCAGGACAATGGGTACACTTGTGTGCAAAAGAGTAAAGGTCTAAAGCAGTGATGGCGAACCTTGGCACTCCAGCTGTTCTTGAACTTCAATTCCCAGAAGTCCTGATCAGCAGGAGTGCTGACTTGGGATTCTGGCAATTGAAGTCCAAGAACACCTGGATTGCCAAGGTTGGCCATCACGGGCCTAAAATATATACAGAAGAGAATATTGTTTTTGGTTAAGTTTTATCACCAGGTGCAAGGAATGCCAAGGAAAAGTCTTGAGAAGATGCCAGTAGGGGCAGAGCGAACTGGGAACAGCCAGTTGTGAGATTATTATGGGAAAGGAGACATTGTTATGAATTAAGAATGATTTGATTAGCTAATTCTAATGAGATGGGTTTTGGATATTTTAATTCAGTGTTACATGGGTTTTGGAGTTAGTTCGAAGTTGGAGTTCGAGATGGGAACCAGAGTATTGTAGGACTGCTGAAAGGAAGCAGAAATGTAGCTAAGATAATTACATAGATAAGATTTATTATTTTCCTTTGTGAGAGGGACCTTATTGATTGTCTCTAAAATGTTTGATTAGTCTATTTTTACTTTTTTCTACTTTTGATACTGAAACTTTACACCTTTGGAAGAATTTTATGTTTTTACTATCATTTTTCTTTAATAAATTAAGAACTTCACCAACCCGTGTGATTATTGAAGAAGGGGGCAAGAGACGTGACTGTTGCCAGCCCAAAAGTTTCCTTTTTAGAAATGCTACCAACATTTCTTTGTTCTCTCACACAGAGGTGGCTTGAGCAAGGAGCTTTACCTCAGTGAGGCTGGCTGGACATTACTCAGCCAGGTGAAAGTCTAAAACAGACTTCCCAAGTCCAGGTTATTTCAAGCACTTTGGGTCTTAAGACCTAGACAAAGTGTATTGGAGGGCATTTTAGCATGATATTTGTCAGGTAAGGTGGTTAATTACCTGGACTGGACTGTTATAAACCTAAGGAGGGGAGGCCAACCTAGCAGTTCAAAAGCAAGAAATTGCAAGTAGATAAATAGGGACCACTTTGGTGGGAAAGTAACAGCTCTCTGTGCGCTCGTGTCTAGTCATGCCTGTCACATGACCACATGGAAATGTCTGCAGAAGCAGACAGCGCTGGCTCTTCGGCTTTGAAACAGAGATGAGCACTGAACCCTAGAGTCAGATACGACTGGCTTTCGAGCAAGGGAAATCTTTAAACTTTACCGGTATATATCCCACTTTAATCCATCTTGATAGAGGGTGGCGGCGGCAGCAGCAGCAAAATTGGCCTGGGGCTGAGGAGGACTTTGTGTGCCAAAAGGGCTCAGGACCAGAAAGTGACTCACAGAAATGGATCAGCGGTATGGGTGTTATGTTGCGATGTGGAAGGCAAATGGAAAACCACTGCATGATTATATTGTTCCCAGGACAATCTTCATGGCTGATTGCCATGGTGATAGCCAATATTTGGAATCTGATATGGCACTTAGAAAAAGAACAAGGCTTATCTTGCCTTTTCCAAATGTGTAGTTTATTGTTTTCTTCGTCCAGAAAGGGATTCTGAAAAATTGCAGCGGCAGAGGCCAGGCAAGGAGGAATTCTATCATTTCACCTAGCTACTAATCTATCCCTTTTTTGCTGGCTATCCTATGTGTTTATTTTTAATGTTTAATTGAAAATAGATTTTTTTAAAAAATTAAAAGTGGGTTTGAAAAGTGGTAAAGAGGAGGAGGGGAGGCATGATGGTATCTGAAAAATCAATGATGTCAAATATTTTGAGAACAGCAAAGCTTTGTTGCTTGAGTATTGATCCCTTTGTATTTACTTATTAATGGGCGTTTTTATTGTCCATTCACTCATTTCAGAGAGATCCTTTAAGAGCCCTTTCTCTGTCTTTGTCTTAAGTAACCTAAATGGTTTGATGTTATCTGCACCCTTGGCAACTGTACTTTAAACTCCATTTTATTTACAAACAAATGAAAAGGCTTATTCCCAAAATAGATCTTTGGGGTGGCAAGCATAGACTTGCCCCAATCTCAAATATATACTTACACACAATGGAGTATGCAACAGTGAAACAAATGGGGACCAAATCTTGCCACAAACCCATGTGCCAGCTCTGCCTTGGCATTTACTTTGGCAACACAATTACACGATCCAACAATGTCACATATATCAAGGGCACTTTTACTTGTTCCTCTGCCAATAGGATCTATGGCATTTCTTGCCAACAATGTCCCTCTGCACTCTACATAGGACAAACTGGACAATCTCTGCGCAAAAGAATTAATGGACATAAATCACATATCAGGAATGGCAATACACAAAAACCTGTTTCATATCGTTTCAGTTTATCTGGACTATGCATGTAAATGCCAAGTTCAAGGTATGAAAGGTAAATTCATCACCAATCGTGTAATGCCACAATGATTATTTTGTGCCTGTCCACTAACCACTTTCCTGTGTATAGAACTAAACTTCACATACATCGGAAATATTAATCAGGGGTCTTCTGTCACTGCCAAGTATAAAAAGCAACATTGACTCACAGAGTTTGCAGTTATAGCTAACATGCTAACCAACCATTGTGTCCCTCTATACCTGCACCTGGTAATGAACCATTTATAAATTATTGCCATACACTCTCACTTTTATGTCTGAGAAAGTGAACTTGATCCACAAAATCTAAAATTAAAATATAGGAGTTAGTCTTTAATGTGCAACAATACTTTTTTGCTTTATTTTTATTTCCTTTCTACTCAGTGTATGTCTGCTCAGTTCACTGTGGAAATTGTGCCAGAAATCATTTGGAACTCACAAGTCCACAATGTTTACTGAAAAACAGGTGTGAGTAAATACCTTTGGTGGACCACTAAAATGTCCTAAACAAGTGAGCTTTCAAGTTCTGCAGGATGTGGTATTGGGCTGCCAGGCCTTGTAGCACTTTTGGATCTGACAAATGGCAAAAGGCCGAGACTCGTATGTTCTAGATATTGAAACTTCGGACGTGTAGTTAAACTAACGTTTCAACATGAAGACTGCAAAATGAAAGAATCCGTTCGCACTCTCTGTCTTGAAATTTCTGTTTCCCCACTACATCTACCCTGGGAGTTAAAGAGATGAAATTGCTTACAGTTTGGGCAGGGATATTAAGAATTCGGGATCCCAAAATTTGGGAGGAAAACCCTGTGCTGAGCAGAGATAGAATAGGATGGTGCCTGGGCTTGTGTGTCAGATATGAGGTAACAGCACCGTCTAGTGGCAAGATGTCTTCTAGGAGTTATTAACCACACTCCTTAACTAGTACAAAGCACCTTTCTCACAAGTAACTCCCTTTCTTTTACTCTCTTGGCCGGGGTGTGAGTATCTGCACTACTCCAAGGGAGATTAGACTACAACACCCAGCATTCCTGACTGCAGCCTTGTTGGCTGAGCCTGGTACGAATAGGTTTCCAAGGAAAGCTAGACAAGCATACCTTTGCCAGACTTGCTTTGGGCTCATGGTTAAGGTGTTATTTCACCAGGCAGTTGGGTTATGTGGTGTTCTTATTTCTGCTATGGATGGGGCTAATGTTGCATCAATTTCTAGATCTCTCAGCCTCTCTCTCTCTCTTTCCGATGATTTGACAATATATTCTGTATGTGTTTTACTATGCTGGAAACACAAATTAGAGAATTTTGTGGGGGCTTAGCTCATGTACATCTTGGCTACCTTTTCTGTTGTTACAGAAATCAGGAGGCCCACTCCTCAGTGAGCAGAACACAGAAGGACAGTCACCTTGGCAGGAAACGTGTTCCTTCCTTTGTTGGACACATAGAAACATCCCAACCAGATCCCGATGCTGGATTTCCATAGGTGCCCTTTGTCCCTGGTTGAAGTACTCTCATGTTCTTCACTCTCCCTAAAGTAGGGACTCCCAACCTTTTCAAGCCAGGGGCCAAGTCACGCTCACTCAGTCATCTTTGAGGGCCAGATGGCCATTTTGCCCTGCCTGCACAATGGGGTGGCCATCTTGTCCCAGCAGCTTTAAATGGGCAGCCATTTTGTTTCTTGAATGCCCTTGGAAGGGAGCACATGAAATGGTGCTGTGGGCCAGATGCGGCCTGCAGGCTTTAGGTTGGGAACCCCTGCCCTAAAGTGTGGCGGTGTAGGTTGTGTGGACCTAAGGGAGATCCTTACTGTAGATCAGATATTAGGAGACACAAAGAAATGGAATTTGAGAAACATGGTTGTCACTTAAACACAAAGAGGAAATTTTGCAAAATACTAGAAGAAGAGAGAAGACATTGACTTGAGGCAGAGAGACTCAAAACAGCTAACTTTCAGTCAGTTTATTTCTTGTGAGGAGCTGGAGGGATATCTTCAGGCAACCACAGTTAGGAATTAGTTTCTTCCGCTTGATTGGGTTATAGTCGTTGAGTATTCTAGTAGTGCATAAGAACATAAGCACAGCCTTGCTGGAACAGGCCACCGGCTATCCAGTCCAGCACTCTGTCTCACACAGTGGCTCACCATTTGCTTCAGGGTATTTCCAAGCAGATGCTTTCACCTGTTTAGGATTCCCTGGAAATGGCATTGAGAGATATCCTGCCTATCTCTCCAACCCCGAAGTTGTCCTTAGATATCCGTAATTATAGCCATTGATACCCTTGTCCTCCATGAACTTGTCTAATCCTTTCTTAAAGCTGTCAAGACTGACAGATGTCACCACTTCATCTGGCAGGGAGTTCCAAAGACCAGTGATCCTCTGGATGAAAAAGTACTTTCTCTTATTTGTTTGAGAACTAGTACCAAAAGTTTCATGGAGTGCCCCCTAGTTCTTGTGTTGTGCGATAGGGGAAACAGTTTTTCCTGCAGCCTTGTTGGCTGAGCCTGGTAGGTACAGCCTGCAGTAACCAGAGAGACATGAAAGACTAGCCTGACCTAAAGTATGTTGTTTTGCATTGTTTGCCTGTAATTACAATTAGAAAGGTTCTTTCCTGCCTCAGAGATCACCTGACCCTATTTGGAGTGGTGGACATCAGCAGGTTCGCACCAGTACGTGCGTACCGGTAGTAAAAATGGCTACCCCTGCCCCACCCACCTCCTCCTCCTCCTAGAAGAGGCTTCGGAGGGGGCTGGCTCCATTTCCCCCTTCATCAAAGGTTTTTCCTGGGCCACGTTTCACACCAAAGCGCATCCCGAGCCACTCTGGAGTGGTTGAGGAGGCATTTTGAGATGAAACGGAGCCCAGGAAAGGCCTTTGAGGAAGCGTGAAAATGGCTTCGGAGGGGGTTCTTTGCTATAGAGCTATCAAAATAGAAGCCTCTTCTATTCTCATCACTCTATAGCGAACCTCTGAAGCCATTTCCCCCTTGTCCAAGGTTTTTCCTGGGCTCCGTTTCAACCCAAAGCACATTCCCAGCCACTCTGGAGTGGCTGGGGATGCTCTTTGGGGTGAAACAGAACCCAGGAAAAGCCTTTGATGAAGGGGGAAATGGCTTCAGAGGTTCGCTATAGAGTGATGAAAATAGAAGAGGCTTCCATTTTCATAGCTCTATAGTGAAGAGCAGTCACATGAACAACAGGCCATGCCCACCCAATCACATGGCGATGCCCACAATGTGGTAGGAATTTTTTAATGCCCATCACTGCCTATTTGCATGTGTGAAGGCCTTTGTTTTACTCTGGCCTTCTCTCTTGCTTTCTGCTTTGGAAGAGGAAAGATATCCTTTTGAGATACTCCATCTTCCAGGCTTTTTTTTTTTAATTTCTCTCAAGTATTTAGTCCAAGTGTGTTTATTAGCTGGGCTAAAAAGGAGTGAACTGAGAGACTTGCATTCAAACATCCTTTGCAGCTGCTACAATAGCTTAACAATAGTAACTCTCACCCTTCTGGCAAGGCACTCTCTCCCCAGCAGCACACTGAGCCTTTTATCTCAGGAAGCACAACCAGGAGGGTATCAAAACACTCGTCCATCATCATCCTCACCTCTCTCTGCTGCCTTCCCCTGTTTTGAATCAAGCAAGCAGGTAGTCTCCACCTTAGAGCACAGTACATAAAGTGCTGTTGGTCTTGCATTGGCTACTGTACCATAGACAGTCCAGAACTAAGCAGCAAGGTGGGCTCTCAAAAGTGCCACCCAGTGACAAGCCAAAAGTGGGACCTGGTAAGCTCCTCAATCAGTGTTAAGAACATTTTGCGAAGGCCACAATGGGTCCAGGAAGGGAAAGTGTCTCTATGCAGACACAGTTCTTTAACCATTCAGAATTCTTCTTTTTAGGCCTCGATGGACGCCCAGGCACCGGCCACTTCAGACGAGTCAGACTCATCCAGCCCCGGTAATGTGCCCCCGGCACACACACACTTCCCCTTCACATGCCAGGCACAGGGAGCTCAGGTACACAGAAGTGGCCAAACGGAGTGGCAATGTTCAAAGATAGGAAATCCGTTTGAGGCTTGAATATGTAGTAATATAATATAATGTTTTATTCTGGTAGTTAATATATTCAGAATCTTCCAGTAGAGCAATACAACAAGTCCAATACATTGTGAAAGTCAACCGGTATGCAGACTCTTTCAGGAGAATTTCCCTTCATCAGACAACTTGACTTGCTAACTTTCCAATATCTGAAAATATATACAATATATATATATATAAATTAATTCTGAACTGGAATATTGCTACTGAGCTAAGTATAAAAGAGAAACCCACCTGGATATATAACATTTAGTTTTCAAAGGGTATCTTGTTTTCATGTTGCATCCTAACCTCTTTTCGTTTATTCATTTTGGGCTGTGGATGTTACTGACTCAAAATATTACTCCCCTTATAAATCCTGCTGATAGATTATGCCATCCTTCCCTCACAATGCCCCCTCCCCATCACAGGCCAGCCCACTGGAGACAGCAGCTCCCAAACACGGACACCTGCCTTGCGAGGGGAAGTGGGGGGGGAAAGGGCTCACATCGCCCACTACCCTACGCAAGCCAGGGAACCACCATGAGAAGCCCCCAAACACGCGCGCCATCCTTGTGAGGTGGTGGGGGACTGCACTCGCATCACCCCCTCCCCTACACAAGTCAGGGAGCCAGGCTGAGAGGCCCCCCGAAATCGGTCACCGGCCCCGCGAGGGGGAAGGGAGGACATGCACTCGCATCACCCCCACCAATTAGCAAGGCTGGGAGCCACCCTAAGAATCGCGCCCCCCCCCCATGCAAACAGGGGCCCGGGGGGAAATCCACCCCAAAAAAAACCCAGCCCAGACAAAGTTGGGCACAAAAGCTAGTCTATCTATATATAAAAAGCAGAGGTGTCCTCTTGTATGTGAAGAACACAAATCTACACCCCTGCACCAATCGCGCTGTAACGTGGCACACACATACCTTAGGCGTGCTGGATGGTCACTGCAAGAGTCAGAGTCCCATGGGGGTGTATGCCCCTAAATTGATATGCAAGGGGAAGTATACTTGACAGGAGGGTGTGTGTGTGTCCCAGTGGTAGTATCCATAGTGATAGCCCAGGTAGGTCACCCTATTGTGACATCATCATGATGTAATTGAGCTGGGCAGGGGCCTGACACAGGTGGCTGGACACATAATGATGCTAATGTCATAGCCCCAAGTAGGTCACCTGATTGTGACATCACAATTGTAATTGAGCTGGGCAGGGGCCTGACACAGGTGGCCGGACACATGTAGGGGGGGGGGACCCAAGCAAGGCTGGGTAATCAGCTAGTAAACATTATAAAAGAAGGATTATTTCTTAGCAGTTATTTAACATGAGTATAAGGCATGGCTAATTACTACAAGCAAAAATGACAAGCAAAATTATTTTAAAGTACTTTTTGAGTTTACAGTAATGATAGAGAGTGAAACAATAAAAAGAGCAACATGAATATGACAAATTTAAGAACATTTCAAATACTGTACAACAATATACTTAACTCCTATCCAACGCTCATTTTTATTTGCACAGTCAAAGTAACCAAGGAAGAGTTAATAAGGCTTTAAAACACCGTGAGCTAAGACATGCTTTTTGAAGTCTAAGGTGAAGTAAACACTAAAATTCTCTTACTAACTGAAACAGCGAAGACAATTCTTTGGCAGTTTATATAAATCTAAAAATACGTTCTTAGCATAGTTCGCCCCAAATTGCATGAGAAAACTAATATAGATAAAATGTTGCTACAACGAAAAGCATATTATATTCACCTCTTTAATTCCGTTGTGCCGCATGGCCTCAATTTAGAACTGGAACTGTCACCCTTTTTGTAATCAGCTGCTTAGTTACTAACTTACACCATTGTCTGTAAGTTTTAGTCTTCATGATTTAGTAGGTCTTTTGAAAATTTTCACCTGTTATTCTGACTACCTATATAATCCGTTCAAAATACAAAAGGCTTCAACGTCCCCACACACAACATACAGACCCCATCTTGAGGCAGTGGACACTACTAAAAAACTCTACCCTGTACAGTTTAATTACTTCTTACAGTAAATGAGGTAAGATATTTGTATATAGTAGGTTTTCTCCCTTTTTAGCAGAGCAGTTTCCTTGCTATGTCAGGTTTTGGCGTGCTAGTCAGACTAGCAACAGTACCCTATATTTTTGTATATATCAACTAAGTTTGAACTTATACTCTTGAAAAATGCTAAATATGTTTATTGCAAATATGCTCAACCGATATGCCTTTAAATTGTAAATATGTTTATTGTAAATAAGCTCATTATGAAATGTTAAGTTTGTATACTATTATAATGAATCACAATCTGAACAATTATTTTTGTTATTCAATCTTGTAGACTTTCTGAAGAAAGAACTTGCTTCTGAAAAGCCATATTATTTAACCGGAGAGGCTTCGACAAGTGACATACTCTACACACTTATTTTAGTTATTATTTGGATAAAGTGAACAAACTAATTTCAGTTAATACTGAAGATGATTCGTTGACAAGTTACTAGTCCACTTACTTATTTCAGTTATTATTTGGAAAAAGTGAACAAACCTATTTCAGTTATTACAGAAAGTGATTCGTTTTGGCTATTGTATGAACATTCAATACATGGACTGGTTTGTTTTGATTTTCAAGAGAATACAGTACATACTTTCAAATTCCGACTCTTTGTGATTTCTATCATGAACAGTGACCTGCCTTGAAGGAATTTAGTTTACTCTTGATACTTTCTAAGAATTCTATTACTTTTGAAATACAGTACTTCCACAGAAACGTTTTTTTCATTATATTTAGCATCCTGGGTTTTGGCAGATGCTGAACACCCACAGAGGGTTGTGCCAACCATGTTGAACAAACCAGTACAGTCAGATAGGAGATAGCTGGAGAGTCTGGGAACTCTGGTATCTACGAATGCTTGTGTGAGAGATGGGGAAATTATGCTTTCCTGAACTATTGCAGCTCTTGGAATCCCAGAACAAGAAGGGCAATGGCTTGGGTCTACAGCAGTGGTTCCCGACATGGGGCCCATGCCCAACCAGTGGACTTCAATTCCCAGAAGCCTCAATCAGTACATTGGCTGATTAGTGCTTTGGGGAATTGACTTAGGCTTCTGGGAATTGAAGTCCAAAAGCCAAAAGTTTGGAATACAGAAAATCAACAGTTCCCGTCTTGGAGAGGGAGAAGAGGCTGGTGAACATTAACTTAGTAGCTAGATTCAGAGGAGAGGCAATAACAGGAGACAGACAGCAACACACAGGGTGAATACAGGGAGATACAGAATCCGGCTCATTTACTGGTCTGCCCATTACTGCCAGAAACATGCACCAATGAGGACTTAAGTTTGGCCAATGACAAAGCCAAAAAAGTGGCTTCATTTTGGCAGTCCGGGGTTGGATCAGGACACGAAAGAAGAAGAAGAAGCCAGGACTACTTCTCCCTTGCTTTCCCATGATCATTAAGTTTCTGACTATTAGCTAGCCTTTCAATGTCCATCCACCCTCGCAAAGCAATGTTAGCTGGCCTGCTCAATGACAGTAACTCATAGAGACACTCATAATGAGCAAGATTAGTCACAGATGATTTGACTACATGCCAGGTTCTGAGGTCATTGATTTCTTTGCTCCTACAAAAGCCTCTGTTTTGACGGATGAATTACTTTGGGCCCTCCTGGGAGCCTCTTGTAATCGTAATGTGGGCACTGATACCTTCATTTGCCCTCAAACAGCCATTATCACTTGAGCACTCTTGCTCTCTGATCCCTCATTAAGAATTACATATTAGGCTTCAGTTTTCTGGAAAGCTTTTCTTCTTTCTTTTTTCATTGAGTGTTAGAAAAGAGCATTGTTTTTTTAAAGAGTTCCAATCCAGCTTTTATATCCAACCTACGTAGGCCCATTGAATCAAAAGAGGATTTGTTGGGGCAATCCTTATATAATTTCCATTAATTCAGTGAGTCTACTGCAACACTGCGGTGGCTTAGTAGTTAAGACACTGAGCTTGAAGACTGGACGGTCAGGGTTCGATACCTGAGTGCCACACAACAGTTCTTGGGGACATGAAAGGAGCCTCATTCAGGCGTCCCCTGAGCTGAGTTTCTCCAGCAAAAAACCTTTCAACTCAGTAATTTTTGACATGAAATTTATTTAGTGGATCTACTCTAGTTAGAACTACCCATTGGATTCAGGTCATGGGGTCAAATATAGCAGCTTACATCCCTTCAGTCTGTCGCATGTTGAAAATAGGGCAAATTTTGAACCTGTCAAAGAAGACTGGATCAATACCACCACATCATATATACAGTATACAGTAAAACCCCTACTTATGAAAAAGTCACTTCCATAGGCTTTTGCTTAAATCGTTTTTTTATGTAACTCGAAGCAAACCCATAGGAAAAATGAATTTTTTATGTAAATCGAAGCAAACCCATAAGGAAATGAATTTTTACGTAACTCGAAGCAAACCCATAGGAAAAATAATCTTTATGTAACTCGAAGCAAACCCATAGGAAATTGTGTAAATCGGGACATGGTTTTAGCACAAAATCATTATATAAGTTGAATTTTATGTAACTCGAGGCATTTGTAAGTCGGGGTTTTACTGTATTCCTGTAGGCTTCTATACTCTCCTTCCCCTCTAAGTCACCAATTCTTCCAAGTTAAAAGCATCAACACTGAAGCCTTCTCACAAAGGGGATTTGCTCCAGCACCTTAATCATTTCTACTGCCCTTTTCGGCACCTTTTCCAACTCTACATCATTTCCCCCCCTCAGAAGCACAGAAGAGAACCATACACTGTGTTCCACAAGTCTTTGTACTGTGGTTTTATAAAAAGCCTTTACAATATTGGCTATTTTGTTTTCACTTTCCTTTCCTAATTAACCCCACTTGGTGTATCCACCATGATCCTGAACTATTTCTCTTGATCATTTACCACCAGTTCAGATGCCATCAGCAACAATGGCCAAAACTACCTCACCAGGAAAAACACCCAGATCAAATCTACAGTGACTCCCTGTCACTCCATACAACACAAGCCTTACTGCAGCGTAGAAATGATGTGAGTTGTGCCCTTTTAAAATCTGCATTATGTGCTCCATCACTGCTTGGCCAGTGCTGGAAGGCTTCCCAGTCTTCAGCACTGGCTAGATGAGGACAATGGTGACAGCTCCACGGGTCCTCCTTCTCCTCAGGTGTTGAGCTGCTCCCCTGACCCACCATTGTGAGTAGTCGGGAAGCCTCCCAGCCCTGGCTAGGTAGTGAGATCTACATCAACTACTTTAAAGCAAGGAGTCACATTAAATCAAGATGTATGTTACAAGTGAGTTTGATCGTGTTTGCAGGCAACCCACAATGAAAAGCTTTTTGCTATGAGTTATTGGAAACATGCAGTTCCTGCCTGGGTCATATTAGGGTGCCTAGTCCCAACGTTTCTCACTCTACAGCTGCTTAACACTAAACTACATTTGCAATTTTAATTCATTTATTTATCCTGTTGTTACATTTTTGTCCTGCTTTTCCTCCACTGAGTTTAGATCAGGGATTCTCAACCTGTGGCACCATTTCATGTGCCCCCTCACCGCCTCCACTACACCAAGAAGTGCCATGTGGTGGAGGAAGGGTAAAATGGCCATCTGGTCCCCGAAGCTGTCTGAGGGAGCGTGACCTGGCCCCCGGCTTAAAAAGGTTGAGAACTGGTTTAGAATGCTGTGCATGCCCCCCACCCCGGGCTTGATCTTACCAACCAGGTGGTGAGGAAGGTCAGGCTGAGAGAAAGTGTGTGGTTGTCCAGTGAATTATTTTTGGCTTAGTGGAGATTTGAGCTAAGGTCTTCCGTATCTGAAACTTAACCCACTCAGACCAGTCAGCTTCTGGTCTTATTCTCATGAGCGTTGTGTGCTATAATGTCACTTATAACATCCGGTGACCCTGATAGGTTTTTGGGATACTGTACTGTATGTGAGTTGTTGAAGGGGTGGTGGTTGACCATTGCTCTCTTCCCCAGTGAGTTTCCATGGCTGAACAAGACTTTGAACACAGGTCTCCTGAGTCTTCCAGCCTAACCCTCTCTCTACTACACCACACTGGTTCTTTTCTTGCTCTCCAGAATAAGTGGGTGTTGTCAGAAGACTGGACAGGTGGCAGGACTGAGCCTGAGGCACAGGGTTTGGGGTGAGAGCTTCAGCTTCCACCTCATTCTTGGCTGAAGTGAGGATTAGCTCTTTGGCTATAAACAGATGAGCACTGAAACCTAGAGTCAGATACTACTGGCTTTTGAGCAAGGGTGATCTTGGGATATTAGAAGAAATAAGGTAAAGGTCACTCCTTGCTTAAAAGCCAGTCATATCTGACTCTAGGGTTCAGTGCTCATCTCCATTTATAGCCAAAGAGCCAGTGCTGTCTGCATTTGCAAATGTTTCCATGGACATGTTGCAGGCATGACTAAACACCAGAGTGCACAAAACGCTGTTTACCTTCCCGCCAATGTGGTAGCTATCTGCTTGCAATTTCTTGCTTTTGATCTGTTAAGTTGGCAGGAGCTGGGACAGAGACGGGCGCTAAACTTGTAAATTTTAAAAATAAATTAAAATACTTTTTAATAGAAAAAAATCAAGAGGTCGCTAGGCAGAGGCACTTCCTATTTCTCTGTGGCTCTTCTCTTTCAGGCACATGACAAGAAAATAATCAGCTAATTCTGCAATTTTAGCACTTTGCAACTTTTCCTGAGTATCATCTAGGGCAGCTTCCAAAGCAACACATAGTCCAGATCTGGCTGTGCTGCTCCCAAAGATTTCAGTTCATGAAATAAATTAGGTTGTAACCAATTATTAGAATAAAACTCACACAAGCTGTGTAAGATTGTATAGGCCAGTGATGGTGAACTTTTTAGAGACTGAGTGCCCAAACTGCAACCCAAAACCTACTTATTTACTTCAAAGTGCCAACACCGCAACAGGACAGGGAAGAAGCGCTCCCATTGGGCTGCTGGGCAGAGGGGTGGGATAAAATCTGTGCTGGTGGGAGGGAGAAAGCACTTCCATTGGACTGCTGGGCAGAGCAAACTTTGTACTGGCGGAGGGAGGAAGCGTTCCTATTGGGCTGCTGGGCAGAGGGACAGGGCGAACTCTGTGCTGGGGTGACTGCACGGGAGCCCACAGAGAGGGCTTCGAGTACCACCTCTGGCACACGTGCTATAGGTTCGCCACCAGTTTGCAGTTGCATGGAACTCTTTGACTTTGCAGCTGCATGGAACTCTTCACCTGATCAAATGAAGATTATCTGTAACTCAAAAGTTTATATGCAGTTGCTATGACGGACAAGCTTTGTGCTGAGCCTTGCCTAAGGGCCTCTCCCCGTTCCCAGCAATCGTCCTTTACCAGTCTGCGCTGAGGAGCTACCCAGAGACTCCGGCTTCAGGAGGCTTGTACGCCGTCCGACCCGAAGGCCGCAACCTACGGCTTACCTGAATTAACAGGGCCTTGCAAAGTCTTGTGGAGAGTAATGTCTTAATTGTGGTAGCGTGTGGTGCCAGTGGCGTCTCTGGCTTAACTCTTACCTCACCCCCTTCCCAAAGAAAAGGTGTTGTTGTTGATGAAATAAAAAAAGTTTTATTGTTCACAAAGCATATTGAAGAAATATCAGGTTCTGGAAGTTTCAGGATACAAAATCTCCATTCAAAAATACTAATCAAAAAAGACAGTTAGGGAAATACACACCCAGGCTTTGCCCCAGAAAAGAAAGAAAACCTGGCTAATATAAGTACAGTAAAACCTCGGATCACAACCGCATCACATAAATCTAAAATCAGATAACGACCTGTTTTATTATTATTATTATTATTATTATTATTATTATTATTATTATTATTATTATTATTATTATTATTATTATTATTATTATTATTATTATTTGGGGGGATTGCATCCCATAATGCTAAAATCCTATGGGATGCATCGGATAACGTACGCTAAAGCCTGTGCCGGTTACAATGCATCTCTATGGAGTTTTGACATTATCCGATGCATCCCATAGGATTGTAGCGTTATCCGATGGCATTCATTGGATAGCACTAAGACTTGTGGAACCAAGTTTTAGCGTTATCTGAGGTATTACTGTAATCATTTTACGTAGGCCCAGAGACCTGACTTGGTCCTCTGGATACCCACTCCAACAGAACAGAGCGGCACTCGAACTCGAACCAAACCCATGTGCCTATAGAAAAACATGAGTTTGGCCTACCTAATTAGCATACAGCCAATGAGCACCCAGGGCTAGCATAAACATACCCTGGCTCTCATAACAAATGGCTGGCTTTTTCCCGCTCAGGATGTTGACAAGAACAGACAATCCAAAGCTAGGAAATAAGTCAAAACGTGGCTTCTCTGAGCCACCTGCAAGATAAGAGCTGCAGGAGGAATTCAGAGGCCTTTGCAAAGAAGCAAAGCTACAATTCTAAGTCAGTTTAAAACCAAAGAGACTCCATGTTGAATAACATGGGCCTCTGTCTGTCACAGTTGCATGCATTAATTTACTGCCAGAAGAATCTAGATCACAGCTGTCAAGTATCCCTTATAGGCCAGGAAAACCCCTTATGTTACCCTCTTTCCCGCCGTCATCCCTTATTAATTAGACTGCAATGCCCTATTGCTGCCATTGGAGGGCAGCAAAGGATAAGCATAGCTCTCAAGTATCCCTTATTTGCCAGGAAATTTCCCTTATTTCCAAATCCAAAACTTGACAGGTATGATCTAGATTGTAGTGCTTGGCCCAGTGGTGGGCTCCAAAAAAATTTACTACCACACTGCGGGCATGGTATGGTAGGCGTGGCCAGAGGGAAGCCCTGCGCTGCACCTGAATTAGGACTACTTTATTTCAAAACTTGGATGGGCAGGGCCAGCCAGAATTTCTGCTACCGTTCCTGGTGAACTGGTGTGAACCTGCTGATGCCCACCACTGGCTTGACCTCAGCCCAATAGTCTTACCTGCTAGCAGACAATATCCAGGTTTCTCAAAGAGAGATCTCCAGATTGTGGGAGAGGCTCTGTTCTAGCAAGAGCCCACCACATCTCCTGCTGAGCTTGACTCTCCCTGTATCTTTCTGCCCTCTTGCCTCAGGCTGGTTTTTTCTGATAACAAAGATTGTTTAAACAGCTGCCTGCTTCCCAGCTCAGCTGCTTCTGTGAAAGTGGGTGACAGCACCATAGACTCACAATAGCAAAGTGTGATGTCACAAGAAATGGGAGGGTGGTCCAATATCTCAGCATAAACATGATATATTCCACACTGGAAGAGATGCTAGGCTTTAGCAAACAGGTAAAAAAAACTTCCTTAGTTTACTTAAAAGTTACACCTTGGGGAAGGGGAGCGCTCAGGTAAGCAGAACAGCCATTTTATACAGGCCATGGGGCTGAATCTGGTCTTCCTGGGCTCACAGTCTAGTACATAGCTGTCAAGTATCCCTTATTGGCCGGGAAAACCCCTTATTTTACCCTCTTTCTCACCATCATCCCTTATTAATTAGACTGCAATGCCCTATTGCCACCATTGGGGGGCAGCACAGGATAAGCATAGTTGTCAAGTATCCCATATTTGCCAGGAAATTTCCCTTATTTCCAAATCCAAAACTTGACAGGTATGGTCTAGTAGTCTTTTGGATTCCCCAGCTGGCTGTGCCCTTTCCCCCTGCGATAAACATTGTTTTTGGTAGTTCCTTAGCTTTTGACTCTGTTCGCCCAACCCAATTCCAAAAGGTTAAAATACCTGAGAGCAAGACTTAGTTATAGGAACATTTCCTTTAATGTAATTTAGAATGTGGCTCCACTTTTTGACCTTGAGCCCTTCCTATCCTAGGACTGCCGTCTAAGTGAGTTTCTTTTCTCAAACTTTGCTATTCTTCCTGTTGAATCTCTCCCTCCCTCCTGGAAATGGGTGTGGATGTGATAATGATTTGCCATTTAGGTAGTATTTAGTCTTTCTACATGATCTGGCTTTAGTCCTGTAAACAACTGCAATGTTATTGTACCCATACTGTAGCTGGAGAACTCGGGCTGAGAAAAAGAGAAAAAGGATTACCTAATGAGCTTTCAGTTGGAATGCTGTTTCTAGTTTGTAAAAATCGGGAAGTCAGTGGAAATGAATTATTTTTAGATTCTTAATTTTTTTATAATTGAATGGCTCTTGCCATTACATTTGTTTTAATTCTGTATTTTGATGGACCGATAGCTGTAGATAATCATTCCATTCAACACAAGTTTTCATTTTAGAGGTTGTATGGACTGTGGTTGTCTCAAGTAGTTAAGACGCTGAACTCGTTGACTGGGTACTGCATGGCAGAGTGAGCTCATGTCCTCGGTCCCAGCTCCTGCCAACGTAGCAGTTTGGAAAGCAAGAAATTGCAAGTAGATAAATAGGGACCACTTCAGTGGGAAGGTAAACAGCGTTCCGTGCACTCCGGTGTCTAGGCATGCCTGCCACATGTCCATGGAAACATTTGTAAATGCAGACAGCACTGGCTCTTTAACTATAAACAGAGATGAGCACTGAACCCTATAATGGGTTACGACTGGCTTTCAAGCAAGGGTGACTTTTACATTATTTCTTTTAATATCCCAAGGTCACCCTTGCTCGAAAACCAGTGTTGAGGCGTGCCTGCCACATGTCCATGGAAACGTTTGCAGATAGACAGCACTGGCTCTTTGGCTATAAACAGAGATGAACACTGAACCCTAGAGTCGGATATGACTGGCTTTCGAGCAAGAACGACCTTTATCTATGTTCTCCCCAAACCATGCGTGAAAATAACTATACTAACAGACAAGACGTTGTGTCTGATCCCTATTCATAGGTTTAATTTTAATTTAATTTAATAGTCATATTTATATATGCCGCCCACTCAGGCAGAACCCGACTCAGGGCGGCATTACAACAAGTTCTAAAAACAATAAAAACACTTTAAAAGACCCATAACCCACCCACTTTAGAAAACCCATATCCCACCCACCCATCCCACTCGCTATAAAAAAGCAGAGAGAGTTCTTAATTGTTTACATAAGCCAGCAGGCGGGGACCGTGTTCCCATTAGCCCCCCCCCCCCCCCCCAATGGTTAATAATAATTTTGTGTCAGAAATTATTCTGGGTTGAAAGGACTTTTCCTGGAGAAACTCTGCTCAGGGGACGCCTGAACGAGGCTCCTTTCATGCCCCCAAGAGCTGGGGCGGAGGCAGGTACTCAATCAGTCATGCAGGTCTTGAGCTGCCGACTAGCCAGCCTTCCAGCTAAGGCGAGCTTCTTAACCACTGAGCCTCCGCTACAGCCCCATAGGTTACCTTTTCACATGGTACCATCTTTATTCATAGGAAATTAAGATCTGAATTTTTCTCCTTCCTGTTATGCAGTGACTTGGCTTCAGTCCAGGCCCTTTGCATATTACTTTTAGGAAAGGAGAAATAAATCTCCCGCAGGCTCTGGTTTAACACTCCTTGTGTTTATTTGGTTCCTCTACCGCCAGAACCTGGAGGAGGTTTCATTTCTTTCCTTTATCATTAAATCCTCCAGCCAACATGGACACTGCAGAGAAGTTCTAGGGGTTGTAGTACAAAAAAAAAAAAAAACTTTTCCAAGCTCACCCTTCCACCGATAGCAAGAGGATCTCAGGGACCCTCCTCTGGTCAAGACACTTACCGGAAGCTCAGCCTCTCTCTCTCTCTCTTGCCTGTTGTCACTGACTGCACATTTGCCAGACTAAGCTGTGCCGACGGGCAGGGCTAGAAATCTAGATAAGGGTTTTATGATTAGCATTAAGCCACATACCAGAGGTACAAATCGTAGAAGGCTAGCCCTTCTTACCCTTGGCCCTTCTAGGCTGGCTGCTGCTCTTACTGCCGCTGGGACGTTTGCCAGCCCTTTGAGACTGTTCGGTGCCAGTGTGGGGAGTCTCTGGTTGCTTTCAGGAACACTCCACTCCCTTGGGAAGAGATCCGACTTGGTGAGATTTCCAAAGAGTTGGGCAGAAGCAACCTTGCGGAGACTTCACTTCGGCAGAAATTGTTGGCAGCTGCTGAGAGACTGGATTTTGGGCGGGGAGACGGAGGGACTCCTGCAAGGGAAGACGCAGCAGGACTCCTGCGTGGTGTATGACATCTGAGAGCCCCTTCCTACTGGAACATTACAGCAACCTGCAGAGTCCCTCTCTCCTACCACTGTCACCCTCCTTCCTTTCCACCAACAGGCTAGCATGTTGCCTCCTACTCTTCCTCCTACTTCCAAAGACTCTGGCTCTCCAAAGAACTGGAAGGGAGTCTGACCTTCTTCCCAGAACAATCGAACAGAACAGGAGAAGCAGGTAGGCGGAGGAATTAGCAGCAGCCTTCTGCAACACAGACTCAACTTGGGTTGTTGCCTTCTTTGGGTTCCTAAAAACCAACAACAGCACTCCGGTTGCATTCTCACCACCACCACCATCTTCACCCCCTGGGTGTGTGTCCAAACACACAATGACCCACTACCGGAGCCCCCACCGCCATCACCCTGTTTGAGTGGCTGGCCTGCTGACCTCCAGAAACAGTTGCAGAAGACAAAGAACCATGTCTTTGGAGAAATCCCCTCAACTGCCCAGCATCCCTGAGATATGTGCCCCTGCCATTTCAGACGATGATGAGGCCTTCTTACCCAGTGACACCAGTGATAGTTCCCACATGTTAGCAAGACAGAATTCCTCCTCCAAGTCCTCCAGCTCTCCCGTCTTACATGCTGTCCGCTCCCCAACCTACCTCACGAAGCTCAAGCTCAACAGGAGCATCCAGGAGTTCAGTCGGAGAAACAGGCTTAACTCATGGTAAGGAAGTGTTTTAAATCCATAGGGGGCTTTGAAAAATCAAATGCAGGGCGATATTTCAATACCAGAGATGGGGAAAGCTATATTTTTAGGACTTGTACCTCCCAGAATCCTGCCTATTAGTGTCCCAGCTAGGGTTGCAGTCTAACTTTTCCCTTCTCTGGATGAAACTGTTGTAGAAACAATTTAGGGGCAGGTCACCCAACACCCAAGGAAATCCCCCCCCCCCCCCGTAGCATGTTCAGGGCCTGCAACAAAGAATCCTAGATTTTATACCTGGAAAAACTGATCCTAGCCACAAACTATTATACTAAGACAGATTTGCCTGCTTTTGCTCCATTTTTGGATGTCTTGTAAAGGGACGGATGTTTAGGCTGTTTTTTGTTGTTGTTGTTGTTGTTGTTTGTTTTAATGGAAAGGCATGATTCAGAGATAGCCATGAGAGTTGTCAAACACCGGGATATGTCTGGAGCTTCTGGGAGAGAATGGGATTGTTCTGGCTACTGCTGCTGCTTTTGGTGCTGTCTAGTCTGAATGACAGGATATGATCCGGTATCTGTCAGGGGAGGCATTAATAAATCCAGAGGCACGAATCTCTTATTCTATTTTAAGCACAAAATGTGCTTGAGGTTGTCCCCAGTCAGCAGGGTTGCGGTTTCCTTCCTCCTTGTTCTACCGTATCTGAATCCAAATATTGGTGATCCTCATGGCGATCAGCCATGAAGACTGTCCTGAGAATATGTTTATGTTTGTTTATGTTTATTCAATTTTATATCCCGCCCTACTCAACACATGGCCAACTCAGGGCGGCTAACAACATATAAATGACCCTGGGACACCCCACAGGGTTTACATAAAGATAGAATATTCAAATTATAATAATAAATACAATGTTATAAGTAAATACAGTATAAGGCAAGACAGTCATAATGCAGTAGCCTTTCATCTGCCTTCCACATCACAGCATGACACCCGTACCACTGATCCAATTCCACAAGTCACTTTCTGGTCCTGAGCCCTTTTGGCACACAAAGACTTCATCGGCCCCAGGCCAGTATTGATGAAGCTGCTGCCCTCCATCAAGATGCATCCAAGTGGGATTTAATCCACTTGGGGACCATCACCCTTCCATATGGACTTCACCACCTAAGGCCCTTAGTCCTCAGGGTGGTCAGGTTAGTTAACTCCTGCCTGACACTCGGCGTTGAGTTGCTGGCTTGTTTCTTTCCATCGACCCTAAAGAAGTGGGGAGCCTCTCTTAGATCTTCTACACAAGATATGGAAAGTGGGTCCAGGCAATTTCTGTAATGTTGTTAAGAGGAAATGCTATGTATCCCTTTTTCTCCGAACACACTCTGTTTTAGTACTACGACAAGTAATTCCTTGGCTTATTTGGGCCCTCCAGCCCTCTTTAATCTTGCTGTTCCAAGGAGGAACCTGAAATGGAACGGAAGAGAAAGAGCAATAGCATTGCTGGAAAGGAATTGGCTGACTCTTTGGACAAGATGGTAAAAGAGGGTGAGATAAGGAATGGGAATGGTGGTAATGCCTTAGCTAAGCTTACTTTTATTTTATTTTTTAATGAATTTGTTGTGTTTACATTGTATCCTGTAGGGTTATCACACTTGGTAGGGCTTCCTCCCTTCCATTGGGTATAGGGATGCCATATTTCCCCTCTCACAAAAACGGGACAGGAGTGGCCCTTGCTCAAAAGACAGTCGTATCTGACTCTAGGATTCAGTGCTCATCTCTATTTCAAAGCTGAAGAGCCAGCGCTCCTGTCAACTCTTTGCATTGTCACGCTCATGTTGCTGGAAGGCACTTCCCCCTAGCTTTACTCTGGGGAAAGGTGGGAAAAGAAAGCCTGCTGGCTGGGGAAAGAGTCTCCTCCACCCCCGAACTCTGGGAGAGAGGCGTGAGAGAAAGAAAGAGTTGACAGGAGTGGGGGGAGGGAAAAAATCCTCCCGAATGGCTAGAGTTGACGCCTCCCTTGCTGTGTTTATGCGACAGGCATGATTAGACACCAGATCACACGGAACACTGTTTACCTTCTTGCTTTCGAACTGCTAGGTTGGCAAGAGCTTGGGAAAAGACGACCGGACCGGAGCTCTTTCCACATGATCTGCTGCTCACAGACGCGAGATGCCACCTGTTGGCAATTCAATAGAATTGCCACTCTAAGGTTAAAAAAAATCTTTCCAAGCTTGGTTTCAAAAGCAGGGCATATCAATGTTTTTAATGCGGCTGGGCAGGGCAGTTTCAAACTGTGAAGTTCCCAGGTTTCCGGTAATATGTCAACTCTAATTGGGTATCTGCAAAGAGAAATTCTCTTCCATTGGGTATCTGCAAAGAGGATTCTTTTCTTTTAGGGACCAGGCAAAAGTATACATTTGTACAAGCTATGGTGTATCAAGTGTTCCTTTGGTCTCTGAGTATGCCTTTTTTGTATTACTTTGATTACATTTATTTTCATCAGGTCCTTTTAATGTAGGTTTTAGATACAGTATTTGCAATTTCACATGAAATCAGATTTGTGATTTTGGCTATTTGTGATTTTAAGTTCCAGATGATTGTGTTTAACTAAACTTTTAATACAAATTGTTTGTCATGTGGGTTCTCATGAAGAAGGGTTGGCAATTAGGGGGGAAATTATATCCCACATTCTCATGGAGCTCAAAGTGCCATACATTTCTCCTCACTTTATTCTCACGGCAAAGATGTAAACACAGTAGGTGAGGCTGAGAAAAATGTGACTGGCCCAAGGATTGTCTAGTGCTGGGGTCCTCAAACATGGCTCTCCAGGTGTTCTCGGACTTCAATTCCCAGAAGCCCTGATCAACAGGTGTACTGACAAGGGCTTCTGGTAATTGAAGTCCAAGAACTCCTGGAGAGCCATGTTTGAAGAACCCTGATCCAGTGGATCTTCTGACCAGTGCTTTAACCACAATACCACATCAGCTAATCATTGGAGAAGATAACAGGCAGATAGTCTTCTTATATATCCTGGCACTAGACCAGTATCTCTCCAGCCACAATTTCTGGACACCTTTTGTTTCCAGAAGATGAAGACAGAGCACGGAGATGGCCAAAGTCTGCATAACAGGGTCTGCATTTGTACTTTGTAGTGGTAGAATGTCTTTTGATCTTGAAAATTCAACTACAGTATATTATTTTCTGAAAACTTCATGGTTGGCGAAGGTTGGAAAGAAGACTCTCTGCATAGATCTTTTACCCCCTTTTATTTTTCTTTTGTACAGAGAACTGCTTCTTTGCAGCATATGTAGGACATTTTTACTTACTGTTCAGCCAGCTCCAAACTAACTTCTAAAATCCCTACAGTTGGGAAAACATTTCTCCCTCCAATATACATAAGAAAAGCTTGAGCTAAAATTCAGGAGGTTGCCTTTCAAAGGAGAGCCCAAGACGAGGGCAAAGATATTTTTGCCTACGGCCAGGCCAGAGTGAGCCACGCACGATTGTTGCACAATCTCATCGCCTAACACAGCCTTGAGCAGAAGCAGAAAGGCTGGGAGTCAAAAACAGAACCTGCTGGGAGGAAATGGTAGCATTTCACAGCAATTCAAATCTGTCTAGAAGCATATTGCTAGAGCAGTAGAGTGGTGACAACACACAACAGAATAGTTGGGTGTAGAATATGTGTTAAAATGTTTTCTCTGCCTTCCTTAGCTCCAGGTGCATTGCTGTACAACTACCTGTGAGATTATGGAAATTTAATCCAAGCTAGAGGGGAACTGCAGGAGCCTAGTGGTTAAGATGTTGAACTTGATGACTGGAAGGTCAGCAGTTCGAGACCCGAGTGCTGCATGATGGCGTGAGTTCCATTCTCTGTCAACCTAGCTGTTCAAAAGCAAGAAATTGCAAGTACATAAATGGGTGCCACTTTGGCGTGAAAGGTAACAGCCTTCCGTGCCCCTCTGGCATCTAGTCAGGGGTGACCCCTGCCTGCTGCCTGATTTAGTAAGAACACTCTCTCCCTCTTTTAATCTCTTTTAATCTGTAGGGATCGGAGTAATTTTTGGTGTCAGTTTTAATGGGTTTTTTATTGGTTTTTAAAATGTGATTGGTTTTATGTTCTGTGAGCTGCCCAGAGTCTTCTGAGTTGGACGGCAATATAAATCAGAAAAATAAATAAATACCTGCCACATGGCCACGGAAATGTCTGCAGACGCAGACAGCACTGGCTCTTTGGCTGTAAATGGAGAAGAGCACCACCCCCTAGAGTTAGACACGAATGGTTTTCAAGCAAGGGAGAGACCTTTACCTTTACCTAGAGCAGTGGTGGCAAACCTTTTAGAGCCCGAGTGCCCAAACTGCAACCCCAAACTCACTTATTTATTGCAAATGCCATCACAGCAACAGGGGAGAAAGGAATCGCTCCTATTGGGCTGCTGGGCAGAGGGATGGGTGAACTCTGTGCTCCCATTGGGCTGCTGGACAGATTGGCGGGACAAACTCTGTGCTGGAGTGACTGCATGGGTGCCCATAGAGAGGGCTCTGAGTGCCACCTCTGGCACACGTGCCAGAGGTTCGCCACCACTGACCTAGAGGGAGTCTGCTGTTGACTAGGAAGGGGAGGAATCTGGAAGGTGAAGCTGCTGTAGCCAACATGAAAATGCTTGTTTCCAATTACATTTTTTTGTCTTACAGAGAGAGAGCACATATCTGAGAGTTTCTCTGGAGGAGAGAGAAGCTGACCTAAGGTTACTTAGGTTGGTTCATGGCTTTGTGGATGCTTGAGTAGCTCTGCCTACTCCCATTGCAATGCTCTTAACTACTACACCAACGGTTTTTAATCTTTGGCTCTCAGGATTTCATCTCTTTTTAGATGCAAAGGTTTCTCTTGCTTGAAAGCCAGTCATATCTGACTCTAGGGTGCAGTGCTCATCTCTGTTTCAAAGCTGAAGAGCCAGCATTGTCTGCTTTTGCAGACATTTCCATGGAAATGTGGCAGGCATGACTAGACACCGGAGTGCATGGAACACTGTTTACCTTCCCACCAAAGTGGTCCCTATTTATCTACTTGCAATTTCATGCTTTCGAACTGCTATGTTGGCAGGAGCTGGGACAGAGACGGGCTCTCATTCCGTACTGCAGTACTCGGGAATCGAACTGCTGACCTTCCGCCTCCCAGTCAGCGTCTTAGCCACTTGAGCAAGTAGCCTGTTCTTTATTTGGTGTGGATTGATTTAGCTGCTTACATTTTGGACTCTTCTTGGCAGGTGATGGTGGGTATTGTCATGAGGACTTCTATATTTACTGCGTATCCGTGTTCTTCGTGGGAAAAGTAGGCTTTTTGTTTCTCCTGTGGTAGCGCTCCAGATCTTTGGGAGCAACCCTACATTACAGCCTTTTCACTAGCCCATCTGTGTTACAGAACTGTAGTCTCACTCTTTATAGAAAACCTCTGTAGAATTCCTCTTGGCCCCATCTCTTCTAGTTCGGCTCGGTAAAAAGGCTTCCTGTCACCCCGAGTTTAAATATCCTGTGCCTGAACCTCAGAGCATCCTCACAATAGGTTTCCTCCTCTTCTCCCTTTATGATAGCTTCTTACTCCATCCATTCCATCTAAGGCAGTGATGGTCAACCTTGGAGCTCCAGGTGTTACATAAGAACATGAGAACAGCCTTGCTGGAACAAGCCATAGCCCATCCAGCCCATCATTCTGTCTCACACAGTGGCTCACCATTTCCTTCAGGGTATTCCCAAGGAGATGCCTTCACCTGCTTAGGATTCCCTGGAAATGGCATTGAGAGATATCCTGCCTATCTCTCCAACCCGGAGGTTGTCCTTAAGTATCCATAATTATAGCCATTGATACCCTTGTCCTCCATGAACTTGTCTAATCCTTTCTTAAAGCTGTCAAGACTGACAGCTGTCACCACTTCTTCTGGCAGGGAGTTCCATAGACCAGTAATCCTCTGGGTGAAAAAGTACTTTCTCTTATTTGTTTGAGAACTAGTACCCAAAAGTTTTATCGAGTGTCCCCTAGTTCTAGTGTTGTGCGATAGGGAAAACAGTTTTTCCTTATCTACTTTGTCCACACCGTGCATGATTTTATAAACTTCAATCAGGTCACCTCTTAGACGCCGTCTTGAACTTCAAATCTGTTGTGTTCTTTAAAGCTGTGCCTTTAACAATGTACCTAGCCATGTGGAACCAATGTAACCTTTTCTGTGTGCAACATTATAACCTCCAGCTGTATCACTGTAACCCTTATAAGAGGACGCGAGCTAGTGACCACTAGATGGCAATAGCGAGCGTCCAGCTCTCATGGCCCAGACTCACCCTTAATCAGCAGCACGGGAAGATTCCCGCCACCTCCTCACCTGGACAAGAAGGGCGTGACCCTCTATAGCGTCACGCAGACAGCAAACAATAGACTGTCAACGAGCCACATTCAAATGTATAGCCACTGTATATATTGAGCTACCCGTCCCCCATTACCACATGTTCCTCCGGATCATCATGCAATAAACCTGTGTTAAGCCAACCTTTCGGCTGTTTCATTGTCTTTGGTCCCATACACTAAATTGGCGACGAAGGTGGGATATGGCTGCCCACGGGACCAAGACATGCGCCGGTTTCGAAATCAAGAAGCCGGGAGACTGGGAGATCTTCGAAATGGACTTCCAGGGAGCACTGGTGGAATCCGAAGTCACGGATGAGGCAAAGAAAAGGGCCATCTTCACCAGGATGCTCGGACAAGAAACCAAGAGAACCTTGGTGGACCTGATCGCACCGAAAAGGGTGAGCGAATTCAAGGTCAAAGAACTCCTACAGATGCTGCGCGAGTATTTCCGGCCCTCAACGGCGATGTTCCCCGCTCGGAGCGCGTTCTGGAGGTGAGTCCAAGCGCCCGGGGAGACGGTCGCCGCCTTCGTGGCGGCCCTGCGACTGGCTGCCGGCCCGTGCAAATGGGAGAACGCTGAAGTCACCCTCAGGGATTGCGTGCTATGCGGTCTGAACGACGCCGAGACTCAGCGCACGTTGATGAATCAGGAGCCACCCCCCACGTTGCAGGAGGTCCTGAAAGCGGCACAGGCCGCGGAAGCCACAAAGGCTGGGGTGCAAGAGCTCCAGGACTGGCGGCTGAAGGCGGGCAAGGCAGAGACTTCGGTGCATGCAGCCCGGCGAATTTCGAGATCGTCCGCGGAGAGCAGCAACGATGAGGACGTCCGGAGGGTCCGGAAAGAAGGCCGGCGATGCGACAGCTGTGGAGCGGCCCACGACCGCGCCAAATGCCCGTTCAGAAAGGCCGAGTGTCACAACTGCGGCCGCCGTGGGCACATCGCCAAGGTATGCAGAAAGCGGCGCGAGGCCCGGAGGAGCTCGACAGACCGTTCGGTGGAACAAGACCGCTCGACGAGACCCAAAGACGGCGCCCAGGCCACGAGAAAGCGGGACGGCGTGGGCCGCATCTCCGACGGCAGCGAGGACGATGCCCCAGTATTCAGCGTGTCCACGGGACACCCCCGTTACTTTGTTGAGGTACTAGTGCAAGGGGTCCCCATTAGAATGGAAATTGACTCGGGTTCCTCATATTCAATTATTTCCCAGAGGGAGTTTTTGAGAATTGCCCCCCACATGCGGCCCAAGCTCAAAGCGTTGAGGTCCACGCTACGGGACGTGCAAGGGAACAGTATTCCAGTGTTGGGGGTTGGAGAATTTCAGGTCAAATTTAAGAAGCACGCCGCGGCCCTCTCCCTAGTCGTTCTTAAAGGGGGAAATTGCAGCCTCCTCGGGACTCAATGGTTTCAGCCCCTGGGTTTGTTCATTGGGGGGGTGCATGCCGTTGGGACTGACCCGGTACAGGAGGTGTGCGACGCGCACCCCGAAGTTTTCAAAAAAGGACTGGGGAAATTCAAGGGGCCCCCAGTGACATTCGACCTAGACCCGGAGGTCCGCCCAATACGACTCAAACCGCGCCGGGTGCCGTTTGCACTCAAGGACAAAATAGAGGCGGAACTGGACAAATTGGTGGGCCAGGGGATCCTCGTTCCTGTTGATTCTGCGGAGTGGGAAACTCCAATTGTAACAGCACTAAAGGCCAACGGGGAGGTCCGCATATGCGCTGATTACAAGTGCACCATCAACAAGGCGATCCGCCCTAATGCGTATCCGGTGCCGGTAGTCAGCCATCTGCTGGCCAGGTTGCACGGGGGAAAGTGTTTCGCTAAGCTCGACTTGGCACAGGCCTACCAGCAGCTTTCGGTGTCCCCTGCCGCAGCTGCTGCACAGACCATAGTCACCCATAAGGGGGCGTTCCAGGTGACGCGCCTTCAATTCGGCGTAAATTCGGCGCCTGGAATTTTCCAGTCACTCGTGGAACGCCTCCTGAAGGGACTAGAGGGGGTGTTGCCTTATTTTGATGACGTGTTGATAACGGGGGGGAGTCGGGCTGAATTGGCCAAGAGATTGGGAAAGGTTCTGGCAATATTCGAAAAGGCGGGGTTGAGACTGCGAAAAGACAAATGCGTCTTCTTCGCGACCGAGGTTGAGTTCCTAGGGTTTCGTGTGACTCCTGAGGGGATAAAACCATCCAAATCTAAGGTAGCCGCCATCAAGAAGGCCCCTCGCCCCACCTCCAAGCCCGAGCTGCAGTCGTTCCTAGGGCTGCTTAACTTTTACCACTCCTTCCTCCCCCGGAAGGCAGCAGTGGCTGAACCGCTACGCAAACTGCTAAAGAAGGACGAGGCATGGAAGTGGGGCAACGACCAAGAGAGGGCATTTAGTGAACTAAAACATCTCCTGGCGTCTGATGCCATACTGACCCATTTCAACCCCAAACGCCCGGTGGTCCTGATCTGCGATGCATCCCCGGTGGGGGTGGGGGCGGTGCTGTGCCACGTGCTGGAATACGGAAGGGAGGCCCCGATAGCATTCTATTCCAGGTCCCTGTCCCAAGCGGAGAGAAATTACGCACAGACAGACAGGGAAGCGCTAGCGATAATTGCGGGGACGAAAAAATTTCACGATTTTCTGTATGACTGCCCCTTCACCATCGTGACTGACCACAAACCCCTGTTAGGCATTTTTACCGCAGATAAGCCCACGCCACAGATCCTGTCCCCGAGGATGCTTAGGTGGGCCATCTTCCTCAACGCGTATCAGCACGCGTTGGTGTACAGGCCCGGGAGGGAAATCAGCCATGCGGACGCCTTGTCGAGATCCCCCCTTCCCCAGGATAGCAGCCACCGGGGCGGGGAGGAGCCAGACCACCAGGTACTGATGATAGAGGTCTTAGATTCACCCCCAATATTGCCCGCCGACATCGCCAAAGCGACCGGCAAGGACAACACTTTGGCGAAGGTTTGCTCCTGGGTGCAGAAAGGGTGGCCTGCGTCTTCCCCGGCAGCGGAATTCGACCCATTCTTTCGAAAAAAGCTAGAGTTGTCCCTTGAGAGGGGGTGCCTTCTGTGGGGCCAGCGGGTAGTGATCCCTACGTCCCTACGACCGCGGGTGCTCAAACTGCTGCACGTCAGTCACCCCGGAATTGTACGCTCCAAGGCCCTGGCCCGGAGCTACTTCTGGTGGCCCCAGCTAGACTCCGACATCGAGCACATGGTCGGCACTTGCGGGCCCTGCCAGAGCTCCAGACCAGAGGAGGCCCGCCTGCCTCACAGGGAATGGGACGCGGCGAAGGGGCCGTGGTCCCGGATACATGTAGACTTTGCTGGCCCGTTCCGTGGGACGCTTTTTCTCCTTGTGGTGGACGCTTACTCCAAGTGGTTGGAGGTCATTCCGGTCACGAGCACGTCCTCGGCCACAACCATAAAGCATTTATGGAGGGTTTTTTCCACGTTCGGCCTACCCGACACCCTAATTAGCGATAACGCTAGTTGTTTTACGTCCACCGAGTTCAGGGCATTCACAGAAATCAACGCCATTCGGCACATCACCTCCGCCCCCTTTCACCCGGCAACGAACGGACAAGTGGAGCGCCTCGTGCGCACCACCAAGGATGCGTTGCGGCGCATGGGGCCCGGGGACCTGAACCATCAGGTGTGTCAGTTTTTGCTGGGATATAGAGTGACTCCCCTAGCGTCAGGGTATTCCCCTGCAGAGCTTTTAATGCGTAGGAAGCTGACCACGATCCTTACCAGACAAGACCCAACGAGGGTAGAAGATAGAGGGGGGAACGTTGGGATAGAAGCCACTAAAAGTTTCGATGTGGGCGCCCCTGTGCATTGCAGGAACTACGCCAGCGCGGGCCCAGCCTGGGTACCGGGCGTTGTCTTGGAGCAAACCGGTCCCGTTTCGTACCGCGTGGAGACCAGCACAGGTCTACTTTGGAGGCGGCACGCGGACTAGCTCCGGCGCAGGGTCCCCGACGAGCAGGGCACGGACCGCGAAAAACAAAACTCAGCGTTAGGGTTCTCCCCCACCCGTTTAGCCCAAGGGGGAGGGGAAGGGGGCCGCGAGTCCCCACCAAGGGGGGAGGAAAGGGAATCTGTCCTCATAGATATCCTGCGGGATCTTTCGGCGGAGGGAAAGGAACCCGACCTCATACATATCTCGCGGAATTCCCCCACAAATACGGATACCCCAACTGAGTTAGGATTTGATTTTCAGAACCGGGGGAGTTTTTCGGAGTGGTCCCCCACCCGTCCAAGCGAGAAGAGGGGTTTTTCGTTAGCCCCGAGTGCCCCCGGTCTGCCCACAATGGAGTTTTTCCCTTCCCCTAAAGCTGCCAAGCCACGGCAAGCCGCTAACAAGTCTCCCTCTCCCGTTACAGGACAAGGGACCAGGGAACGAGGAAGCGGTAGCGCCCCCGGGGCAGGTCAGCCCACATCACGGCCCAAACGTGTTTGCAATAAGCCATCTTGGTTGAGAGATTTCGTCTCATCCTAGGGGGGAGGGATGTTGTGTTCTTTAAAGCTGTGCCTTTAACAATGTACCTAGCCATGTGGAACCAATGTAACCTTTTCTGTGTGCAACATTATAACCTCCAGCTGTATCACTGTAACCCTTATAAGAGGACACGAGCTAGTGACCACTAGATGGCAATAGCGAGCGTCCAGCTCTCATGGCCCAGACTCACCCTTGATCAGCAGGGCGGGAAGATTCCCACCACCTCCTCACCTGGACAAGAAGGGCGTGACCCTCTATAGCGTCACGCAGACAGCAACCAATAGACTGTCAACGAGCCACATTCAAATGTATAGCCACTGTATATATTGAGCTACCCGTCCGCCATTACCACATGTTCCTCCGGATCATCATGCAATAAACCTGTGTTAAGCCAACCTTTCGGCTGTTTCATTGTCTTTGGTCCCATACACTAAAAAATCCCAGAAGCCCTGATACCAGGTGTGTTGGCATGTGCTTCTGGGAATTGAAGTCTAAGAACACCTGGAGTGCCCAGGTTGGCAATCACTGATCTAAGGTTTCCTGCTGTAAATTTCGTTGTCCTGTCTCAATGTAGTCTCCATGCCTTTGACTTTCTGGCTTCGTCTGCCTGGAACAGTCTTTGGTTCTTCCCCATCAGCCTAATCTCTTCTCACGCCTGCTGTGGGTTCTTTTTTTGCCAGAAATCTTTCCTCCCCTTTCTCATATTCACTGCGTTTCTGTTGCCATCTAATTCAACCACGCTTCTCACTGCTCAATTGCTACCTCGATGGTCCGCATTCCTCCCAAATTATAAATTGTTCTGACCCAGACGATGGTGTGGTCAGCTGGCCATTGCTATTCATTAAATGTGAGTCATTTTCAACCGTCCGCTGTGCTAGGATGGTCTCTGAGTAGCAAGGGACCTTCCTTCCCTGTTGTCATGATGCAGTACAGATAGCTTGTGCAGGAGGTACTTGACCTCAAAATACAGGTGAAACTCGGAAAATTAGAATATCGTGCAAATGTTCGTTCAGTTCAGTAATGCAACTTAAAAGGTGAAACAAATATATGAGATAGACTCATTACATGCAAAGCGAGATACTTCAAGCCTTACTTTGTTATACTATTGATGCTTATATGGCTTACATCTTATGAAAACCCCAACCCCACCCCCCCACCCCAATCTCATGTACCCTATAATCATCACATAATCTCATGTATGCTGTATGCCATGATCATCACAATTATAACGAATTAAGGCATGGCATCTCTCACTTTGCATGTAGTGAGTCTATCTCATATATTTGTTTTACCTTTTAAGTGAAATGAATGGACATTTGCACGATACAGTATTCTAATTTTCCGAGTTTCACCTGTAGTTTTGAAGGGGAATCTTGCTGTGGTCATGAGCTACCTGTATGCTGCGGTACAGTGAGATGAACACCATTTTTGAGTTCTAGGCATACTGGTGTCTACTACTCCTCTGCGACTCAACATACACCTTCTGGGGAATTTACATTTTTGTACCAAAGGACGGGGGGACTGCAGTGGCTTAGTGGTTAAGATGCTGAACTTGATGACTGGAAGGTCGGTAGGTCAGCAATCCAAGACCCGGGTGCTGCATGACAGAGTGAGCTCCCGCCTCTGGCCCAGCTCCTGCCAACCTAGCAGTTTGAAAGCAAGAAATTGCAAGTAGATAAATAGGGACCACTTTGGTAGAAAGGTAACAGTTTCATGCACTCCGGTGTCTAATCATGCCTGCCACATGACCACAGAAATGTCTGCAGATACAGACAGCGCTGGCTCTTTGGCTATAAATGGTGATGATCACCAGACCCTAGAGTTGGATTGGACTGGTCTTCAAGCAAGGGCAACCTTTACTTTACCAAAGGATGAGACCGTTGGGTCATCGTTGCTGGGGAATAGGTTACTGGATAAATGAAAGGTCACATTTGTCTGCTCCTTTCTTCTTCTTCTGTGTCTGGGCCAGACGTGAAATATACTACTCAGTAACACATAGGATAGTCTTTCTCAAACCGTACCCTCCAGGTGATGGGGGACCTGTAGCTCCCATCATGCCTAGATAGCACAGCTGCTACAGAAAGGAACTGCCCATCACAACCATGGCAGAGCAACCCCCAACCCGCTTTATTTTTGCTGGAGGGAGGGGGAAGTGTTACAGAAAGAGCAAGATGAAAAATCTGAACCTCCAGGGAAGTTGCTTCATCTTCTCCCTGCATCCAGATGTGATGGTGGTGGTTACTCTTTCCCAACCAATTCTTTTGTTGGCAGTGCTGTGTCCAAGTTCTCTGGTTGGTTCATTGGGAGCCCTCTTTACTCATCCCACCCTTGGTCAACAGGTAGCAGCATGGAAAGTTGCTTTTTAGAAAATAAGGAAATGACAAAAAAAAACAAAACACACACACACACACAGGGGAAACCCTTCAGAACGGCTCTCTCTAAATGCATTCACTCTGAAGTGACAAATAACTGTGACTTGTTATGCAAGGAAAAGCAACAGGCATGCTTGTTACTACATTATGATATAGAAAGGCCCATTATTGTGATCCCTTCCTCCCCAAGGTATGATTTTACTCATAACGTCTTTAACTTTCAGTGCGTTACTTCCAAGCTCTGCATAGCCAGCAATTAGCAATTACACTTATATACCACTCCGTAGCACTTTGTGCACTCTCCTTTCTGTAGCAGCTGTGCTATCTGGGCATGATGGGAGCTACAGGTCCCCCATCACCTGGAGGGTACGGTTTGAGAAAGACTATCCTATGTGTTACTGAGTAGTATATTTCACGTCTGGCCCAGACACAGAAGAAGAAGAAAGGAGCAGACAAATGTGACCTTTTATTTATCCAGTAACCTATTCCCCAGCAACGATGACCCAACGGTCTCATCCTTTGGTAAAGTAAAGGTTGCCCTTTCTTGAAGACCAGTTCAAAAGGTAATTATCATTTTGCCCCCAACATGCTAGGTACTCATTTTACCAACCTTGGAAGGATGGAAGGCTAAGTCAACCTTGATCCCCATCAGGATCGAGCTCACAATGTCTTGGCTGCAGTACAGTAGTTTAACCACTGCGCCACTAGGGCTCCATCCCTAGCTATCAGGCGATGCCATTTGCCAGATGTTCCTTGCTTTTAGCCTTGGGTCTCAAGGTGAGAACCTCAGGCTGTTTTAGCAACAAGCAGGGCCTGGAGTGGAACCAGCCAGATGTTTCTAGCCAATGCACAGGAGTGTGTGTGAAGAAGTCCAAGGTGTAGGGCAACATCTCTAGATGGAAGGGTTTGGCGGTGAGGTCCATGACCCAGATTTTCTCCCGCCTCTGGTGATGTGAGAAGCTTGTTCTGGTATATTTAGCCGTGAAGCAAATTGGATTTGGGGGGTGGGGATGCTATCCTAATGACTAAATATACATCTGAGGGCATGACGTGTTCTTCCCCAGAAGGGAGGAAGCCGAAAGCTGTGGCCAGATGGAGGCATTTGACAAGGCACTTCCTCTTCTGGGAGCAGCTACTGGTTTCTCTTCTGGTCCCTTTCCACATCTGCCCTGGTGCTTGGCAAATCTTGCAGATGAAGCTTTTCCTTCCAGGGAGGAGAGATCAAGTGGTGGGAAGTGGTGCCCCCCCCCCACTCCCCCCACCCTACCCGCTGCTTTTTGATGTCTGTGTCAAGCTGTTGATAGAGAGATTGGTGTGCTGAGAAAGGAGCGATGCTTCCTGCGATGATAAAAGGCTTCCTCTCGTTACTATTGGGTCTAATTAATAAAAACTGGCTTACAGTATTTTTTTGATTTGGCATATGTTAACCTGCAGGATGGCAATAAGTAAGCATGTCAATTTAATGCTATCGAGTAATGTTTTATTTTTGTCCTTTTTTTTGGTTTAGGATTAAAAAACAACCCTCTGATACTGTATTTCTAAAATGCACTAAAATTTCAGATTAACTTGAGGGATTCTCTGTATCTGTGTTTTATGTTTATGTTGTACTCCAATGTCATTTCCACCGAAAGGGCATTAGACCTGGGCTTTCATTAAGAAGCTGGTACTGTATATTGTTTCTTCTGCTCATATTTCCCCTCTTTGGGTGGTGGGAAATCGCGTACTGATGCCCTCCCCTCAGGAGAAGAGAGTAGATATTCTAAGAGGTTTGGAAGATGCACCACTTCTTTTGGCATGCACATCCTTTTGTCTCATGGTGCGGTGGGTCAAGTAGGTTTTAAGAATAGTATACCAATTTTCCAAACCGGTTTTGCCAGAAGCAAGGATAAACACACCTTGGATACACACAAGGAATAGTCTGTTTATTCACCTGCTGCTTGGTTAGCGGGAGGAGTCTTGTATCCAGTTTTTCATTCTCAGGGAGATAACCTTGCGATTAGTTTCCTTGAGTAATAGCAATAGCAATTACATTTTTTATACCACCCCATAGTGCACTCTCTGTGCAGTTCACAAGTTAATTAGCATTTTTTGCCTCCAACATGCTGGGTACTCATTTTACTGAAATCAGAAGGAAGGAAGACTGAGTCAACCTTGCACTCTCCCTGTCAGGATCGAACTCATAACATTTTGGCTGCAGTATAGCAGTTTAACCACTGTGCCAAAACAGATAAAGAACCGGGAAGACACAATTCTCAAACATCCCCTAGTCCAGGGGTTCTCAACCTTTTAAAGCTGGCGGCTGGTTCATGCCCCCTCATACTGTTGGTGGGCAAGACTGGTGTTCCTACTACCACCTTTGGCGGCAATGGCCAGGGGGAGTGATGGGGGTTCAGGGTGGTCCCACCATCACCACTGCGAAAGGCAGCAGTGGGACCACCAGCCCACCCCACCAACACTCCCCCACCCACCACTAGTCTGGCCCACCAACACTCCCCCCACACTGCCGCTGCCGCCACTCCCCCCCACACTGCCATTGATGCTGCTGACACACACCCCTCCACACCACTAGTCCGGCCTGCCAACACTCCCCTCCCCCCTCCATGCCAACACCGACTCTGCTTACCAGCCTGCCATGGGTGAAGGAGATCTCCTGACTGTCCTTGCCTATGCTTGGCCAGAGTGGCTCCCTGGGAAAGACGTGGGCAGCTGCCTGCATCTGCCAGAAAAGCTGCTCTCAGCCAGAGCAGTCCCAGGGAAAGATGTGGGCGGCCATGGGCGTCTGTTGCTTCCTCCAGCACCACCTCAATCCTTGTCCCCTCCACCTGGGTTGGTGTGTTATAAGCCTTCATACAACATCCACCCTGCTATGGAGCACCATTATTAGGGACACACCAAGCAGAAGGACAAGGATTGAGGCGATGGCAGCGGGAGCGAGGGCACGGGCCGGATGGAATGGTGTTGCGGGACGTAGGTTGAGAACCCCTGCTCTAATTAATCAGAGATGAAAACAAGGCCGCCTTCTCTATATGGACCATCGCGGTTCTCCTATAAAGTTATACTTTACCATTCAAAATGAATCTCATGTTACAATGCGTGAAGTTACAATCTAAGCATTCTACAATGTATTTGTGTGACTGCATAGGACTGCATCCTGCATGTCTGAGTCTAGATCAGTGGTTCCCAACATGGGGCACACGCCCCACAGGGAGACTTCAATTCCCAGAAGCCTCGGTCAGTACATTGGCTGATCAATGCTTTGGGGAATTGACTTAGCCCTCTGGGAATTGAAGGCCAAAAACCAAAGGTTGGGAAATACTGGTCCATAGCCATCACTCTGCTCCCCCACCAACACCCTGCAACTCCAATTCAGGAGATTTTTAACTCTGCTGAAAGTTACAGTTGTTTACAAATTAAAGATTCTTAAAAGCCGAATTTACAACCCATCTCTGCGAGGGGAAATAGGGAGCACTCCTAGAAAATGGGGGGCATTGGAAAGTATGCCTCTGCATAGCCACCCATACCCATTGTCAAGCTTGGACCCTAGAAAAGATACTTTTTAGAACAACTCCCTAAAAACCCCATCTGTGCAGGCTTGGGAATTCTGGTCCAACTTGCTCGGGCTGCAAAAGCATCCCAGTGGCGTTTACTCCTGGGGTTGGGTGCACTAAACATAGAACCATAGGGAGTGATCTTGGAGATCCCTCTAGTCCAGGGGTTCCCAACCTTTTCAAGCCAGGGGCTGGGTCACACTCAGTCAGCTTCGAGGGCCGGACGGGCATTTTACCCTGCCTGCAAGATGGAGGTGGCCATTTTGTCCCAACAGCTTCAAAGGGATAACCATTTTGTTTCTTGAATGCCCTTGGAAGGGGCCACATGAAATGGTGCCATAGGACGGATCCGGCCTTAGGTTGGGAGCCTCTGCCCTCGTCTATACCTGTGCTCGGTGCAGGATCTGCAGTGCATGATTCTTCAGGATGCCTGACAAATGTTCTCCAACCTTTCCATAAATAGGTCCGCCTCTTGAGGCAGCCTGTCTCGCTGTGGAACCACTTGAGCCCTGGTGGTGCAGTGGTTACATAGATGTACTGCAGCCAAATCATTGTGAGTTCGATCCTGATGGGGAGATGAAGGTTGACTCAGCCTTCCATCCTACACTGAATACACCGAGCGCTATGGGGTGGTATAGAAGTGTAACTGCTATTACTGTTAGGAAGTTTCTCCTAATGTATAGCCAACAACTGCTTCCCCACTTGGTGGTCCTGGTCCAGCCTTTGGGGCAGCAGACTATGGATCTGCTCCTCTTTCTGTGTAAGAGCTCTTCAGAAATTTAAAGGCCAGTGTCACGTCTCCCCTTTTGTCTTCTCTTCTTCAGGCTAAGCATGCCCAGATCTTTGACTGCTTCTCTTAGGACTTGGTTTCCAGACACCGCAACAGCCAAGTCACCTTGTTCTCTGTCACGAGAACTGGCAGGCAACACGCCTTGAGAGGTTGGGATCCCAGATTAGCTCTTTCTTTACATGCTCTGCATTGTGTGAGGTTAAGGATCCTAGATTGCAAGGGGAGCGATTTCCACTTCCAGATAGCCAAGGGAACAGGTTGCTCTTAAAGCAGTTGCTTTCTGTGAAGGATTTTCCATGGCATATCTGACTAGGGTTCGGTGCTCATCTCTGTTTATAGTCTGCGCCTGCAGACCTTTCCCTGGCCATGTAGTGGGCATGACAGCGTCCACAGAACGCTGTTACATTTCCCACCGAAGCAGTACCTCTTTATCTACTTGCAATGTCTTGCTTTCGAGCTGCTAGGTTAGCAGGAGCAGGGACAGATGCAGGAGCTGACTCCATCATGCAGCACTCAGGTCTCGAACTGCTGGCCTTCCAGTCGTCAAGTTCAGTATCTTAACCACTAAGCCACGGTAGTCCCTGCTATCTCTAGGAAACAGCCATGCAGTTCCTACAAAGAGGGTGGGGTTTGGGACGAATGGGAGGGAGGGAGGAAAGCAAGGCTGAGCCTGGAGCAGGAGTTTGGAGAATGTGCAACACGTGGCAGTTTGCCACCTTACTGGGTGGGAGACACTATTCCAGGAGTTCCCAACTTATGGCCTGCGGGCCGGGGTCGACCCACAGCACCATTTCATGCAGCCCACTGCCACCGCACCTGGAAGTGGAAGCAGACGCATTTACATCACCCATAAATGCACTTGTGCATGCATAAACATGGTTACACCAGCCATAAATGTACCCATACATGCATAAACACGGTTACATCAGCCATAAGTGCGCCCGCTTCTGGGGTGGGCATGGTATGGCCCGCAGCATTAAAAGGTTGGGAAGCCCTGCACTAGTCCATCTGCTTGGAAGGAGATGGGTTTCTTGATGATAGAGCAGCTGCTGCCTTCACCACATGCCCAAAATCTCATTGGGGTTCACATAAGGTTTGCATAATTTGCAGCAAAGTGTCCAGTTTACGAAGTGCCAGAGGATGTCTGTTATGTATGCATGTACAATGTCTCTTTAAATGTATGAATGTAACCAGCCTCAATCACAATGTATCTCAGCTGCTAAGGAACGCGAGCAAGCCGCCCATAGAGGGCAGCTGCGAGCGTTCAGTCTCACATGGTCCACATTCCCCAAATCACGAACAGCCGCGGGAGATTCCCGCATGACAAAGAACCACAGAAGAAGAACTACAGAAGAGAGGCGTGACCTGGGCGAGGTCACGCCGGTAGCAGCCAATGAGCTACCGTGCAGCCAGATTCAAATGTACTGTATTACTGTATATAATGAGATGTACCTCCGCCATTACCACATGTTCTTACTGACCATCAACCAATAAACCTGTGTTAGTCCTTCCTGCGACTCCTTCTTTGTCTCCCGTGCAAGACACCAAATTGGCGACGAAGGTGGGACCGATGGCGAATCCCAAGGTCAAGCCGTACCAGTTCGATGTCAGCGAGCCCGAGCAGTGGGAGCTCTACGAGTGCCAGTTTCGGCACACGATGGAAGCCGCCGGCGTCGACGACGACGCGTTGATGCGCTCGCACTTCCTGTCCCAGGTGGGACCGGCCGCGATGCGGATCCTGATGACCCTCGCGGCCCCCCGAAAGGTGGACGAGGTGCCCATCGACCGCATTTTGGAGGCACTGCGTGAGCACTTCCAACCGCCGGTCTCAATCTTCCCAGCCCGGGTCGCGTTCCACCGGCGAGACCAGCGCTCAGGCGACTCCGTGTCCGCCTACGCGGCGGCCCTCCGGCTGGCAGCGGTGCACTGCCAATGGGACGACCTGGACCAGGCCCTCCGAGACCGCATGTTGTGCGGTTTGAAGGACGAGGAGCTGCAGAGGCGCCTGATGACCCGCGACAGCCGCCTCACGTTCAACGAGGTACTGCGGGAGGCCCAAGCAGCCGAGGAGGCCAGGAGCGGGGTCAGGCTGTTCAAGTCCCGAGGGGCCGCGGCCGAGAGGGCCAAGTCACCAGTGCAAGCGGCCCGGCGGACACCAACAAAGACTGCCTGGCGGGCCCCCAAGCCGCCCGCCGGCTCACCAACAATGTCCGAGGAGTCGTCTACGACGGCAGACCCCTGTTCCAGCGAGGACAACGACGTCCAGCGGATTCGGAAGCGCGGGGAGAAGCGTGAGACCCGCGACAGGAAAGACCGCCGTTGCGACGGTTGTGGGGCGCCCCACGACCGCACGAGGTGCCCGTTTCGTAAGGCCGAGTGCCACAACTGCGGCCGGAAAGGGCACATCGCCAGAGTTTGCAGGCGCGGACGGACCGAGGACAGGAGCGGCCCAAGTCACCCCCGGGGACACCAGCGTAAGGCGACCGGCACGAGGAAGGTCTCAGCCGGCTTCGACGAGGAAGGCGTCAACCGCGTGGGACTGGAGCACTGGCGTTTCTTCGTTGAGGTACAGTTACAGGGGCGCCCAGTGAGAATGGAGATAGACTCGGGGTCGTCCTATTCCATCCTATCCCAGAGAGAGTATATGCGCATTCCCCCAGAGGCGCGGCCCAAACTGCAGGCCTTAAAGTCAAACTTGCGGGACGTGCAGGGAAATGGGATCCCAGTGTTGGGGGTGGGAAGGTTCAAAGTGAAATTCAAGAACTATTCCGAGAGACTGCCCCTAGTCGTCCTCAAGGGGGGGAGATGCTGCCTTCTGGGGACACAGTGGTTTGCTCCCCTGGGAATCGAACTGTCCGGCATTAACGCCATCGAGACTGACCCAATGCGGGACGTGTGCAATGCACACCCGGACATTTTCAAAAAAGGGCTCGGAACATACAGGGGCCCCCCAGTCTCTTTTGAACTAGACCCAGCGATCCGGCCCATCCGCCTCAAGCCAAGGAGAGTGCCATTCGCCTTAAAGGACAAGATCGAGGCGGAACTGGACAAACTGGTGGGGCAGGGGATTTTGGTTCCAGTTGATTCGGCGGAATGGGAAACGCCGATTGTTACGGCCCTTAAATCAAACGGGGAGATCAGGATTTGTGCGGATTATAAATGCACGATTAATAAGGCCATTCGGCCAAATGCATACCCGGTGCCTGTGGTCAGCCACCTACTGGCCACGTTACATGGGGGGAGGTGTTTCGCCAAGCTAGACTTAGCGCAGGCTTATCAGCAGCTCTCGGTAACCCCAGCTGCTGCCGCTGCACAGACGATTGTAACCCACAAGGGAGCCTTTAAAGTGACGCGCCTCCAGTTTGGCGTGAATTCGGACCCCGGGATTTTCCAAGCCCTCGTGGAACGCCTATTAAAGGGACTCCCAGGTGTTCTCCCCTACTTCGACGATGTCCTGATAACAGCGGGGAGTGAGGCAGAGCTAGCCACGAGGTTAGATGGGGTCCTCTCAGTCTTCGAAAAAGCGGGGCTTCGTCTTCGAAAAGACAAATGTGTATTTTTCGCAAGAGAGGTCGAATTCCTCGGGTTTAAGGTAACCCCAGAGGGAATTCGCCCCTCGGAGTCCAAAGTCGCAGCTGTAAAGAATGCCCCCCGCCCCACCGCAAAGCCAGAGTTGCAGTCTTTTCTAGGGCTCCTCAATTTTTATCATTCATTCCTGCCAAGGAAGGCATCGGTCGCGGAGCCACTGCATGCCCTACTAAAAAAGGATGCGGCTTGGCGGTGGGGGGACAGGCAGGAGAAAGCATTTAAAGAGTTAAAGTCACTCCTTTCCTCGAATGCTGTCCTGACCCACTTCGATCCGAGGAAACCAGTGGTTCTAGTATGTGATGCATCCCCGGTGGGGGTGGGGGCGGTTCTGTGCCACGTGCTAGAGAGCGGGCGGGAGGCCCCGGTGGCGTACTATTCACGGTCCCTTTCTAAGGCTGAGCGCAATTACGCGCAAACGGATAGGGAGGCCCTAGCCATAATTGCGGGAACGAAAAAGTTCCATGACTTTTTGTATGGCCGCGAGTTTACGGTGGTGACTGATCACAAGCCGTTGCTGGGGATCTTCACCACCGGCAAACCGACCCCCCAAATTTTATCCCCCAGGATGCTGCGTTGGGCTATATTCCTCAACGCTTACCAGTACGAGCTGATTTACCGCCCAGGGAAGGAGATCTCCCATGCAGACGCACTATCCCGATCCCCTCTCCCTAGCCGAGGAGACCCCACATGCGAGGTGGAGCAGGACCACCAAGTCCTGCTGATCGAGGCCCTCGACTCACCCCCCATTGTCCTGGCCGACCTCGCCAAGGCGACGGCGGCCGACAAGACCCTAGCCCAAGTCAGCTCCTGGGTTAGAAAAGGGTGGCCCACTACTCCCCCAGGTGAGGAATTCCAGCCGTTTTGCAGATGCAGAGTGGAGCTTTCCCTGGAAAGGGGCTGCTTACTCTGGGGACAGCGGGTAGTCATCCCCGAGAAGCTGAGGGCGAGGGTGTTGAAGCTACTGCACACCAGTCACCCGGGAATCGTGCGCTCCAAGGCCCTAGCTAGGAGTTTTGTTTGGTGGCCCAAGATAGACGCAGATATAGAACGGTTAGTGGGCACGTGCGAGAGCTGCCAGAGCTCTCGGCCCGAGGAATCCAAGCTACCCCATAGAGAGTGGGATACAGCCCGCGGCCCATGGTCCCGAATCCACGTGGACTTCGCTGGCCCTTTCCGCGGGTCCTTGTTCCTCCTAGTCGTTGACTCTTACTCCAAGTGGTTGGAGGTAATCCCCATGAACAGCACTTCCTCTGCCGCAACCATTAAACAGTTGCGCAAGCTGTTCGCCTGCTTCGGCCTGCCCGACGTCCTTGTAAGCGATAACGCTAGTACCTTCACGTCGGCAGAGTTCAAGTCATTTATGGAGAGGAACGCCGTCAGGCACATAACCGCTGCCCCGTTTCACCCCGCCACAAACGGTCAGGTAGAGCGCCAAGTGCGCGCTACGAAAGACGCACTGCGGCGCATGGGTCCCGGTGAATTGAACCTGCACTTGTGCCAGTTCCTCATCTGCTACAGGACAACCCCCTTAGCCTCAGGTTTTTCCCCAGCCGAACTCCTCATGAGGAGGCGTCCGGTAACCCTTTTTGACCGGATGGATCCGTCCAGGGTGGAGGATGAAGGGAGGAACATAAGCATGGGGGGAGGGGGCTCCAAAAGTTTTGCGATAGGGGACCCGGTTCACTGCAGAAACTACGCGGCCGCGGGACCAGCGTGGGTACCGGGCACAATTGTGGAGCAAACGGGGCCGGTATCCTACAGGGTCGAAACCAGTTCAGGGCTACTTTGGAGAAGGCACGCCGACCAACTCAGAAGGCGAGTCACAGGGGAAGGGGCATCAGCGTTAGGGTCCTCCCCCACCCGCATTACCCAAGGGGGAGACACGGAGGAACCCGCGGATACAAACGCATATCCTGGGTTCTCATCCACAGAGGAGGATACTTTGAGAGAGAGGGATCAGTTTAGTAATGATTTTGATTTTTCGTACCAGGGGGAGTTAGCGGAGTGGTCCCCCACCCGTCCTAGCGAGAAGAGGGGTTTCAGTTCAGCCCCTGGTACCTCCAGCCCCCCCGGTTCCTGTATCCTAGAGTACACCATAGCTCCGGCCCCTAAAAGACAAGCAGCCGGCGGGAGCTCACCCGCCCCCGCCGCGATCTCTCGAACTCCCGAACAGACAGCAGGAGGTGGCGGGACCGCGAGGGCATCCTCGTCGGTCCCGAGGTTCGTGCTGGGAGGGTCCCCGGGCTCCTCAGGAAATAGACAGGGGTTCACTTCCCAGCTGTTCATCCCATTCCCGTCCCCCAAGACAAGGGCATCGCAAGCTCGCCACAGAACCACTAACGAGTCTCCATTTTCCGTTGCAGGGCGAGACTCCACAGAGTGAGGAGTCACAGGCTCCCCTGTATTAGGTCAGGCGGCCGCACGCCCCAGGCGCACTTGCGGCAAGCCACAATGGTTGAGGGACTTCGTCCCATCCTAGGGGGGAGGGATGTTATGTATGCATGTACAATGTCTCTTTAAATGTATGAATATAACCAGCCTCAATCACAATGTATCTCAGCTGCTAAGGAACGCGAGCAAGCCGCCCATAGAGGGCAGCTGCGAGCGTTCAGTCTCACATGGTCCACATTCCCCAAATCACGAACAGCCGCGGGAGATTCCCGCATGACAAAGAACCACAGAAGAAGAACTACAGAAGAGAGGCGTGACCTGGGCGAGGTCACGCCAGTAGCAGCCAATGAGCTACCGTGCAGCCAGATTCAAATGTACTGTATTACTGTATATAATGAGATGTACCTCCGCCATTACCACATGTTCTTACTGACCATCAACCAATAAACCTGTGTTAGTCCTTCCTGCGACTCCTTCTTTGTCTCCCGTGCAAGACACCAAAATGTCTCAGTCGCGTACTTGATCATGCAGCCAAAGTGCCCTCCAGCAACTCATCAGTTGGTCACAGTTTCCTGTATCAAGTTAAGGAAACTATAAGTGAACCCCAACAGGATTATGGCTAATAATCTACTCTTTAGGTTTCTCTTCTCCAACCTCCCGTCACAAAATCAAATGGCTGCTTCTGTAACCCCTCTGTCTCTTTCTTGTTCCTTGTTCTCCCCTGGTGTGCTTAAGAGAAACGAAGACTCATCAATCCAGTAAAACTGAGTGGAGTCCTGTCATATAAGGAGAAATCAACCTCTGAGCATAGGCAGAGAGGCTTTCCCCTTATCTTTCAATAACTACAGTTTCTTCTTTCCTCATATTGCCAGCCCTGAAGAGCAGGCTGTCTCTGGGTAAATGCTTAAGCATCTTATCCTTTTAAGCAGGAGTTCTCAACCTTTTTTAAGCCAGGCCACGCTCCCTCGGACAGCTTTGGGGGCTGGACGACCATTTTGCCCTTCCTTCACTACATGGCACTTCCAGATGTGGTGGAGGCGATGGGTGGCCACATGAAACGGTGCCGTGGGCCGCATCCAGCAGGCCACTGGTTGAGAATCCCTGCTTTAAAGGGGCCAAACCTGCAGTCCTTGAGGCAGTATGGTCTAGTGGTGAAAGCATGGGAAGTTTAAATGGAAGAGAACTAAGGACAAAGCCCAACTCATTGATTTCTAAGTCACATTAGGCCCAGCTCATTTCTAAGTGACATTGCTAAGTGTCCCTCCACCTCACTTGCTTCATAGGGTTGGTCTGAGTATGAACTGAGGTTAGGAAGAATATGCACTGCCTTGAGCCCCAGAGAGGATAAGGATAAATCTTTATCCTTCTCAAAGAAATGCAGTCTGATTTCCTGTTTGTGTGTGGGCAAAAATAATACAGGTCGCCTCTAAGACCTACCTCAGGTACCTGAAACTGCAGATAACAACGAACACTATATTTACAGTTCGAAAGCAAGAAATTACAAGTAGATAACTAGGGACCACTTTGGTGGGAAGGTAACAGTGTTCCGTGCGCTCCGGTGTCTAGTCTTGCCTGCCACATGGCCATGGAAACGTCTGCAGAAGCAGACAACGCTGGCTCTTCGGCTTTGAAACAGAGATGAGCACTGAACCCTAGAGTCGGATAGGACTGGCTTTCGAGCAAGGGAAACCTTTACCTTTACTAGTGATCTCTAGTGGCCAGACCTGGTAATGCACCATAGAAATACAGTACATACCTGTATATATTATGTATTTCTGGATTTTTATTGAATATTTTTAGACCTGCAGATAACTGAAATCATAGATACTGAATCTGCAGATATTGCAGGTGACCTGTAGTAAAGGTAAAGGTTTTCCTTGCTCAAAAGTCAGTCATATCCAACTCTAGGGTTCAGTGCTCATCTCTGTTTCAAAGCCAAAGAGCCAGCGCTGTCTGCTTCTGCAGACATTTCTGTGGTCATGTGGCAGGCATGACTAGACACCAGAGCCCACAGAATGCTGTTACCTTCCCACCGAAGTGATCCCTATTTATCTACTTGCAATTGTTTGCTTTCAAACTGCTAGGTTGGCAGGAGCTGGGACAAAGACTGGAACTCATTCCGTCCTGCAGTACTCGGGAATCAAACTGCTGACCTTTCGCCTCCCTGTCAGCATCTTAGTCACTTAAGCCACTGTAGTCCTATATGCAATATCATTATCTCTACTCTTCCTTCTCTTCCTTTGTCTTCACTTTCTATCTGCATAGTGGTAGAAGACATTTTTCATGTTCCTCAAAGAGGAGGCCTACCTACGTTTGTCTATCTCTACACGAGGAAAGAGATGTGCATATGTGAGCGCATGCACTGAAGAGGGAAGGGTGTGCATACCTGGGCAGTTTTGTACATATGAAAGGAAGACATAGAGACTGGTAGAGTGATAGAATAAAGGTAAAAGTTTCCCTTGCTCGAAAGCCAGTCATATCTGACTTTAGGGTTCAGTGCTTATCTCTGTTTCAAAGCCAAAAAGCCAGCGCTGTCTGCTTCTGCAGAAGTTTCCGTGGTCATGTGGCAGGCATGACTAGACACCGGATAGAATAGCTTTCTATAACTCTGTGGCTAGATCCAGAACAGCATGGGAGGCAGACTTGTCGATAGAAACCAAACATTTGGCCTGCACCCATTATTACATTAAAATTTGTGGCAATTGAAGAAAACTCATTAAAATGATACACGGGGTTAACTTCTGGTTCCAGAGAATGGTCTGGAGTTGTTACCTGAATGTCCCCCAAGTGTTGAAGAGGGTGGTATTCTTCTTTTGTGTCCAGATCAAACTTTGGACTGCCAAAATGAAGCTACTTTCTTGGCTTTGTCATTGGCCAAACTTTATTCCTCATCGTTACATGTTTCTCCAATAAATGAGATGGATTCTGTGTCTCTCCCCATTCACACAGCGTGTTGTTGTCACCCAGCACCCCCCACTTGAGCATGTTGGCCTTGCATTTAGGGGCTCCAACCCTCAGCATATTCAGGGTCCTCCAAGTGACGTAGGGGAGGTTGAGTTCCTCAGCCATATCCTCCTTTAAAGATGTTCCTTGCCCAGTGAGCTCCTTCCTCCATCTTCAAATTTGATTTTGTCCTTGCATACCCTCAAGAATGTTTGTCCTTGCCATAAAGCTCTTCCCGGATCTGAGCCAGGGGACTTGAGGCCAATTTCTGTTCAGAGGGTGTCAAGGGTCATTCTCTTGCTTTGTTCTCTTAACGACTGCTGCTGCTTCTCTCCTTATTTTAGGTGGAACAAGAGGGTATATTTTCTCATCTGGTGTAGGTTTGAGGCATCCTGCCACAATATGCATGGCTTCATTAACCGCAATGTCAACTTGCTGGAGCCTTATTGCAGTTGAAGATAGCTTGGTTCAAGGCAGTGGTGGTGAACCTATGGCACATGTGCCAGAGGTGGCACTTGGAGCCCTCTCTGTGGGCACTCGTGCAGTCATCCCAGCAGCCCAATGGGAACGCTTACTCCCTTCCCCCCAGCACAGAGTTTGCCTCACCCTTCTGCCCAGTAGCCTAGTGGGAGCTTTTCCTTCCTCCCCTGTTGCTGTGTTGGCACTTTGCGATAAATAAGTGGGTTCTGAGTTGCAATTTGGGCACTGGGTCTCTAAAAGGTTCACCATCAATGGGTTCAAGGTTTTATCCTTCCAGGACAGCATAATAGATTTAATCTATAAAATAGGGATGCAGGCTCCTCCCTCCCCCCCAAAAAATTATTCAGTTTTTCCACTGTTACTGTCTCTTACTGACTAAAGTGAAACTCTGTCAAGACCTGACTTCGTTCCTGGTCCCTTTGACAAAGCAGGAGATCATACAAAACTGGAAAACTTGTTTAGGTGATCTTAGCACCATCTCCTGGTTCAACAGAGTTTGGCAGGCTGCTTTTATAAATAAATAAAAAATCTGCCTGACAGACTTGGCAGACCGAAGAGCCATGAATGAAGAAACACATTTGTGTCAGTTTGATTGCTGTGTATTCGGTGTGCGCACAGAGTTGTCTCAGTGCCTAGGCCGTCTCAGGACACCCAAGGGATGTACAGGTGAAACTCGGAAAATTAGAATATCATGCAAATGTTCATTCATTTCACTTAAAAGGTGAAACAAATATATGAGATAGACTCACTACATGCAAAGCGAGAGAGGTCATGCCTTAATTCATTATAATTGTGACGATCATGGTGTACAGTGTACATGAGATTATGTGATGGTTATGGGGTACATGAGATTGGGCGGTTGGGGTTTTCATAAGATGTAAGTCATAAAGCATCAATATTTTATTTATTTTATTTAAATTCAAATTTTTATGCCGCCCAATCAGGTAAACCCGACTCTGGGCGGCTCACAACAAGTTAAAACATACATAAAAAACAGTTGAGCCATTAAAACCCAACATACCCACCCACCTATCCCATTTATCATTAAAAGACTACCCACGTTAAAAACTGCCTGCATTGGAATTAAAAGAAATGGGGACTTATTTAACAAGCCAACAGGCGGGGACCATCCTTCCATTTGGGCCCCACACCTGTCCCGTCAACCAGGTTTTTATTTCTTTTCTGAAAGGCAGCATCTCCGTCTGCTCCCGCAGCTCTACTGGGAGGAGGTTCCACAAGGCTGGTGTGGACACAGAAAAGGCCCTCCTTCGTGTGCCAGAGAGACGGGCCCCTCTGGCAGATGGGACAATTAGGGAGCCCCTCCGGTCCGCTCTAGTTGGACGGACAGACACTCTTGGGACGATGCGGTCTCTAAGGTAACCTGGCCCACTACCATGAAGGGCTTTAAAGGTCAAAACCAGCATCTTGTACTGCACCCGGAGGCAAACTGGTAACCAGTGCAGCTCCCGAAGTAATGGTGAAGCACGGGCATAACGCCTGCAACCCATCACCACCCGGGCCGCTGCATTCTGGACCAACTGAACCTCCAAATGGTTGTCAAGGGCAGCCCCATGCAGAGCGCATTGCAATAATCTAGCCTGGAGGTGACTAGAGCATTGTGACCCTGAGCAGGGAGTCCCGGTCCAGGAGCGGACACAACTGACGGATGACGCGAAGCTTGACGCGAAGCCTTGAACTATCTCGCTTTGCATGTCATGAGTCTATCTCATATATTTGTTTCACCTTTGCATTACTGAACTTTACTTTGCATTATTACTGAACTGAATGAACATTTGCACGATATTCTAATTCCGAGTTTCACCTGTATTTTAGGATTCATCATTAGGAACAATCTCCCAGCCTGATTGCAGGCATCTTATGGATGGGTGTACTCTAATGATGATACAGATTCCACAGGACTTCATGTTCTTAACTATAGGTAAAGTTCTCCCTTGCTTGAAAGCCAGTCATATCTGACTCTAGCGCTGTCTGCGTCTGCAAAAGTTTCCAGGGTTATGTGGCAGGTATGACTAGACACCAGAGTGCATGGAACACTTAACTTTACTGCTGAAGCAGTACTTATTTATCTACTTGCAATTTCTTGTTTTTTAACTGCTAGGTTGGCAGGAGTTCTTAAATATACCTGTGCAGAAGGCTTGACTTTTTCTGTATTCTTATTATCCTTTTGATTCATATGTTGGTTGCCTGTAGTCTGGTTGCTCTTTTGTCTTATGAAGATGAAAAGCATAAAAGAAAGAAATAGAATATAGAGTAGTGATTTAAAGGGGTTGTGTCACGGTTCCTCTCTAACTTTCTCAAGCACTGCTTCCAATCACTTCCACCTCACCAGCCATTCCGATGTGTGAACTCCCAGGGAATAAAGGTTTTGCTCTCTCGAGCCTGATTTAGAAGTAAAGAATTGCAAGGAAGGGAGATCAGAGATAGTGAAGCTCAAAAGCAGGGATGCCCAAACTACGGCTCGTGGGCCAGATCCAGTCTCCAATGCCAATTCATCCAGCCTGCGCCGCCCTCGTTGCTCCTGGAAGCGGAAGTAAAACGCGCCCATCCAGGCGCGTTTTACTTATGCTCCCGGGAATGACAAGGGTGGTGTAGGCCGTATGAATTGCCATCAGGGCCGGATCTGGTCCACGGGCCATAGTTTGGCCACCCCTGGTTTAAGCAGAGAAAATGACAGCCTAAAATCTATCTCATCCTGTTGCAAAACAGATTGCAAGGCGCATTTTACTTCCACTTCCGGGAGCGAGGAGGGCAGCACAGGCCGGATGAATTGCAGTAAACCCATTTGTGTGGATTCACAGGGGGCTTGGGCTTCTGGGAATTGAAGTCCAAGAACATCTGGAGTGCCAAGGTTTGCCATCACAGGGCTAAACCATCCTCAGCCCTGGCTTAAGAGAAACAGTTTTGTCCCTTCCTTTTTTAACAGCTGGGCACAATGCAGAAGCAGCAGGATATGGTGCTTCCCCCTCCCTGCACCTTAATACGCACACATGCACGCATGCATGTGCACAGATAGCCATACCTGATGCAGGCTGGCAGAGGAGAATTCTAGCAGTCATCTCAAACTACTCCTTCCCAAAGTGATTCATCCCTAGATAAAATCAGCCTCTGTGCATGCTGATGGGGATGGGGTGCATATCATGTGTCGTTCTACATGAAGAGGCAAACGTTGAACATATACCTCTTGTTTTTCCTCTGCTGAAAAAAAAATACTGTACCATTGTACAAATCTAGCTTTTCAGTTTCCAAATTGTGGTCTTGAAGGTAGGGTGAATGTAACTTTAAAATAAGAAGCAGTCTCCAGTAGACTTCCGATGTGCTGCATTGGCTTGCTTTACTGGTGAAATGATTGTCTGGCCCTGCAAACAGCTCAGTATCTTGTGATTTCTTGTTGACTATTTGTAGCACATTCTAACTTGGAATATTGGAGGGGGGAGGCTTATTCAGTGTCGTGGGTGAATGATCTTTGCAACAAGTGGTGGACTTCACTAACATGTGATGATGCAAAAGCTGCTTTGCTTCCGGCTCCTGCCTGGAGAGTTTCTGAAGAGTGGCATTTATGACCAACTCTTTCTTGTGGGCCCCCCATTAGCCAGTAATTATTTTTTTACAGATATCAGAAGTAGTTGGTACTGGCTCTGGGGTTTAGCCTAGTGTTTGTTGAAAAAAGTAACTTCTCCAATGCTTGCGCATGGGCTGCCCAACCTTTGTGGTCCTCAGGTGAAAGTAGAGCACAGCTCAATGCCTCCCCCAGTAGTGCCTTGCTGGGGAAGATTGGGACTGATGTGACAGCTGTCTTTCAAGGATGCTTATCCAGCTGCTACAGATCTTTTCATTAAGAAACTCCCTATGGTAGTTCCAAGCAATTTCAAGATTTCCCCAGATTAGAACATGTTATCATTGAACTTTCAGTCTTGAATAATGAATAGTATGAAGAACTGCCCACAAGAGGGCAGTACAATATAATCTGTGAAACCAAATCTAATGTTTTAAATAAGCTTAGATGAAACGAGGCCAGGAAAGCTTAGACCAGTGATGCTCAACCTTTTAGAGGCTGAGTGCCCGAACTACAACCCAAAACCCACTTGCTATATTTATCGCAAAGTGCCAACATGGCAATTTAACCCAAATACTGAAGTTTTAGTTTAGAAAAACAACAACTCACCTTCACCACACATTCAACAGGCTGCTGTCTACACCACACCCTCACGGCACATGTGAGCCACCTGCCTTACCCCAGACAAGGGAGGGAGGAAGCGCTCCCACTGAGCTGCTGAACAGAGGGGTGGGGCAAAGTCTGCGCTGGGGGGAAGAAGGAAGCGCTCCCATTGGGCTGCTGGGCAGAGGAGTGGAGCAAACTCTGTACTGGGGCAACAGCACGCATGCCTACAGAGAAGGCTCTGAGTGCCCCCTCTGGCACGCATGCCATAGGTTCACCCCCACTGGCTTAGATCATGTAAATTTTATTTCATTTGCTGTACAGTTACTTGCAGGGAACGATATTACCCTGTTCTTCTTACCTTGGGGATTTGGTAGCTAGTGAAATTCTTCTTCTTTTGTGTCCGGATCAAACCCCGGACTGGCAAAATGAAGCCACTTTCTTGGCTTTGTCGTAGGCCAAACCTAAGTCCTCATTGGTGCATGTTTCTGACAGTAATTGGCAGACCAGTAAATGAGCCGGATTCTCATTTGAGCTAGTGAAATAACCATATTGAATGCCCATCGAGTTAGGTAAAGGTAAAGGTGAAGGTTTCCCTTGCTCGAAAGCCAGTCGTATCTGACTCTAGGGTTCAGTGCTCATCTCTGTTTCAAAGCTGAAGAGCCAGCGCTGTCTGCTTCTGCAGACATTTCCGTGGTCATGTGGCAGGCATGACTAGACACCGGAGCGCACGGATCACTGTTTACTTTCCCACTGAAGTGGTCCCTATTTATCTACTTGCAATTTCTTGCTTTCGAACTCCTAGGTTGGCAGGAGCTGGGACAAAGACGGGAGCTCATTCTGTCCTGCGGTACTCGGGAATCGAACTGCTGACCTTCTGCCTCCCAGTCAGTGTCTTAGCCACTTGAGCGGCGATTTCATTCCCTCCCCTTCCTCTCTTTGCTTTGAATGCCAGCTTTAGATCAGTGCCACGTTTGACACTTTCTTTGGGGTGTTTTAGACAGCAGGCTTTTGTTCCGGTGGCATAGCTACTTAATAGCCACAGTTGCCTATCACAAGGAGGTACAGAGGTATGGCTGGTTTGAAGTTTGACTTTCTAAGCTGTGGGAACCCACCGCTGCTAATGGGCTTTGGTTTGCTAATCAAGAGCAAACCACAATCCAGAAGCATTGTTTTTGTTTGGCATATACTGTGAACTCTGGCTACTTTTTGCGATGGTGTGCCACTGTTTTCCTGGCTCGTTTGCCTGCTGCCACTTTGACACAAAAGCTGTCCAAAGAGGCGGTAGAAAAACAAGCAAGAAATGGGGAGAGTAAGTGCTCTCATTTGGTTGGCTGCTGGGTAAAGTAAGCAACAAGTCATCAGAGTTAACACAGCCCATGGTGTGCCATGACATCGAGTTGTGCCTGTTTACTTAACAGTTATTGATTTTGTTTGTTTGTTTAATAACAAATGAGTGGATAGGGCTGCCCTCCAAACAGCCCATAGAACAGGTCACTCATCAATTTTGTTCAGCACAATTTGTGAAAACTACAGATGAATCGTCTCCCACATGTAATTTTAATACAGCGTTCAGGGCTCAGCACAAAAGGGGACGACCCTGAGATGCCGGCATTTGTAAAGTTCACTTCTCGGAAGATGTAGGTTTCTAGTCCAGGGGTGCCCAAACTATGGTCCATGGGCCAGATCCAGCCCCTGACGCCAATTATTCTGGCCCACGCTGGATGAAACTCCATCAGGTCTTCGATTTCCAGAAGCCCAAGTCAGTACCTAGCCGTCCCCTGGAATTTATGCCCTTCAAACAAGGTTGCAAGTAAAGTGAGTGAACAAAACTCCAAAGGAAAAGGATCTGAGACTGGATCTCCTATTGTTGCTAGTTTCAAACTAAAAATACATTTGGATGGTCTGCAGGATAGTGGGGATGCTATAGTGTTGTGGAGAACATTTGTGCTCCCATCCAAATCATCCCTGCACCCCAAATTATCATCACGGTTCATCGATGTAAAGAAACATACAACAGCCTGAAATTTCAGAGATGCATGGGAAGAATTTGAGGGGATGGAAGCACCGGATTTAAAGCAACAAAACAAAAACAAATTAATTCTCACATCTGTGGCCTTCATCCAGTTGCCACAAACACCCTACGACAATGATGGCGAACCATTTAGAGACCAAGTGCCCAAACAGCAACCCAAAACCCACTCTGTGCCGGATGGGGAGCAAGTGCTCCCATTGGGCTGCTGGGCAGTGGGGTGGGGTAAACTCTGTGCTGGGGCAGGGAGGAAGTGCTCCCATTGGGCAGAGGGGCAGAGTAAACTCTGTACTGGGGGAGTGTTGAGCATACCTGTCAACCTTCCCGGATTGGCCGGGATTTCCCGATTTTCGGTGCCGATTTGCGCCATTTCCCGCCCGCAGCTGCCAAAACCCTGGAATTGGCAGCGGGGGAAAAGAGGTACTGCGCATCCCTTCTGCACAGATTGCCTTCTACGCATGCATAGAAGATGATCTGCACAGAACCGTTCTGTGCAGGTCGCGTAGAAGGCGACCTGCGCAGAACTGTTTGCGCAGGTCCGTATTTTCCGGAGCTGCGGTTGACAGGTATGGTGTTGAGTCCGAGTATTAATTGCAACGCGACAGCAGTTTGGGGGTTAACCAACAAGTCATTTATTATAGTTCAGTTTGGAGTGTTATCGGACTGGGGGGAAACAGGGACGAAGTAGCAACTTATATAGAGACAGGAAGGCAGTTACAGTGATACAATTGCCTGGACCTTAGTTAACGCGGGAAACCTGTGCAGAACCAATCAGGATACATTGCAAACATATGAATAAGGCGCCTTACAGAAGAAAGGGCGCGAACACAGCAAAGACTTAATGGTGAATGCAACTTAAAGAAATATATGTTAATAAACATTTGGACACAACAGGGAGGGAGAAAGCGCTCCCATTGGGCTGCTGGGCAGAGGGGCGGGGTGAGCTCTGTGCTGGGGATATGGGTTGCATGCCCACAAAAAGGGCTCTGTGTGCCCCCTCTGGCACGCATGCCATAAGTTTGTCACCACTGCCCTAGGTCCCTAGGACTACTTTTAGCAATCAGAAATAAAAGACATGAGAGATTCCTGTCAGGAGCCTCCTCGGAAGCAGCTTGTGATGGACATGGAACATGGGCAAGGAATGAGAAATCAGGAGTGAGAGTAAGAAGCAGAATAGGAAATAGCTTCCTGTGCTGCTGTGTAAATATTCTATTGATGTTGGGCTTCATTTAGTGAGACCTTTGCACATGCCATTGGCCAGCTTAGCTTCTACAAACTTTTGCATCTCTCCCAGGCCTGTCGATATTTTACCTGCCGATATTTTACCTTTGTCCTTCTGCATGGATGGTATGATTTTGGCTACAGGGAAAAATGAATTTCCTATTAAAACATAGCATTTTTTTAACTCGGTTATTGCACGATTAAGTCTCATTGGCCAATCCAGGAATTTATTTTAAAAATCACAGATTTAAAAAAAATTCTTAGCATATAGTTGAAGAAAAAAAGTATGTGATTGGAAACTGAAAGGTGTATAGCAGGAAAAGTAGAGAACAAATGAATTTGGTCATGCATAACTCTTTATTGAGAACAGGTAGAGTCATAGGATATAATTTATATAGACGTTAGGAAGTGCTCAGCCTGGTATTCATGCTCAAACTGCCCACTCTGTACTGTGTTAAAATAATTTCTTCTTTTTGGTCAGACCCCGTTGTTCTTTACCTTAATTGGTACAGAATGTCTGACGGCCCTTTTGATTACAGCGTAACAGGCAGTGGAGCAACCTTTCAACCCCCAGAGGTGTCTAGACTAGAGTCAGAGGAGAGAGTCAGATAGGGACATTTGGTCAGTCGGGGAATCTTTTAAAAAATAACAACACCCTAAGCCTGTGATGCCGAACCTTGGCACTCCAGGTATTCTTGGACTTCAATTGCCAGAGGCCCAGATCAGCACTCCTGCTGATCAGGACTTTGGGGAATTGAAGTTCAAGAACAGCTGGAGTGCCAAGGTTCACCATCACTGCAGGCCTAAGCTTTACTGAATTGTTGCCATGGCTTCTTCACACACACATCCATGCTATCACAGCTTATTGCTCTAGTAAGATCTGTGCAATCAAAAATGTGAGCAGTGGGGCACAGTTAAAACGATCTGATTTGTTTCAACATGAGTTTTCACAGAGTACTAGGCACCGCCGCCACCCGTATCTCTGGGGGATATGTTCTGAGACCTACTGCAGATACCTGAAACAGTGGATAACAGTGAACCCTTTATTTTATTTTGCACAGTTTCCTCTAGTGGCCACCTCTGGTAATGCACCATAATCTTAACCTATAAATCCAAGGGTTAACCGTTGGAACTTGCTATAGGTTGCTATGCCTCGCCCTACTTGCCTGCACTCACCCTTCGTGCACACGGCCGATCTGGGTCCGCAGGTCAACAAAGGATTGAGAAAACAGGCAGTGGGGCAACAGCCCCACAAACGTGAAAAAAGGGAAACAACTTCCTTTCCCAATGTTCTTTGCGCCGCACCCACCACAGCCAATCAGGCTGAGAGGCGCGACCACAAAGAACATTGAAAAACGCGCCGCGGCCAATCAAAATTGATCCGCAGGGGGAAAAACGCACCACAACCACAAATCACCAACCCATAACTACAAGCCCCAGAGTCCTGCGCGACATAAGCGCGCAGAATGCTGAGGAAACCGGCGCCCGAAAAATTAAAAAGAAAAACAACTCACCGTCTCACAGCCAAGCACACACCAGCTGGCTTTCTTTCCCTCACCAACAGCGCCTGAAGGTCCCGACTGGAGTTTCCCCTTTAACATCAGTGGGTGGGGGGTTGCGATCCCCCTCTCCGCTGGCTACCCTAGGGTTGGGAGGTTTGTGGGGACAAAAGGGGTATGCCCCCCCCAACCATTCTGGACCCAGGAGACCAGGGAGAGTGGATCGATCCCCCCCTCCTAAAAAAAACTCCGTCTTTAAAGAGAAGAAACCAAGCAGTTTCTTCTCTTTAAAAACGGAGTTGTTTTAAGGAGGGGGGGGAAATCAATACACTCTCCCTGGTCTCCTGGGTCCAGAAGAGTTGGGGGGGCATACCCCTTTTGTCCCCCCAAACCTCCCAACCCCAGGGGAGCCAGTGGAGAGGGGGGTTGCAACCCCCCACCACTGATATTAAAGGGGAAACCCCGATCTACTTTCATGACTCCACACACTCAAAGCACCATAATAAAGCCCCCCTCCCCATCACCTAGCCCACACTTCCTAACCCCCAACGACCACGCCCCTCTCCCCACCACCTAGCCCACCCTTCCTAACCCCCAACAACCATGCCCCTCTCCCCACCACCTAGCCCACCCTTCCTAACCCCCAACGACCATGCCCCCTCCCCACCACCTACCCCACCCTTCCTAACCCTCAACGACAATGCCCCCCTCCCCACCACCTACCCCACCCTTCCTAACCCCCAATGACCACGCTCCCTCCCCACCACCAAATAAATAAATTTTAAAAAATTACTAAAAACACAGTCAAAAACATCCCAAAATACACAAAAACAAAAACACCAAAAATAATATGAAGTAAACAAAAACACAATAAAAAACAAAAGAAACAGACAAAAAATACAAATTCCAACACACACACACACACACACACACACAAAAGAAAGAAAACAAGCAAACTTACCAAAAGATGTCTTACCTCCACCAGGACTGGAAAAGAAATGAATAAAGAAAGAGACTACTTACCAGAAGAAGCTCCACCCAGAGGCCAGGAAAGAAAAAACAGTCAAAATACAATAACCCCTACCAGCACCACCTGCTGGCCACAATAGTAAAAACAATTCAAAAACACACAACAACTCCAAACAAAAGGCCACAAGAGTAAAAACAAATCAAAAACATAACACAAATTCACAATTTTACACAAAAGGTCACACCAATAAAAACAAGTCAAAAACATTACACTAAAACACACTTTAACACAAATCACAAACATATGTCAATAAAATACAATAGAAACTTTTAAAAATCCTGTGCTGAGTTTTAACTCAAATTTAAACCCAAAACATCTAAACACATTTTAAAAACATTGAATGTAAAAAACATTTACTTTTACATTATTAAAATTATGACCTACGGTACAACTAATTTAAAAAATTCAAAAAACTAAAACATTATTCGCTTACATAAAACAATTTGAAAAAATTATATCATACTTTGTTGTTTTATTAATCCTCAAAAAAACCAAAAAAAGCAGATCACAGTTAATAACAGCCAATCCAATTTTTTTTTACATAAATAAACATTTAAAAAATCAAAATTACAGACTAAGCAATTTTTAAAAAACATTAACACAATTTAACCTTCCAACACAATTTAAAACAGCCCGGCAACGCCGGGCAACCTCTGCTAGTACTTAATATTTCAGGATTTATTATTTAATATCTTTGGACCCATAGATAACTAAAAGTGTGGATACTGAACCTGCAGATACTGTGGCCCCACATGTTCTTTCCATTTCTCCAAATATATAGAGTACAATATTCAAGACACAGGTTCATTTGAAAGTGTTGTAAGAGTTAGGTTTAGTATCACGGGGTGGAATGAGAGTGAAAAGTGATATAGAAGATGTAAGGTAAAGATAAAGGTCACCCTTGCTTGAAAGCCAGTCATATCTGACTCTAGGGTTCAGTGCTCATCTCTATTTCATAGCTGAAGAGCCAGTGCTGTCTGCTTCTGCAGACGTTTCCATGGTCATGTGGCAGGCATGACTAGACACCCGAGTGCACAGAATGCTGTTTACCTTCCCACCAAAGTGGTCCCTATTTATCTACTTGCAATTTCTTGCTTTCGAACTGCTAGGTTGGCAGAGCTGGGACAGAAACAGGTGCTCACTCCATCATGCAGCACTCAGAGCTCGAACTGCCGATATGCTGACCTTCCAGTTATCAAGTTCAGCATCTTAACTACTCAGCCACCTCCTTTAGCTTAGGGCACCTGTTCACCTGGAATTGTCAAATGAGGCGACTTTGTGTAGGCATCACAGTCTACCCATTACCAACATTACCTTCCCACCAAAGTGGTCCCTATTTATCTACTTGCAATTTCTTGCTTTCGAACTGCTAGGTTGGCAGAGCTGGGACAAAGACGGGAGCTCATTCCATCCTGCAGTTCTCGGGAGCTCATTCCATCCTGCAGTTCTCGGGAGCTCATTCCATCCTGCAGTTCTTATGCCTTCCAGTCAGCATCTTAGCCACTGCAGTCCCTATAGAAGATGACATCTGTATTATTAACACTTGTCATAAACTGGCAAAGAGCTAGTTGAGAGAGTTTTGCAGCACCACCTGGACAGTGCCAGAAACATCTCTGATAGTTTATGATACATTCCTTAGATGGACATCAGGCTGAGGCAAGACAGAGTGGATGATATTTAGATGCCTTTAAGGATAATCCAGTGTCTAGGCATGCCTGCCACATGTCCACGGAAACGTCTGCAGACACAGACAGCGCTGGCTCTTTGGCGGTAAACAGAGATGAGCACTGAACCCTAGAGTCAGATACGACTGGCTTTCGAGCAAGGGTGACCTTTACCTTTACCCAGTGATGCACTCCAAAAAAATTTACTACCACCTCTGTGGGTGGGGCCAACACAACGGGGTATGGGGGAGGGCGTGGCCACCCATGTGTGCGTGGCCTGGGGGAATTTCCGCTACCGGTTCTCCCGAACAGGACAGAACCTGCTTCAGTGCATCACTGCCTTTACCTAAGGATAGAGTAGTGGTCTGGCAATGCAGAATGTTCCCTGGAGCTCCTCTTTGAGAAATGAATGGGTCAGTTTGAGAGCCAAAGTGTTAATAGGCAAAGGCACGAGGGTGGGTTTTGCCATGTGGATGTCTCGCTGCAGGAACCAACACACTGTTGGCTTATTTTATCCATGCCTCTGCCTATGAGATATTACATGAGAAAATATCTTGTTTCTCATGCTTGCATTCTCAGCAAGCTGTGACCGTAAGTTCTAAAGGAAGCACTAAAAACAACACAGTCCTTTTGGTCAGTTCCATCAGAAAAGGAGGCCCTGTGGGAAGAGTCAGGGCTTTGCTTCCATCTCCCATGACCTATGAGATTTTCAGTCAAACAGCTGCTACTGTGGGCTCTTGTTTTTCCTTCACTCTCTGCTTTTTTCTTTCTCATTCTCTCTGTCCCTAGTGCATCTGGATTTCTTTTGGGACACATCCAGAAGTCTTGTCCAGGACAGCCAGCCAAATTGGAGGGTTTCAAATTGTGCCTTCTTCAGAAGGAAGACATGTGGTGAATGCTAACTCTCTGCATCAGATATATGGGATTTGTTTATCTCAGGGGTGCCCAAGCTTTTTGGGCTGCGGGCCGGTCACGTGGTTCATCAGGCCAGTCACATGGTTCCTCCCACCAGAAGCAGAAGTAAAATGCGCCTTGCAATCTGTATTTCGCAACAGGACAGGATGAGATAGATTTTGGGCTGCCAGTTTCTGCTTAAACGAGGGGTGCCCAAACTACGGCCCGTGGGCCAGATCCAGCCCCTGACACCAATTCATCCGGCCTGCACCACCCTTGTCGCTCCTGGAAGCAGAAGTAAAACGCACCCGTTCAGGTGTGTTTTACTTCCGCTTCCTGGAGCGACGAGGGCTGCATGAGCCGGCTGAATTGGCTTTGGGGGCTGGATCTGGCCCACAGGCCATACTTTGGGCACCGCTGGTTTATCTGGACTGCAGGAAGAGTTTCAAATCTGGCTGAAAATTTGGCCTTCTTGAAACTGCTGCCTTTTTCTTGAAGTGCCGAAGACATTTGAAGATGCCTCATAGATTCAGTTTGGAAAACATGCACTGTGCTGATGTTTCCCGCCTGTGATTATCCTTTCTTTCTCTTTGCTTTGCTTTCCTGAACTATTCTTCTGTCTACAAAGACACTCTTTGGAAAGAAAGTGGCTCTCCAGAGTTTTTGGAAAGAAACCAGATCTACAGATAGGACTGGGACTGAATCTGGGGACTATCTACACTCAAAGGACATCTCTTTTCAGGATTCCCATGAAGCCAAATGCATGCTTAATGTACATATGTGATTATAGAATACTCTTAATAGTTTGTGAGAAAAGACAGGGCAGATCCCAAACCTATCTTCCTATTGAGTGGCACAACTTAGGTGCCAAAGAGGTAGAATTTGGGAGAGTTACATTTACAAGAAGTAGAACTCCCTTTCAGGGTTGGGGTAGGGGATTGTCAAGCCTGTTCCATCCCTGCTAGGCTTCTACCATAGCTTTCAAAATGGTTTTTAAAACAATGTTCTGATAAACTTTCATCTGAACATCATCCTACCAACAGCTCAGTGTTGAGTAGCTTTAGAATGCCATTATAGCAACTCTCTTTAAAAGGAATTTCATATGGTCATTTTATAAAGTTTCTCACACAATGCACAAATACATTTGCAATGTACATTTATGCCAGTGGTGGGATTCAGCAGGTTCACCCCAGTTTGCGAGAACCAGTAGCAGAAATTCTGGCTGGCCCCGCACACCCAAGTTTTGAAATAAAGAGAGTGCAAAAGCTGGCTTGAGACTCAACATCAAGAAAACCAAGATAATGGCAACAGGCCCTATCAGTCCCTGGAAAATAGATGGGGAAGAAGTAGAAGCAGTGACAGACTTTACTTTCTTAGGATCCAAGATCATGGCAGATGGGGATTGCAGCCATGAAATAAAAAGACGACTGATGCAAAGCAATGGTATTCCTGGTGGTAATGTATGGGTGTGAGAGCTGGACCATTAGGAAGGCTGAGCGCAGAAGAATAGACGCCTTTGAGATGTGGTGTTGGAGGAGAGTTTTGAGAGTACCCTGGACAGCGAGGAGAACAAATAGGTCAATCTTAGAAGAAATCAACCTAGACTGTTCGTCGGAGGGACAAATAGTGAAGATGAAGCTAAAGTACTTTGGACATCAAATGAGAAGAGAGGATTCACTTGAGAAAACCCTGATGCTGGGAAATGTGGAGGGCAAAAGGGAAAGAGGGCGGCCAAAGATGAGATGGCTAGATGGTATTATAGATGCAATGGGCACAGAGCTGGGCGGGTTGAGGAGGATGGTGGAGGACAGACGTGCCTGGCAGGCAATAGACCATGGGGTCACAAAGGGTAGGAATCGACTGTGTGACTGAACAACAACAACAAAAAGTCCTAATTCGGGTACAACACAGGGCTTCCCCCTGGCCACACCCACCATACCACTCCCACAGAGTAGGTAGTAAAAAAAATTGAATCCCACCACTGATTAATGCCCAGTTTGTGAAAAACAATTGAGAGAGATTTTGAATTATGTTTGTCCCAGATCGAATTCATGATTGAAGTCACACTTTTTCTTCTGACTTGCGAAATGCTGAGCAACAGTTTCGGAGAAAGTTGAGCAGTTCCAGAGAATTTGCATCTTCCTCCGCTGGATCCTGACTGACTCCTTAAATACTGTGGCAAAAACACAAAGGCTGGAACTTCACAGTTTTCACCTCTGGTCCCTTCTTCCCTTCCCAGCTGCCTCCTGCTGTGGGATGAAGAGAACATGAAGAAGATTGGGTGGGAGCAAAGTAAAGAGACAGAAGGAATGGTGGGGTGGGTTATTTTGTGTTTACTTTTAAGGCAAAACTATGATGCGCAGTGAAAGGAAGTGACTCGTGAGGGCTCACAGGGTGACTCAGTGGCATAGCTAGGAAATGCATTAGGGAATTAAGACTCCCCCTTCATCTGCATTTGTTCTTGGAAGTATAATATAATTTAGCCATCCTCAATAGGCTAGCCAAGTTCATTTTTACCCAATATGATCATGTTCTGGGGTGATTTTCACTCTTGACTTTTCCATCTGTAAAAGCTGGAAAACTGTGCTAGACCAGGAATCAGTTTTCCTTCTTTATATACTAAGTTTTGGTTCTGCAGTGTAAGAAACCAAGTTCATAAAAATAATAGAATAACTGAGTTGGAAGGGGCCTTGGAGGCTATTGAGTCCAACCCCTTGTTCAAGGCAAAAAATGCAAATCAAAGCAGACCTAACAGATGGTTGTCTAATTTTCATTTTAATGCTTTCAGTGTTGGAACATTCACCACCTCCTGAGCAGTGGTGGGCATCAAAAAATTTCCCTAACACACTGTGGGTGTGGCCATGTGACTGGGTGGGCATGGCCTATTGGCCATGTGACTGCTCTTCACTATAGAGCAATGAAAATAGAAGCCTCTTCTATTTTCATCACTATATAGTGAACCTCTGAAGCCATTTCCCCCTTCATCTAAGGCTTTTCCAGGGCACTGTTTCACTCCAAAGTGCCTCCCCAACCACTCCAAAGTGGCTGCGGATGTGCTATGGGGTGAAACGGAGCCTTTGACAAAGGGGGAAATGGAGCCAGCCTCCTCAGAAGCCTCTTTGAGGAGGAGGAGGAGGAGGAGGGTGGGTGGGTGGGACATGGATGTGGGCAGAGCCAGCCATTTTTACTACTGGTACGTGCGTACTGGTCTGATCCGGCTCATACCCATCACTGCTCCTGAGGCAATTGGTTCTATTGTTGTACTGCTCTAACAGTTTAGAAGATTTTCCTGATATTCAACCTGTACAGTAATACCTCATACAAAGTCCGCTTCATACAACATCGGATTCATACAACATCGCCTAATTCCTTGAAAAAAGTTGCCTCATACAAAGTCGTGCGACTTTGTATGAGGCATTGGGTTTTTCCCAGGTTGTATTGTGCCTGGGCAGTATAAAAGGCAGGACACATGCGTGCATTGCTCTTGTGGGTTTTGCATGAGGCGAAGAGTGTTTAGGAGTGTCAGAATTTTAAGAAGCATTCCTGGGATTTTTGCAGCATTCTTCAGGTTCTTGGACAGTCAGGGTTGTTTGGCATGTTTTTGTAATGTTTTTAGCCTTTAGACAATGATTTCTTAAAGTTCTGTCAGTTTCCTGTCTGTTTCCTTGACTTTGCCCTGAAGTCTGTGCTGTTACAGTACATATGTATCTCTATGGAAACGACATTGTACGAGGATTTGGACGTTGTATGAGGCGTTGTATGCATGCCTCATACAAAGTCCAAATCCGTATAAAGTTCAAACTTGTGGAACCAAGTTTGGACGTTGTATGAGGTATCACTGTATCTGGTTTCCTGTACTTTTAGCCTGTTATTTCATGTCCTCCATTCTGGGATGATCAAGAACAGATCCTGCCTTTCCTCTTTATGACTTTATCAAGCATTTGAAAAGTGCTATCATATCTCCTCTCATGCCCAGTTCTTCCAATCTTTCCTTATAGGGTTTGGTTTCCACTCCCTTTATCATCTTTGTTGCCCTCCTCTGAAATTGTTCCAGGTTGTTGGCACACTTCTTAAAGACTGGCATTCAGAGCTGAGCACAGTACTCAATATTAGGCCTGGCCAGTGCTGAACAGTAGGGACTGCAGTGGCTCAATTGGCTAAATTGCTGACTAGGAGTAGAACTTTGCGCTTATCTCTGCTAAATGTCATTCTATTGTTTTCAGTCCATTGTTCAAACCTATCAAGATCTTTTTGAATTCCGTTCCTGTTTTCCAAGGTATGAGCTATTCTACCCAATTTTGTATCATCTTGAAATTTGATAAGTATTCTCTGTACTCCCTCATCCAAGTCATTAATAAAAATGTTGAATAGCAGTGGGCCCTGGATTAAGCCGTGTGGTACCTCACTTGTTACCCCCTCCCACTGTGAGAAAGAGCCATTAATACATGCACTCTGAGTATGATTCACTAACCATTTGTCTATTCACCTGAGATTTATGCTATCCAAGCCACACTGGGCTAATCACTTGCTAATCTTGCTAACCAGAATATCATGGAGCATGTTGTCAAAGGTTTTGCTGAAGTCAAGATACATTACATCTACAGTATTCCCACTATCAACCAAAGAAGTTGCCTGATCAAAAAATGAGCTAGACAGGATTTGTTCTTGATAAATCCATGTTGGCTTCTAGTTACTATCATTTTTTTGAGGTGTTTGCAGAGTGACCGCTGTATAATTTGCTCCAGAATTTTCTCTGGGATTACTGTCAGACTGGCTGGTCCGTTGTGCCCCAGTTCCTCCCTTTTGCCCTTTTCTAAGTTAGGGATGTTAGCCCTTCTCCAGTCATTTGGCACTTCACATATCTTCCTTGATTTCAAGAAAATTATACGCAGTGGTTCTGACATCTCTTCAGCCAGTTCCTTCAATATCCTTGGATGCGTCTTGCCACACACACTCCTGCTCTAAATCCAGCAGTAGTCAGGACCACCAGGTGCTTCTGGGAGACTTAAATACGTAACATCAGCCCATGTTGGTTTGCCCAGGCAGGTGGGCTTCAGAGATACACTGCTTGTCTATGGAGGTTCTCTGCAGTTATAGCTAAGAATTGTGATTCCATCTTTTCTCTTTGCTTCTCTATGGTTCCCTTCAAGTAACAAAAGAGTCTCAGAAATCAAGTTCCGGAATGTACATTAAGGTAATGCCTTCATTAGGCCAGTAATGTGCAGGAGCACAAGTGGCTATGCAAGCCTTTTGAAGGAACAGCTCTCTTGAGGAGGCAAATGCAAAAATTGAGCAGGAGGGGGAGGAAGTCAGGGAAAGGCTGGGTGGTAAGTCCTTTAGTTGCATGGTTATAGGATGCAATGCAGGAGGCTTTTGCAAACAAAGAGCTGGGGCGGGTGATAGTGTTGGATATTTCATAGTAGAGTCACTCAGACTTGTAAATTTAGAAACATTTAGCCTTCACTTGTAGACAAGGGTGGTGGTGGGGAATCTCACTGTGAACTCAAAACTGCATCCCTTTTGTCCGGTCATACAGCTTCTTGGTCAGTGGAAAACCAGAAAGCCATAAGGCACTCCTTACATTATGGACTGGTGGAGTTATTTTTAAGAGGTGGGTTAAGTAAAGGAGGGACTGCAGTGACTCAAGTGGCTAAGACACTGACTGGAAGGCGACAGGTCAGCAGTTCGATACCTGAATACTGCAGGACGGAATGAGCTACCGTCTTTGTCCCAGCTCCTGCCAACCTAGCAGTTCAAAAGCAAGAAATTGCAAGTAGATAGATAGGGACCACTTTGGTGGGAGGTAAACAGTGTTCCATGCACTCCAGTATCTAGTCATGCTTACCATATGACCATGGAAATGCCTGCAAACAGTGCTGGCTCTTCAGCTATGAAACAGATGAGCACTGAACCCTAGAGTCGGATACGACTGACTTTCAAGCAAGGGTAACCTTAAGTAAAGGAAGGTAGTGATTCTAAATTGCATAGCTGTACTTATTTTGCTTGATGGTGTGCAACTTCCAGCTGTGTAAATTCCACTCATGTCAGTCATGTGCCACAGGGGCTGTGTGATTTCCAGAGCAGTGGTTTGAAAAAGTAACTTTTTCTGAGCTTCAGTGAGTGGGTTAGAAGCATCACTGCAACATTCCTCTGAAGAAAGTGGCAATTAAAATAACTCGTACTGCAATTTTGTTGGAGGACACTGGCTTTCATGGTTTTTACCCTGAGGGTGGTGGCCAAGTTCCTGCCAGCTGCTAGGGTTTGAATGCCAGGGGCTACTGTGACCAAGAGGGCAAGGTTGGTCCAAGATAGTTTCCCATCTAAGGTGGACCATCCAGTGGCATCCTGCTCTTTTATCATGACACATCATGGTGAGTCCAAAACATGCATCATGTAGGCTTTTGGGGAATGTTTTGTTTTAGATCTGTAGATAGAGCAGATGCAGATCCAGGTGGTGGTGCCAGCCACCCCCTCTTCTCATAAAGAGGAGGAATGGAAAGACTCAAAGTCAAGAGTACAGATCTCACATTTTGAACAGCAGTAAGGTGGGAGGATTTAGTGGGGAAGGAAAAGACAAAGAATGCTGCCTTGAGGTCACTAGAAGAGGTGGAGCGTGAGTGTAACAAAATAAATAAGGAAATGTGCCATGACCTCAAGTCAGCAGTTCAAGATCTGAGTGTTGTGCATCAGAGTGAGCTCCCATTTTTGTCCCAGCTCCTCCCAGCCTAGCAGTTTGAAAGTGAGAAATTGCAAGTACATGGATAAATAGTACCCGCTTCGGTGGGAAGGTAAACAGCATTCTGTGTCCAGTCATGCCTGCCACATGTCCACAGAAACATCTGCCGACACAGACAGCTCTTTGGCTGTAAACAGAGATGAGCACTGAACCCTACAGTCAGACACAACTGGCTTTTGAACAAGGGCCACCTTGACCTTGTCCTATAGCAGATCCAACTTTTTTACCCATGGACTACTCATCCCTTTTGTTGTGGGGACAACCCTGAAGACTTGCTTGTACAGCGCTGATATGCTATCTGTGGGTTGGGAAATCAGAGGAATAGCTGGCATGGCTTCTCCTCCCCACAGGACCAGCTGCTGTATGAGAAATGGCTACCTGACTTCACCCTTCTGCTAGGGCCAGCCCTACAAGCAAGGCCTGTGTATGACTTTCTTGTCCTGCTTACAGGCTTCGTAATGGCTCCGACCATTGGGCTTATGTGAAAGAGTGTGTTTTTCTTTTTAAATCCCTCCCATTACTAATCTCTAAGTAACCTGATAAGGATATATTTTAATACTCTGACAAGTTAATCTTTTGTGTGTTTAAATGGTACTGGTTTTAAGGGTATTTTGTTGCTAAATGCCTTCACTCCCATGTATTTAAAGAAAGGCATGGTTTACTGTAGCAACTCTAGACAAGTCCAAAATGGCAGAGACCTTTTATTGCCTGCTAAACCGGGTACATAATTTGCACGTAAGCTAAGGAAGTTTCAGTCCAAAGATTCAAGGGATGAGGGAGATCTAAACAGAATCAATTAAGTCACTAGCTTTGCAGGAGCTGGGACAAAGACGGGAGCTCATACTCGGGTATTGCTGACCTGCCTCCCAGCAGTGAGATGTGATGATGATGCACTGTCTGAACCTGAAGCACAGGTTCTAATCAGCGGAAATTCTCTCAGGCCACACCCACCTGGCTGGCCACGCCCCCCATACACCCTTGCGTTGGCCATAACTGCAGATTTGGCCCTGCCCAGATTTGGCCCCGCCCACAGAGGTGGTAGTAAAAAAAGTTGGAGTGCATCACTGCCTCCCAGTCAGCGTCTTAGAAATATATATGAAATATTAAATGTGGTTTGTAAATCATATAAGATATAGATATAAGTTTAAGTAGTATATTTTTGAAGAATGATGGTTGGTCTTAAAATTTAGTTTGTTTAAAAGGACGACTAAGATAAGTATTGTTTTTATTTAGATTTTGTATTGTTTTGTACTGTAGTTGTATTGTAGTTGTATTGCAATGTTGCTTGAGTCCCCCTTTTTTTTTTGCTTTGTCTTGTTATTTTCTCCTGCCAACCTAGCAGTTCGAAAGCAAGAAATTGCAAGTAGATAAATAGGGACCACTTCGGTGGGAAGGTAACAGCATTCCGTGTGCTCCGGTGTCTCGTCATGCCTACCACATGACCATGGAAATGTCTGCAGAAGCAGACAACGCTGGCTCTTCGGCTTTGAAACAGAGATGAGGACTGAACCCTAGAGTCGGATAGGACTGGCTTTCGAGCAAGGGAAACCTTATTTTTGTATTTTCTTTTTTTGAAATTTAATAACATTTATTATAAACAAAAGAAATTTAATAAAATATAATTTAAAAGTGTGTGTGTGTGTGTGGGGGGGGGGAACCTTTTTTTTTAGAGCTTCCCTAGAGAGAAGAGCAGGGACAGAGCCCTGGTGGTGCAGTGGTTAAACTGCTGTGCTGCAGCCAGCAACGTCGTGAGTTCAATCCTGACCGGTACTTTCATCCTTCCGAGGTCGGTAAAATAAGCAAAAAGAAAGGCGAGAGCTTACTAAGCGCAGTGTGGAGCAGTATAGGTAAAGGTTTCCCTTGCTCGAAAGCCAGTCGTGTCCGACTCTAGGGTGCAGTGCTCATCTGTTTCCAAGCCGAAGAGCCAGCGCTGTCTGCTGCTGCAGATGTTTCCGTGGTCATGTGGCAGACATGACTAGACACCGAAGCCCACGGAATGCTGCTTACCTTCCCACCAAAGTGGTCCCTATTTATCTACTTGCAATGTCTTGCAAGCCATCAAATAAAAAGGCGACTGATTCTTGGGAGACAAGCTATGAAAAACCTGGGGAACATAGTGAAAAGTAGAGACATCTCACTGCAAACAAAGGTCCGCATAGTCAAAAGCAATGGTATTTCTGGTGGGAATGTATGGCTGTGAGAGCTGGACCATTAGAAAGGCTAATCTATTAGAAAAATAGATGCCTTTGAGATGTGGTGCTGGAGGAGAGTTTTGAGAGTCCCTTGGACAGCGAGGAGAACAAATAGGTCAATATTAGAAGAGATTAGCCCTGACTGCTCATTAGAAGGATAAATAACAAAAATGAAGATGAAGTATTTTGGACATCAAATGAGAAGAGAATATTCACTTGAGAAGGCCTTGATGCTGGGGAAGGTGGAGGGCAAAAGAAGAAGGGGATGGCCAAAGATGAGATGGCTAGATGGTATTGTAGACACAATGGGCACGGGGCTGTGTGGACTAAGGAGGATGGTGGAGGACAGGGGTGCCTGGAGAGCAATGGTCCATGGGGTCGCAAAGAGTCGGAATCGACTGCGACTGAACAACAACAACAACAACAACAACAACAACAACAACAACAACAACACACACACACACACACACACACACACACACACACACACACACACACACACACACACACACACACACACACACACACACACACACACACACACACACCGCTCCAGTGGCTCAAGTGCCTAAGACGTAGACATTCCTCTTCGTCCGAGTCGCCCCCGCTCTCTTCCCAAATCCGGCGCCGGGCTTTGCAGTTCGCGACTCCTCCTCCTCCGTCCTCTTCCCGCCTTGCTGGGTCTCCCGGGCGCTGCTCCTGTTCCTGCTACTACTCGACTTCAGAAGCAAGCAACAGCAGCCGCTGCTGCCCACGACCGCCCGACCGCCTTTCCCTGGGCGACTCCGGGCGTGGGCACTAGTTTCGAGGGGTGTTTCTCCCTCCCCCCCGGGGCCCCCCCTTCCTCCCTGGCTTGCGTTTTCCCGCCCGGATTCTTTCATGCCAGCCCCGGCCTCCGCGGCGCCTCGGTTCCTGCTCGGGCTCCCGCCGGGCGGTCCCAGTCCTGCCGCCGCCGGGCTGGTGGTAGACGAGATGCATTTCTCCTTCAGCGAGGAGGACGTCAAGCGGCACCACCGGCTGGCCAAGGCGGTCAGGTGGGTGGGGCGCCGGCCGGTGGGTGGGTGGGGAGGCTGGCGATGGGGCAGAACAGATGGGCATGGAGACCTCCGGCTGCAGGCAGACAGAGGGCCGGGAGAGACCCCAGTGCTGTGATGGCGAACCTTGGCACTCCAGATGTTCTTGGACTTCCAACTCCCAGAAGCCCCCTGTGAATCCACACAAAAGGGGTTTACTGTGATTCATCCGGCCCACGCCGCCCTCGTCACTCCCGGAAGCGGAAGTAAAATGCACCTGTACTGGGCCCTACATTGGGAACCCCGGGGGGGTTCCCAACCTTTTGACCACGCCCCCCCAGACACAGAAGTGTGCATGTTTACGACAGCCGTAAATGCACCCACATTTGCATTTTAAGACAGCCGCAGGCGTGTTCACACATGCATGGGCACGTTTTAAGGCTGACGTAAATGCGTCTGCTTCCACTTCCAGGTGTGAGTGTGGTGGGGACAGGCCAGATGAAATGGTGCTGTGGGCCAGGGCTGGCCCGTGGGCGTGTTTTACTTCCGCTTATGGGAGCGACGAGGGCAGTGCGGGACGAATGAATCGCAGTAAACCCCTTTGTGTGGATTCACAGGGGCTTCTGGGAATTGAAGTCAAAGAACATCTGGAGTGCCAAGGTTCGCCATCACGGCCCGAGTGTCTCCCTGTGGGGTTTCTTCTTTTTCTTTTGTGTCCAGATCAAACTTTGGACTGCCAAAAAGGAAGCCACTTTCTTGGCTTTGTCGTTGGCCAAACTTAAGTCCTCCTCGGTGTATGTTTGTAGCAGTAATTGGCAGACTGGCAAATCTCTACATTCACACGTGTTGTTATCCACCAGTACCACCATCCCTATATTGGTCTTGCATTTAGGCACTCCAGGTGTAAAGGTAAAGGTCACCCTTGCTCAAAAGCCAGTCGTATCTGGCTCTAGAGTTCAGTGCTCATCTCTTTCCCTATTCAGGGTCCTCCAAGTGACGTAGGGGAGGTTGAGTTTCTCAGCTATATCCTCCTTTGATGTTATTCCTTGTCTAGTGAGCTCCTCCCTCCATCTTTTGATTTAGTTTTGCTCTTGCATACCCTAAAAAATGTTTGTTCTTCCTGGATTTGAGCCTGCGGACTTAAGACATATCCATTCAGGGGGTGTCCAGGGTCATTCTCCCTGTGGGTGAAGTTCATGCCAAACTATCCCACTTAAAAGCTCTTGCCTTAGAGGAGGGGTTCCCAACCTATGGCCCATGGGCCAGCCCTGGCCCACAGCACCATTTCATCTGGCCTGTCACCACCGCACCCACACGTTGAAGTGGACGCATTTATGTCAGCCTCTAAACGTGCCCATGCATGTGTGAACACTCCTGTGGCTGTCTTAAACGCAGATGTGGGCGCATTTACGGCTGTCGTAAACATGCACACTTCTGTGTCTGGGGGGGCATGGTCATGCCCGCGGCATCAAAAGGTTGGGAACCCCTGCCTTAGAGCAGGGGTTCCCAAAGTAGTGCCCACTCCCCACCCCCCACGGGGATTTCAATTCCCAGAAGCCTAAGTCAGTACATTGGCTGATCAATGCTTTGGGGAATTGACTTGGGCTTCTGAGAATTGAAGTCCAAAAAACAAAGGTTGGGAAACACTAGGCTAGACTGAATACTCAGCCTTCCCTAAGTTGGTATCTTTCGTTGGAGTCTCTCCCTTCCCCCCCCTTCCCCGAAGCCTAGAAATGGTCTACAATTTGGGTGAGTGAAGAAGGGGACCTCTGTGGCACTGGCCAGAGAGCAACCCAGCACATGTGTGGCAGGTTGAATGCTCTTCCTCTTTCCCCCATTTAAAAAACGTCTTGTAGCTGTTACCCCCAGTGCCTCTCTTATACATGTGGGGAGATTGTGCCTTTGGTTCAACCAGCTGTTTCTTAAAAGGTGTACAATGTCCTGTAATTCCGTTTGATCCAAAGCACTGGTTGATGTGTGGCCAGAACTCACTGGAGCTACTCTTCTCTTCTGCACATCCCTCTCTTTGGCACGCTGGACTGGACTGTACAAGAATTTTCCAGGTGGTAGTTGTGTCAATCTACGTAAGCCCGTTTGACAGGAAATCAAACAAAACAGAAAAAGACAAAAATGAAGTAGCATCTGAAAGACTAACTGCTCTATTTTTGTGTTAGCTTTCGTGGATCAAGTTCTTCTTTCCAAACAAGAGTGAAACTTCATGGCAGTAAAGTATACCTGCCCCAATGACCAGGTGTGGGTACAGAGGCACACACTGGTTGGTTAGTGCAGTAGATAGAAGTGCAAATCAGAGTGGCTTTTTACACATAGCTAAACTTTGTCATTTTCACACAACATCGTCTGCTAAATGTAAGATCTGAAAGGTAAACTCATTACCAATTGTATAATGCCACAATGATTATTTTCCAGCTGCCCACTAACCATTTGTCACCTCCCAGAACAAACCTTAACCTATATAAATCTGAATCGGGGATCTTCAGCCATGTGTAAAAAGCCACACTGTCTTACAATTTTATCTAATATACTAACCAACCATAGTGACCTTCAGTAGTCTGCAGCTTCCTGGAAACACGCGGGCACGTATAATTTAGTCCGAAGAAGTGGACTTGATCCATGAAAACTAACATTAAAGTATATACTAGTTAGTATTTAAGGGTTTTGTCTTTATTTTTGTCTTCATTTTATTTCTGATGTACTCAATAATATGGATAGTCCACTGGCACATTGTATGGCTCATGTGATCAGAGTAGCAATGTGCTCCTTGCCTAGGGCGCATAGTCTGTTTGTTGTAATGTTTATTGTGCATTGGTTTTAATAATACTGTTAGCTGTCCTGGAAATAGAAGTGTATTGTAGGCCTCCAGGGTGGGGGTGAAGGTGGAGAGATTGAAGTTCAGTAAATCCATTTTGTCCTGGCCCAAGAGTTGCATGTGTTGTGATTCCTTCTTGTGATTCCCTCCTTTTTTGCTGTTCCCGGATTTGTTTGGTGAGATTCTTGCTCTGATGTGTCAATTGTTTCCCGTCAAGAACCTGTGATGGTTTTCCATTTGCACTTTAGTAGAATGGGATGAGATTTGGGCGACAGGGCATCTGTCTGTCCCTGTGTCTGTCTGCTTTTGGGTTTGATTTTACTCAGAGAGGCGCCACCCTTTTCCTGCATGCCTGTCGGGCAGGAAATCTCCAAGCCAAGCGCAAGGAGAAGGTCTGTCTGGGTCTACCTGAGCAAGAGAGAGTCTGTGAGGCCATAGGATCAATTGGCTTTTAGCCTCCCTCTTCTTCTCTGTACAGGTTTTGAAGTACCGTACAGTGCTGTAGAGTGGAGGAAAAGGCTCTCTAGTTTCCCATTTTTACTTTTCAGACAGTGCCTCTGCTTTTTGCACAAACTGGTCTAGACCTCCAAACTTTGTCATAGTTGGCATTAGGTCTATGTGCAACTTTTGTATAAGGGTTGCTATGTTATATAAAACACAACAATAAGCAGCCCTTTTTTTTTCAGGGTCATACGAGAGCAAATAACAGAATCAGAGTTGTTGCAGCTGTCCACCGAGACTTCTTGCAGCCCCCACTAAACTAGGCTTAAAGTTTAACATTTGGGAAGATGGTGACAGCATAAGGTTTTAATTGTGGCCCAGTGGATGAGACAGCAGAACTGAAATCCCACCAGAGTTAGCAGTTCCCTGGGTGGTCTTCCTGAGCAAGCCATCTTCATTCCTTGGCCACAGCTCTCCCAGGCTGCCAAAATATTAGAGACTGCCTTCTAAAAATACTCGTGGAGCCAGAAAAAAAGAAGCCATTTATCTTGGGCATCCAAAATCAGCTACAGATATTGAACGTTAATAAGGCTATACCACTTGAACACATGCACAGTGAAGGGACTGCAGAATTTACAAAAGGGAAGGGTCATTCCATGTTTAGTAACCATCTGGAATAGAGATGGAAACTACTGTAGTCCAATATCACCATCTCTTACTGTGTTCCATGTTTTTTAGAACTGGTGGGACTTGCGGTCCAAAGTGTATCTAGAGATCTCAATATTTGTTACCTTTCATCATTGTAAAAACATGTGTCTGTCGTTGTGTGAGTTGTTACATGCTATCAAGTCCATACCTGTCAAGTTTTGGATTTGGAAATAAGGGAAATTTCCTGGCAAATACAGGATACTTGACAGCTATGCTTATCCTGTGCTGCCCTCCAATGGCAGCAATAGGGCATGCAGTCTAAGTAATATGGGATGATGGCGGGAAAGAGGGTAAAATAAGGGGTTTTCCTGGCCAATACGGGATACTTGACAGCTATGCAAGTCACTTTCGATTTATAGCAGCTCTAATAGGATTTTCAAAGTGTGTGACTTGTTTAAGGAGAGGTTTACCATTGCCTCTCCCAGTTAATTTCCATGGCTGATGAGAATTTGAACCCAAGTCCCCTGGATCTTAGTCTGCCACTGCAGCACACCACGGTTGCTTTTAGAAAAGTAGATGTGCAGAAAAATCACTTCACTAATGCTACAATCTTTTGCAAGACATGAGCAGAACTGTTAGTGACAAGACGTCTTTGATATTATTAACTTATAGAGCTACCATAAGTCACATAAGAAAAACAATGTACCAATTAGTTAAATAAATAAAGAAGTGTTAAGTAAGACCTCTTTTCTAAACATTAAACTAGAAAGCTGAGCTTCTGTCAGTAGAAGATAACTGGGAGGGGTGGGGTCAGTCTTTTGCCTCTGGGTGTCTTCCTTATAGGTTAATGATATTAAGGTTTTCTCCATCATCATCATCATCACTTTTATTTGTATACCGCATTTTCTCAGCCCGAAGGCAACTCAAAGCGGTTTAACAACAAAGTGTTTGTGGCACACAACAGCCACAAAATTACAAAAGGATATATAATACAGGCAATTGGTAAAAATACACAATATACAATTACAATACAATTAATTACAAAAATAATTACAAAAATAGTGGCAGAACATCACAAAAGGCAAAACACCTCATATGGCACAGACGTTCCAGTGGCTCCGACGCTTCTTCTAACCCCCGCCCAGACGGGGCCAGGGGGAGTGGCACCGGACACAGCTGCCTCCCATCCTGGGGATGATGGCAAGAGCCCCGGGAGAGGCACGGACAGTTCGGCAACTCTGGCACTTCTTCTAACCCCCGCCCGGATGGGGCCAGGGTGAGTGGCACTGGACACAGCTGCCTCCCATCCTGGGGCTGATGGCCAGAGCCCCGGGAGAGGCACGGACAGTCTGGCGGCTCCGGTGCTTCTTCTAACCCCTGCCCGGACGAGGCCAGGGGGAGTGGCACTGGACACAGCTGCCTCCCATCCCGGGGCTGATGCAAAGAGCCCCGGGAGAGGCTCCAAGAGCTTTTGCTTTTGTAGGCAAATTACTACACAACTTTAACATTGACAATGAAGAAGTTGAGATAGCAAAAGATTTTGTATACAGTACCTTAATTCAATCATTAATCCAAACAGGGACTACAGCTGAGAAATCAGAAGAAGACCAAGACTAGGAAGAGTAACAATGAAGTAATTATAAAAGATCATCTTTTAATGTAAGGATGTCTCATTGGAAACCAAGATCATCCAAACTATTATATTCCCAATCACACTGTACAGGTGCAAAAGCTGGAGAGTAAAGAAAGCTGACAAGGAAAAAAAATTGACTTGTTTGAAATATGGTACTCAAGGGAAACTTTGTGGTAGACAGCCAAAAAGATGAACGGGTAGATCCTAGAGCAAATCAAGCGTAAATCATCTCTGGAGGCAAAAATGATTAAACTGAGGCAGTTCTACTTTAGGCACATCGTGAGAAGATAACACTCCATAGAACAGAGGTTCCCAAACTTTTTGCGCCGTGGGACAGTCACATGGTTCCTCCTGCTGTAAACGCTGCGGTAAAACGTGTCCGTGGCTCTTGTAAACATGTTGTGGGTGCATTTACGGCAGGTGCATTTATATAGGCGCTGGCACGTTTTCCAGCTGTCATAAATGCTTCCGCTTCCGGTAGTGGTGAGGGTGGCAGCGGACCACATGAAATGGTGTCACGGGCCGGGGCTGGCCCACAGGCAGTAGTTTGGCCACCCCTACTCTAGAAGAAAATGATGATGCTGGGAAAGGTGGAAGGCAGTGGAAAAGAGGAAGACCAAAAGTGAGATGGATTGATTCTCTAACGCTCTACAAGAGCTGAACAAGGCTGTCGAGGCCACGACATCCTGAAGATCCCTCATTCCAAAAGTTGCCATAAGTCAGAGACGAATTGACAGGAGATAAAAACAAAGGCAAAATAGAATCTCATGTTTGCCATCTCTGCGGTCCCATCTTATGTTGGGCATCCTATGAAAGTACACCTCAGGCAGTCAAAGGCTCAGAAAGATTCTGTTTCCTCATTTTCACTCCATGTGTGACTATTTCTTATCCGCCCCTTTTCTTTTATCACTGCCCCTTTTGTCTTGGCAGTTGTAGAGAATATTATTATTAGAGCCTTTCATTGACATTGAGGATTAAGGGCTAGAATAGAGTCCCTTTTGTACTAATGGGAAGATGCAGACCAGTTAATTAAACTCCGTCTTAACCAGGGCAGTATCACAAGGGCTATTTTGTTTTCTGTTTTTTGACCCGTTTTCTTTGTCACTGTAGACTACAGTAATACCTCATACAAAGTCCGCTTCGTACAACATTGAATTCATACAACATCGCCTAATTTCTTGAAAAAAGTTACCACATACAAAGTCGCTTGACTTTGTATGAGGCATTGGGTTTTTCCCAGGTTGTATTGTGCCTGGGCAGTATAAAAGGCAGGACACATGTGTGCATTGCTCTTGTGGGTTTTGCACGAGACAAAGAGTGTTTAGGAGTGGTTTTGAACGCGATTTTGGATTTTTTTGGATTTTTTTGTCAGCATTTGTAGACGCATTCCTGGGATTTTTGCAGCATTCTTCAGGTTCTTGGACGATTAGGGTTGTTTGACATGTTTTTGTAATGTTTTTAGCCTTTAGACAATGATTTCTTAAAGTTCTGTCAGTTTCCTGTCTGTTTCCTTGACTTTGCCCTGAAGTCTGTGCTGTTATAGTACAATGTATCTCTATGGAAACGACGTTGTACGAGGATTTGGACGTTGTATGAGGCGTTGTATGCATGCCTCATACAAAGTCCAAATCCGTATAAAGTCCAAACTTGTGGAACCAAGTTTGGACGTTGTATGAGGTATCACTGTATTCCTAAACTGAATGGAAGGAGCACTTCATGCTGGCGTTGGGGGCTGCCCCAATGGAACTGGTGGAGGTTCTTCTTCTTAGCTTCCTCTTTTACCCCTTTGGGGGATCAGGGAGGTGAAGGTTGTTAGGGAGTAGATTTCTACTTAATTTGCATGGCATGCTCTTGCCTTTCATCACCTTGCAGAGTGGACACTTGGGAGGCAGTGAATCCCATTCAGTTCCTTAGGGTTGGATTCTGCCTCACTGTACCTGGGATTGCATTGTGCAACACAGCGATGGAGTGAGGGGAGGTTTTTCAAAGGATTTTCTTGGATAAATGCACCCCAAAATGTAGATGGAGTTGCTCAAGTAAGTTTTCCCTTGTGTGTCTCCCAAAAGTTTTCTTTGCTAGCTGCATACCACATCAGAGGGAGTTGTTGTTACTTACGTGTGTGCTGCGTCTGCCAGGACAGAAATGTCAAATGAGAAACCAGAGAAGAGCAAGCTATATTTATGCTCCAGGGGAAGCAGGCTGGTGTGGCAACTTTGCGTTCCAGTCTTTAGTACTTCTCAGTTTCTTCAGAAGCTAGGCTGGCTGCACACCCTCCTCTGGAACCAAAATATTATGGTTGTATCCTTAACCCTATGTCTTACGCGCTGAGAAACCTGAGAGGGGTTGGCCTTGGATTGTTATCCAAATATGCGCGTGAATCAGATGCGTTTGATGTTTGGTTTGCAGTTGAGGGAAAAGTTTTGGGGTTACTGTCCGTTGTTTCTTCCTTGACCCCTTGCATAAGCAGAAGAGTGGATCTTGCCATACCAGCTGAGCTCATGAATGGAACCACGGTCCCGCCTTGATTACACCCGAGAGGAATCATGACGCATTCAGCGGTGGCTGCCGAATTCTCTCCAGTATCCCATTAATACACTGGCTAGTTGCCAGAAATCTTGTAAAGGGCAGGCTTAGGAGGGCATTGCAGGAAGCATAGCACAAAAGTCAAGACCAAAAGAAAATCTTAAATCCTTAGAACAGGGATGACTTGCAGCTATGAGAAGGAGTGACTGTGGTATGATCAAGGCATTACTTCCTATAATGTACACACAGACACATTAATTTTGTCATACTGCTAGTCGGATATGTATTGGAAACAATCCAGCAGACTAAAAACAAACAAAAGGAGCCATTTGATCCTTACACAATACAAATGCAGGAGCAAGGCAAAACCTTTAGCGGATCACCAAAAATAATATTTATGCAAGCTTTCTTCAGGCATGTACCAATTTATTGATGGCTAGTGCAGGAAAATTATCAGTGAGAGTCCCAAAAGTTCATGGCTGCGGTGGCTCAGTGGTTAAGAAGCTTGTCTTGTTATCTGGAAGGCTGGCAAGTCGGCAGTTCAAGAACCGGGTACTGCATGACGGATTGAGCGCCCATCTCTGTCCCAACTCTTGGGGACATGAAAGGAGCCTCATTTGGGTGTTCCCTAAGCGGAGTTTCTTCCGCAAAAATTCCTTTCAACCCAGAATAATTTTTGACATGAAATTATTATTATTATGGCAAGATGTTGTGCCACGCTATGTTTCTTAGAGTTGCGGGGGGGGGGGGGGGGGAGATAGCATGCTGCACACAAACACACCCCATTCTACAAACACAAGAAACCAGGTATATGCATAGCTGCAAACTGATGTACTTTTTTCACCAGGGGCTACAGTGGGATGAGACGTCCCTCTTTAAAAAGTTTCCTTCAGCAAGCTGGAGAAAAATTACCACCCTTTCAATCCTTGATTTATTAAATAACATCAGCGCAAAAATAAGCAACCAGCCCACGCCACCCTCGTTGCTCCCGGAAGCAGAAGAGAAACGTGCCCGTATGGGGGCTTAAAATATATCTCATCCTGTTGCAAAACAGATTGCAAGGCGCGTTTTACTTCTGCTTCCGGTGGGAGGAACCACATGACTGGCCCGCTGAACCACATGATCGGCCCTGCGGCCTGAAAAGGTTGGGCACCCCTGCCTTAAATGATTATTCAGGGTGGCAATCCCCCACCTCTGCTTTGTCACTGGACTACACCACTGTTTTCAAGCCTAGATTATGTCTCCCCAGAGTTAGTGTTTGTGTGTACATTATAGGGAGTAACGCTTTGATCATCATCTCCCCGTGCCCCCACTTTTTTTAAAAAAAAAAAAGACTAGCATTGCATACAGGAGATTCCCAGCTTTAATTCCCATCAGAAACAAAAGGAAATAGCTCAGAGAACTTTTACTTTTCCTGTTTGGACTCACGAAGACTGGCCTGGATAGACACATGGCCTGACCCCATGTATGGCAGTTTCCTGTGTTCATCTTCCTTGTTTTGATCTGGAGGAAGACATTCTAAAGAGATGCATAATAGGAAATGCTTTAAGGCACATTCTTTGTCTACAGAGGATCCTGATTTAGCCTGTGATCGCTGCAGTTTGGAAACCGGAGAGATCTGGGAAAGACCTCCAGTTGTGCAGAAATATGACTGAGCTAACAAAAGTAAAGAACCTCTTTAGATCCAGACTTGTGCTTAGAGTAGTTAGGGTTGGGGGAATACAAAACAAAACTACCAGCATTGCCCAGCCGGCACAGTCATGACTGGGGGTTTACTTGGGGTTGTGCTCTAAAAAAAACCCTCACTTTTCTTAGCTCAGTATAAGATGCACCTTTAACCCAAACATACATTCCCGTTTCTTCCTTCCTTCTTTAAAAAATAGTATATTTGTGTTGTTGTTGGTAGCGGTGTTGTCGTAATTCGCCTTTAAATCAGATTTCACCTTTGTGATAGACCTCAAGTCACCACTTGAGGCTTTTCTATTTGGTGAGTAAACTGGAATTAGTTTGCATCTATTTAGGACTTGAAGGCAATTTTCCTAGCTGAAAAGAGGAAATAAGATTTCCTGGGCAAAGCCCTGGATTTTGCCCTTCTTACATCAAACGTGAAAATACAGCATGGCAGCTATAGTGCTGGTCTAATTGCCTCAATTCTGATGGGCTGCAACATTGGTCACTGGGATAACAGAACTCATGCCTGACTTGTTTTGGGGGCCAGCATACATGCCTTTCCACCCTTCCGGTGTTGTGCTAACAAGGATGCATTGGGACTTGCTTGCTTTAGTATCCAGCATTTACACCCAGATGGACTATCTTTTGACCTAAATCACAAATGGAAATTTATCCTGGTCTCACACCACTGGAACAGGCTTATCTCCAACTTTGCAGAACAGCCTTCAAAGCAAAAAGTTTATACTCTTTTTAAATTAACCACTGGGGTGTTAATCTGATCTGAAACAGAAGGCAGGGCAGAAATCTGCCTGGGAGCATGATCTGTTGCAGTCCATTGAGAGTAGCTTTCTGAGGGAGTATTTGTTTGCAGAGGATGTCTGGCACATTCATAGTAGAGTCCTGATTACCTAATTCTGGTGGCAAGGGTTGTACAGTTTCAGAGATGCATAGGCAGTTCTTTGCACACTCCTGCATGCATGCACTTTTCTTCAGACAAGTTAGTGTTCAACCCCCAACTCTCCCCGCCGCCCCCCCCCCCCCCGGCTTGGGACAAGTTGCCTACAATATAAAGGGTTCAGTGCTCATCTCTGTTTCAAAGCTGAAGAGCCAGCGCTGTCTGCTTCTGCAGACGTTTCTGTGGTCATGTGGCAGGCATGACTAGATACCGGAGCGCACGGAGCGCTATTACCTTCCCATCGAAGTGGTCCCTGTTTATCTAGTTGCAATTTCTTGCTTTCAAACTGCTAGGTTGGCAGGAGCTGGGACAAAGACGGGAGCTCATTCCGTCCTGCAGTACTCGGGAATTGAACTGCTGACTTTCCGCCTCCCAGTCAGCGTCTTAGCCACTTAAGCCATTGCAGTCCTAGAACATAACACAGTTATATTCTTTGTACGGCCATGCCTGTTCTTATGTTTTTATGTGCATACTCATTGCCATAGAAAGTTTCTCCTTTCCAGCAAGAAACATGTTGTGCTCCAAATCCTGAGTTGACCGCCGCCCTGAGTTACCCTAGGGCAAGAGGGCTTTGAACTTATTTATAAGTTCAAATAAATAAATGAATGAATGAATGAATGAATGAATAAAATAACTCTCTGCTCAGACAGACACTACAAGAATGATACATTGCCCTTGCACTCAAAATTGTACACACACACACACACAGTAGAGCAACCAGCTAAATTGATGATTCCCTATTGGGTGTATTCAGTCTAGGTAATTGGCTTACTGTATTGGTCACACACACACACACACACACACACACACACACACACACACACACACACACACACACACACACACACACACACACACACACACACACCAAGTACAGCAACCATCTAAATTAATGATTCCCTATTGGGTGTATTCAGTCTAGGTAATTGGCTTACTGTATTGATGTGTTTTAGATACAGGAGGCAGATGTTTGTTACGGGAACTATAATTGCTCTCATTTTCACAGGAAACTAACCACTGGGCTGATCGGTTCTCATTAGAAAATTCACATACTGGCCTAGGAAGACACATCCCATGTGTGTAACAAGGTGGCCTTGGAAGAGCTTGGGGACAATAGAGTGGCTCACTTGCTGATTGTTCTCTAAGGGGAGAGACAGACCCATCAGAGAACATGTTTGCTTGGTCTCCACATTCTTTTCCTAGTGGCTTCCCTTCCAAAGCCTTCTGCATTTGTTCAGAGAAAGTGGAAAAGAAGCGCCATTGGGATCCCCTTCTCCCCATTTTTCTCAATTGGCGGAAGCATTTGCCTGCGCTTTTGTGTTTTCAGAGTGCTCCCTGTGTATCTTGTCTTCTAGCAAACTTTATGTAGTAATAGAAGAAAGGTAAAGCTAGGAGGGTTGCTTAGGAATTCTCCCAGGTGAAAACAACGGGAGCAGTTTGCCCCCACAAAGCAACCCCCTCTTTGACAGTTGTGCATAGTGTTGTCTTTTCTAGCCATACTGTTCACCAGAGGCTTCATAGGCACACAGGTCCCCAACAGGGGCATTGTTAGAACCCCAACATCACACCTTGCCTTGACCCCATTGTCATGGCTGTGTATCACGGCAGAAATGCATAATAATTGTGTTGGCAAGTCAATTCTGTCTTAAGGCATCCCTTTCCAGGGTTTTCTAGATAGAGAATATGCAGAAATAGTTTACCATTCTTTTCTTCTTGGTGATGCCTGGGATGGTTCAGTTTACCTATGGCTACGCAGGCTGGATCTTCTTCCTGGAAGGAATTGAATGTCCAACCTCTAGCTCTGCAGCCAAAAACCTAAGCCACTGAGCAATGGCAGAAGGGGGATTTAAATGGGGACCATGACAACTTGTAATTCAGGATTTCTTAGTAGCCACATCAGAAGATGTTGGGAATTTTTAAATACTGTGCTCTAGGCATCATGTCTCTCTAAAACAGTTTGGAATCAGGGTCAACTCAACTGTTGGGCAGAAAGGCACCTTATCAGGATGTTGTTTTATAAACAAGGAAACGTGTTGGGTTACTCATTGTATCTTAGTAGCCAACGTCTATTCCTGCAGGTAATTCATTGTGTTTTATGGTACACAGTAATATAGTAATATACAGGTGAAACTCGGAAAATGAGAATATCGTGCAAATATTCATTCAGTTCAGTAATGCAACTTAAAAGGTGAAACAAACATATGAGATAGACTCATTGCATGCAAAGCGAGATAGTTCAAGCCTTACTTTGTTATAATATTGATGCTTATGGCTTACAGTTTATGAAAACCCCAACCCCCCAATCTCATGTACATCACATAATCTCATGTACGCTGTACGCCATGATCATCACAATTATAACGAATTAAGGCATGACATATTTCGCTTTGCATGTAGTGAGTCTACCTCATATATTTGTTTCACCTTTTAAGTGAAATGAATGAACATTTGCACAATATTCTAATTTTTAGAATTTCACCATAGTTCCCTATGGTATTCAGTTCTGTTATCGCGCCTTGGAAAAATAAATGATAAAACAAAGAATATCTTCTTTTTTTCCTTTTTTTGCCATAGAGGATTGATAACAAAATGAAAAAATAAAGTCAGAATGCTTCTAAAAATATTCTAACAAAGTCATTTTTATAGTACAGTGGAACCTCGGTTAATGGAATTGTGCATTCTCCGGGATGTTTCGTACAACAAAAATTACTTAAACCAAATAGGAATGCATTGAATGCAGTTTACCATAGGAATGCATTGAAAGCCAAAATAACATTAACCAAAACGTGGTTTCCCATAGGAATGCATTGAAAGCCAAAATAACATTAACCAAAACGTGGTTTCCCATAGGAATGCATTGAAAAACCAATTAATCTGTTCTGAAAAAAATTCCGTAAAATGAGCCACTATTTTCTATGGATTTCCTTTTGTTATGCGATTTTTACATTAACCAAGCCGTTCATTAACCTAGGTTCCACTGTAACTAGGTATTATTTGTTACACATAGTTAACTTTGTTGTACAAAAATCATTATTAGTTAAATTAATTGCTATTCAAAATGTAACTAGTTACTGGTAAGTATATCACTTGTAACTACTTGCTTCTAAACTTGGCAGCTGAGACAGCCTATGCTGAAGGCCAGGGTGCAGAAGGAAGGTGGTGGAAGACATAGCCTTGTATGCCACTGCCAGGCAAGCCTATCCTGCATGCTGCAAGCTGTTACCCTCAGCTGTAATGGAAGTTGCTGTCCTTTTTCAGTGCTGAAAAATGATGCAGCTGTCAGTGTGGCCAGATCTTGACGGCAGAATGAGCAGAGGTGTCATTTTATGCTTTGCCTTAGATGGCAAAATGTCTAGCCAGCCCCATTTAGAACTTACTGTCTTATTTGGCAATTGTCTGTGTAAGGAAGGGTCTGTTCTCTAATTCCCCCTAGCAGCACGAAGGGCCATTTTGCAGCATTTTATGTATGCAAACTGGCAGCAAGAATACGGTGAACACAAGTTGGCAAATGCTTTGCTTGTCATACCCACCAGAGCCTGGAAATTCCTTTATTGGTCCGCAGCCCCCAGAACCCCCCCAACCCACACAGCCCATGACTGACTTTCCAAGGAATCCGAGACCAAAAAAGGAACTTCTCCAAACTCAAGTTCAGACTCACTTGGCAAGGAAGCTTGGTCTGCTGTAATACCTTGTCAAGTGTTCAGGTCAAGTTTGTTGCCATTTAAAGCGTGGGACAGCTCTGAAATTTGCCTATTGTACCATTCCTGGCCTTACGTTGGTGCAACATCTATCCTTATTTATTTATTGTTCATATTTGTATTGCCTCCTCCTCACCAAAGCAACTCTGGGTGGCTAACAGATAAGTTATAAAAGACATAAACAAGAAATGCCACAGTAAAATCATTTAAAACCATTGATATTAAAAAGAAACCACCCACCCTATCCTTAAAAAGGGAGGATCTAGGTTATTTATATGAACCAGTGGGCAGGGGTCACCTCCCCATCAGCACCCCATACATGCCCTGCCAGCCAGGTTTTAAGCTCTTTCCTAAAGGGCAGCAGTTCCGTCTGCAGCCGTAACTCTGTTGGCAGGAGGTTCCATAGGGCTGGTGTGGACACAGGGAAGGCCCTCCTTCTTGTGCTAGAGAGACAAACCCCTCTGGCCAGTGGTACAATTAGAGAGCCCCTCCAGTACCCTCTAGTTGGACGGACAGATGTTCTCTGGGAGACGCAGTCTCTTAGATATCCTGGCCCAGTACCATGTAGGGCTTTAAAGGTCATCACCAGCACCTTGAATTGCACCCAGAGGCATACCGGTAACCCGTGCAGCTCCCGGAGCAGAGGCAAGGCGCGGGCATAATGCCCGCATCCCATCACCACCCGGGCCGCTGCGTTCTGGACCAGCTGCAGTTTCTGGATGGTCGTCAAGGGCAGCCCCATGTAGAGCACATTACAGTAATCTAGTCTGGAGGTGACCAGAGCATGCGTGACCATGAGCAAGGAGTCCGGGTCTAGGAGCGGGTGTAATTGACGAATCATCCTTCCCAGAATTCACACACACACAAAAAGCAACAACATTTTATTGGATGGAGAAGCCAGTTTGGTTTTTAAGAGTGGGGCAGATGATTCAAGAAGGAGAAGAAAAGTTCTCTGCAATATTAGTGTTCTTCCTTGCAATGAAATATCACACATTTCTCCCTTCAGTGTATTCTCAAGTGGCTCTCTTCCCTGCCTGTTTATTTAGCAATGCTGTACTAATGCGAGAAGTCTCCTCTTCCCACAACAACCGCAAGCTGCCCCCCTCTCTTTTTCAGTGTTTGACAGGCTTCTCTGGGCCCACACTTCAAATGTAGCCCAGCTGCCGAGGTAAAGTCCAGCCTTTGTAGGCCCCAACCTTAAATGAACTCTGTGGGCAAAGGATTCTGCACACCACAGCCCTTCCAGTGGAATAGCCACACCCAGTCCTAATTGGAAACAGAAAAATAACTGTGGAGCATGAGTCTCAGCTTTACTCATTTTCACAGTCCCAGAGGGTGCCCTGTGCGCTTGCGTGTGTATGTGTACACATGGCCATACATTCAAACTCTGTACGTTCTTATATGCATGCAGGACTTCCTAGAAGAAGCATTCGTAAGCTGTCCGCTTAATGTTTTTCAAAGACCTGCACACCACCTTGTAAAAGTAGACTACAGTGGAAGACAATGTCTCCAGAGTACTTTATTTAAGAACTAGCTGGGTTCTTGCCTGGGTTGTTGTTGAGTAGGAAACATCAGGGACCGCCTCTTCCTCCTCTTCCTCTCCTGAGGGTCCCTGGCAGTCTCTCTCCTTCCCTCCTTCTCTCTCCTGGGCTGACCTCTGTCCACTGTCTCAAGGCTTAAATGTTTTGGACATGTAAGGAGGACAATAAAAAGTCCTTATTTACACTGAAGTTGTACTCAGTTATGTGTTGGACTCTGGCCTAAAAGGCCTCTTCCAACACAGTTATTCTATTATTCTATGCCCAAGGAAGCTTCCTCTCATGCAATGCTCCTACATGGTACATTCAGCTCATGTCTTCTTTTCACTAATGCAGCATGCTCAGGTGCCAAAGTTGCTGATGTGTAAAAGTTGTGTATGCTTGGTGTCAGTAAAGAATATCAAAGTAGTATTTTCTTGAGTGCAACCTTTGCTCATTTCAGGGGTTTCCATAACCTCCACACAGTCTAGCTGCTATTTATGCAATCTTTATACTGGGCTCATCTAACCCAGTACAGTATTCTTTATTCTGATTGCTATCAGTACTTCTAGACCAGGTGTTCCCAACTTTTTTGCACCGCAGGCCAGCCCCCTCCCCCCACTGGACAGCTGAGCAGGCCGGTCACGTGGTTCCTCCCGCCATAAATGCTGCTGGAGAACACGTCTCAGGCTGCCGTAAATGTGTTTATGACAGCCACAGGTGTGTCTATTGCAGGTGTATTTTACAGCTGTCGTAAATGCATCCGCTTCCAGTAGCAAGGGCAACGGCAGGCCACATGAAATGGTGCTATGGACCAGGTTTGGCCTGCAGACTGTAGGTTGGCCACCCCTGTCCTAGACAGTCTTTCCTAACTTTGCTGCCTGTGATCCTGTTAAATTTGGACTGTAAGGATAGAATCTGGGGGTGTTGGGCCTTTTTATTGGTAGTATGGAGGGCATTTGGATACTGTTCTCCTAAACATATATGAGTACAAAGTTGCTCTAGTCTATACTATTAATCCATCTAGCCCAGGGGGTCAGCAAACATGGCTCTCCAGATGTTCTTGGACTTCAATTCCCAGAAGCCATGATCAGCAGGTGTGCTGACTTGAGCATCTGGTAATTGAAGTCCAAGAACACCTTGAGAGCCAGGTTTACTGACCCCTGATCTAGCCTATGGACATCTCCTTCAGCTGGGAGCAGCTCTTCCAGGGATCTTTCTCAGCTTCCACTATTTGCAGTTCTTTTAGCTCAAGGATGCTGTGAGTTGAGCCAAAGATGATGTGCTTTTTGTTGTTCAGTCGCACAATGGACCATTGCTCTCCAGGTACCCCTGGATGTCCTCCACCATCCTCAGCCCCATGCCCATTGTGTCTACAATACCATCTAGCCATCTCATCTTTGGCTGTCCCCTTCTTTTGCCCTCCACCTTCCCCAGTATCAAGGCCTTCTCAAGTGAATCTTCTCTTCTCATTTGATGTCCAAAATACTTCATCTTCATTTTTGTTATTTTTCCTTCTAAAGAGCAGTCAGGGCTAATCTCTTTTAATATTGACCTATTTGTTCTCCTCGCTGTCCAGGGGACTCCCAAAACTCTCCTCCAGCACCACATCTCAAAGGCATCTATTTTTCTGTGCTCAGCCTTTCTAATGGTCCAGCTCTCACAAACATACATTAGCACCCGGAATACCATTGCTTTGACTATGTGGACCTTTGTTTGCAGTGAGATGTCTCTACTTTTCACTATGTTCCCCAGGTTTCTCATAGCTTGTCTCCAAGAATCTGTCACCTTTTTATTTCATGGCTGCAATCCCCATCTGCAGTGATCTTAGATCCTGAGAAAGTAAATTCTGTCACTACTTCTACTTCTTCCCCATCTATTTTCCAGGGACTGATGGGGCCTGTTGCCATTATCTTGGTTTTCTTGATATTGAGTCACAGGCCAGCTTTTGCACTCTCTTCTTTCAACCTAATCAGGAGCTTCTTTAGGTCTTCTTCACTTTCTGCCATTAGGGCGGTATCATCTGGATATCTCAAATTGTTGATGTTTCTCCCAGCAATTTTGATCCCATATTGTGATTCCTCCAGCCCTGCATTGTGCATTATGTGCTCTGTGTATAAGTTGAATAAGCAGGGTGACAAGATGCAGCCTTGTCTTACTCCTTTTCCTATTCCAAACCACTCTGTCATTCCATACTCTATCTTAACTGTTGCTTCTTGACTCATGTACAGATTTCTCATGAGGCATATAAGGTGTTCTGGTATTCTCATCTCTTTAATTACTTGCCACATTTTGTTGTGGTCCACACAATCAAAGGCCTTGGTGTAGTCAATAAAGCAAAAGTAAGTTTGTTTCTGGTATTCCTTCGTTTTCTCCATGATCCAACGTATGTTGGCAATGTGGTCTCTGGTCCCCCTGCCTCTTCTGAACCCAGCCTGCACCTCTGGTAGTTCTCTCTCTACATGCTGCTGCAGTCTATCCTATATTATCTTGAGCATCACTTTGCTTGCTTGTGGGATGAGCACAATTGTTCGATAATTTGAACATTCTTTGACATTGCCCTTTTTTGGGATTGGGATGTATACCGATCTTTTCCAGTCCTGTGGCCACTGTGTCATTTTCCAAATCTGCTGGCATATAGCATGCAGTAGTTTGATACCATCATCCTTTAGGGCTTTGAAAAATTCAACTAGGATACCATCATCTCCACTGGCTTTGTTATTTGCAGTGCTTTTTAGGGCCTTTCTGACTTCACTCTCTAGGATGTCTGGTTCAAGTTCAATTTCCCCCTCATTGTTATTATCCGGGGTGTTTAGGTCTTTTTTGTAAAGTTCCTCCATGTACTCTTTCCATCTTTTCTTTATCTCTTCTGCATCCGCTAACTCTTTGCCATCTTTGTCTTTTATCATGGTCATTTTTGCTTTGAACGTTCCCTTGACTTCCCCAATTTTTTGAAAAGATCTCTAGTCCTGCCTCTTGTGTTGTTTTCCTCTATTTCTTTGCACTGTTCATTTAGGTAGGTTTCCTTATCTCTCCTTGCTTTTCTTTGAAATTCTTTAAGTGGTTGTATTTTTCCTTTCTCCTTTGACTTTTGCATTCCTTCTTTCCTCTGCTATTCTAAGAGCCTCATCTGACAACCACTTTGCTTTTTTGTGCTTCTTTTCTTTTGGTATGGTTTTCCTTGCTGCCTCCTGCATAATGTCTCGCATCTCTGTCCATAATTCTTCTGGTACTCTGCCTATCTGGTCCAAACCATTGAATCTGTTCCTCACCTCCACCATGTATTCCTTGGGTATTTTGTCTAGATCATATCTATCCGCCTATTTGTTTTCCCTATTTTTTTCAGTCTGAGCCTGAATTTTGCGATCAGTAGATTGTGATCTGAACCACAGTCCGCTCCAGGTCATGTTTTTGCTGACTGTATGGCGGTTCTCCATCTTTGGATACAGAGTATGTAATCAATTTGGTTTCGATGTTGGCCATCTGGTGATGTCCATGTGTAGAGTCTCCTCTTGTGTTGCTGGAAAAGGGTGTTTGCTATGACTAGTGTGTTATCTTGGCAGAACTCTATCAGTCTTTGCCCTGCTTCATTCTGTGTTCCATGACCAAACCTGCCTGTTATTCCGCCCACTTTTTGATTTCCTCTTTTGGCATTCCAGTCTCCTAAGATAATGTGGATGTCGTTTCTTGGTGTCTGTTCTATGAAATGTTGTAGGTCCTCATAGAACTGGTCTACTGTGGCTTCATCTGCACTAGTGGTTGGTGCGTATATTTGGATTACAGTGATATTAAATGGTTTGTCTTGTATTCTGACTGACATCATTCTATCATTTTTGAGATTGTATCCCATTACTGCTTTTCTCACTCTTTTATTTACAATTATGGCCACTCCGTTTTTTCTGAGATTTTCTTGTCCACAGTAGTAGATATAGTATGATGGTTTCCAGAGTAGTAGATATGATGGTTTACAAAGATCATAGATTGTGCATCATCGAAAACAAATCACACAAGAGTTGCTTTCTTGTGCTACAACTTCCAGAATCTTACAAGCAAATATGGCCCCTAGTCATGCTGTTTTGAAGGAAACAATCTTCCCAAGCTGTTATCTTAGAGCATATTTGTTTCCTTATTTAATAGATCTGTATATAATAATTTACCAAAGTGATTTACAATATAAGGACATTTGTGCACACACACACACACAATTATAAAGTGAAGTATTTGTTCAACACATACGTACATCTCTAAATGAGTACACTCGCAATATATGTACTCAATCAACAGAAATAAATTTGGGAAAACATGAGTAAATCATAAACACACCCATCTAAGAATTGTCCCACTGGACCCAATGGTTTTTTCTCTCTGAGTAAATATGCATAGAACTGTGCTTTTCAACTCTTATCTCTGAATGTGATTCCCTGTGTTAAGTTAATTCTGCCATTTAATATATTTCCTCATTCGCCTGGCTCTGGGTTACATTTTTGTTACTACTTTGGTGCTCAGCGTTATGCGGCTTTGAAATATAGGATAGGGAAAAGTGAAGTGACCAGTGTGGTCTAATGGATAGAGGACTGAACGAAAACTCATGAGACCAGGGTTCACATCCCTGCTTGGCCATGAAAACATGTGGGAGGGGAATGGGCCTAGTGAAACCACTCCTTAAATATATCACTACATTCCCACCCCCCTTTCTTTGGCTTAATGGTTAAGGCGCTGAGCTTGGAGACTGGAAGGTCGGGTTTCGATACCCGAGGGCTACACTTGGGGACATGAAAGGAGCCTCATTCAGGCGTCCACTGAGCGGAGTTTCTCCAGCAAAAAATCCTTCCAACCCAGAATAATCTCTGACATAAAATTATTATTAATATCTCACTTACATGAAAGCCATATTAGGGTCACTTTAAGTCAGTTCTGACTTGACAGTGACCCTAATATGGCTTTCAAGTAAGTGAGATATTAATAATAATTTCGTGTACTTGACAGTGCTCAACAACAAACAAAATGCTAGAACTACAATCCAATGGACAGAATGATTTAAACAAAATACAAGCAGATACCACCAACAGTAAATAATTGTAGCCCTCGGTTTTTTTTACAAGTAACAAAAGGGGACACCTAGATGCCGATATCGCACTACTATTCTGATTCTGTAGAACAGGGGTTCCCAACCTATGGCCCGTGGGTTGGATCCGGCTCAAGGCACAATTTCATGTGGCCTTCCACCACTACACCCGGAAAGTGGAAGCGGACACGTTTACGACAGCCATGAAATGTGCTTGCGTAAAGGCAGTTATGTCAGCCATAAATGCACTCGCAAACGGGAAAGCGAGCGCATTTACTTCCGTTTCCAGGGGGCATGGTTCTGCCCGCTCAGCAGTCCAGGGGTGTGATCAGGCCATGTAAAAAAGGTTGGGAACCCCTGCTGTAGAGGAACCTTCAAATGGTTGTCTTTGTTTCCAAGTCACTGTGGCTCTTTTTCTCTTTTGCCAAACACAGAGTTTGTTTCTGTGTAATCATCTTTGTTCTCTGCCAAGTTCAAAAGCAGGATGTGTTGGTGGCCACAGCATTTCTTTTTAAAGAATGGGTGTTGAATAAGGTACAGGTTTTGGACTGATTTGCCTGTCTGTTCATTTAGGCATCCTTCTATACAGGAAAGTAGCTTTTACTAAAGCAGATCGGGGCTGTCTCCTCCTCCTCCTCCATTATTATTTAAGGATTGGAAAAGCTGTGCCAGCTCATGTGGCAGATGACTGCCCGCCGCTGAAGCTGAGGACGCCTGCCACATGTTTGTGAACTTTTTGTGTGGTTTGTGACTATTATTTTTGATCAGAAAAAGTGTACTGTTTCTTTTCACAGTTTTGCAATATTATATTGTTATGGTATTTTACTGTATGCTATTGTATTTTATTGTATGCCTCTGTATTTTGCTGTACTGTAGTATCTGACGTTGTGGTTCTGTGAGCTGCCCTGAGTCACATTTGTTGAGTAGGGCGGCATATAAATCTAATAAATGAAATGAAATTGTACGGCTTAAGCTGCAGAATGCTTACTTTAGAGTAAACCCTAGTGTCTTTGGTTCCAAAAGGCAATGCAGCAAAAGCGTTTTATAGCAGAATGTGGTGTAGTGGATACAGTGACAGACCAAGTCTCAGACCTGTTTTTAATTCCTCACTTGGCAATGGAAACTTACAGTGGAATTAGTAAATCCTCAAATACCTTGAAACCCTCTTTAGGGTTCCAGTTCAGTGGCACATAACAACAAAAAGAAAATTGGGGGGGGGGGGAGCCCCTTGCTGTGTATCCTTCAGCTATATATCTTGTGTAGCCTATACTTCCTACACAACACAGCTAATTGATCAGAGATTGTGGAAGACATTGGCCAAAAATCAGAAAGGCCAATATTTTCCCATTTCTGCTCCATTCTTTGTTGGTATTCTGTATCAGCCTTTTATCTACAATTCACTAGGTAGCCCTGAGCGACCAGGAATTCTGTGCAGGGAGGTTCATGATAGGGACAGATCTCTATCCATAAAAGGAAAGAAAGTCCCTTACTTTGTGACTAACGTGGAATCCAGGTTGGAGGAGTAAATTGACGTGAAGGTCTTGAGCCTAATTGTTAGAATTATTTGAATCTTGTAATTGTTAATTAATTTGAAATGTTGCTGCGTTTGATCAGACACTTTCTCCCTGCCATTGCTTGTAAGGCAACTTGGGCAAGATATTACTGCTTAAAAGTGGCATAGACCTGGGCAGATCGTGGCGGTGTAGTGCCATGGGCTGGGTCACTGATGAGTAATCGCTGGTTTTTGTGAATATTTATCCAGCATCAATTTCAGTGCAACTTCCTCCCAAATAAGTGTGAGTGAAGGCGTGTTGCCCGATCCTTTGTTTACTTAAAGGTAAATTGCAGTGGCCCCACTAGATTTATACCCAGATAAATTCAATTTGGTTGTAGCGGCACAGTGCAATCCTGTATATGTTTTCTGGGAAAGTAATTATTTTTGTATTTAGGGAGGCTAACTCCCAAGAGAGTACAGATATGTTTAGGATTGTAGTTGCTTCTTCTTTCATGTCTAGGTCAGACTTTAAAGTGCCAAAATGAAGCCACCTCCTTGGCTTTGTCGTTGACCAAACTTAAATCCTCATCAGCACATGTTTCTGGTAGTAACTGGCAGATCAGTAAATGAACCGGATTCTGTACCTCTCCTCATTCACACAGTGTATTGTTGTCTACCAGCAGCCCCCACTGGAGCATGTTGGTCTTACATTTAGGGACTCTGGCCCTCAGGCTGTTCAGGGTCCTCCAAGTGATGTAGGTGAGGTCGAGTTCCTCAGCCATATCCTCATGTAATGTTATTCCTTGTCCAGTGATCTCCCTCCTCCATCTTCTAATTTGGTGTTGCTTGTTCATACCCTCAAGAATGTTTGTTCTTGCCATAAAGCTCTTCCTGGATCTGAATCGGTGGACTTGAAGCTCATAGAGGCTCAAGTTTGTAGCTGGCATGTTTCAAATACCATTTGACTTACCATGATTTAAGACAAGTTTACCTGAAGTGCTATCTTTACACCAGTCTTTCTGCACTTTGCTGTCAGCTTCAGAGAACTTCCTTTTTGGTCAACCTCTGAGAGCAATTACACTGGAAAGCACAAGGAACATGGTCTTCTCAGCACTGGCCCTGCATCGGCTATACTCTGTTCCAGCTAAATATGTAACTAGCTTTAGTTGCTGGCCTTTTAAGTACACCCTGAAGACCCATCTGTTTACATTTTCCTTCTCTTCGATGAAGATTTTATCAAAGTGCTGTATATTTTGGAGCTCCCTTTAGGTTATCCAGTTACACAGTAAAACCTCGCATAAAGAGCGCCTTGCTTAGAGACTAACTCGCTTAAAGAGCAGAATTTTCTCTGAATGGTCACCTCACTTAACAACTAAAACCAACCAAAAACTCGCTTAACAACTAAATCGAGGTATGCAATCCCCACCACCAGAATTCACAATTGGCCAGTTACAATGGTGTTTTGCTTAAAGAGCAAACTCGCTTAAACAGCAATCCCGTGGAATACATTATGCTCTTTAAGCGAGCTACCACTGTACTGTTAATGCTGAATGTTGATTCTGATTAGTCTTGCGGTTGGTTATTAATAGTGTTCTTACCCTAACGTACAATGTTAAATATATTACTGGTATTACATTATGTATTTTGATGACCAGAAGCTGCCTTTAAAAGACCTGAATGTAAAAGGTGGCCTATAATAATGATAATTGTGTACCATCAAGTCAATTCCAACTTTTGGCAACTATTTTCTAGATTTCCTAAATGTTGCGTGCCCAGTAGTAGTTTGCAGTTTCCCTTCTTCTGGAAGTGCACTAGGGCTGTGCAGCTTGCCTAAAGGCCACAAAGGCTGGCTTTTCTCCTGCAAGGCACAGAGGGGAATTGAACTCTCCACTTCTGGCTTATAGGCAGGTGCTGCCTTTCACTGAGCTGTCCTGCCAACTGAAAGGTGGCTTACAGATATTTTAAAAATTTATTATTAGGAACATGATATGCAGTTCCAAAGGACTACAGTGGCTCAAGTGGCTAAGACGCTGACCGGGAGGCGGAAGGTCAGCAGTTCGATTCGCGAGTACTGCAGGACAGAATGAGCTCCCATCTCTGTCCCAGCTCCTGCCAACCTAGCAGTTCGAAAGCAAGAAATTGCAAGTAGATAAATATGGACCACTTCGGCGGGAAGGTAACAGTATTCTGTGCGCTTTGGTGTCTAGTCGTGCCTGCCACATGACCACGGAAACGTCTGCAGAAGCAGACAGCGCTGCCTCTTAGGCTTTGAAATAGAGATGGGCACTGAACCCTAGAGTCAGATATGACTAGCTTTCGAGCAAGGGAAATCTTTACCTGTGCAGTTCCAAGTCACATTAGATCCGGGGTGCCCAAACTTTTCAAATCGTGGGCTGGCCACGTGGTTCCTCCCACCAGAAGGAAAAGTAAAATGTGCCTTGCAACAGGATGAGATAGATTTTTAGTCTGCCATTTTCTCTGCTTAATCCAGGGGTGCCCAAACTATGGTGCGGGGCCCGGATCCGGCCCTCGATGCGAATTCATCTAGCCCACACCACCCTCATTGCTCCTGGTAGCAAAACGCAAATACAGGCACGTTTTACTTTCGCTTCCAGGAGTGATGAGGGCGGCGTGGGCCGGATGAATTGGCATTGGGGGCCATATCCAGCCCCCAGGCCATACATTGGGCACACCTGCATTAGATTGTGTGACAGATGGTGATAAATATAGCAGAGACTGACTAGTCAGGAGATGTGAGAGGCATGGCCACTTGTAGATCGAATAGGGAGGATACCTCTTGCCATCATTTTGGGGTGAGCTGCTGTGACTGCTGAGATGCAAAAAGAAAACAGGAAAGGAAAGATAATTTTAAAAATATATATCTCCTTCCCAGGGTGTCAAACTGACCCTGTCCAAGAAAGGAAGTGTCATGCTGCAGCAGTGGGTGTGAGCACTGACGTAGTCATTTGCTTACCACTGTAAATCATTTCTTAACTTTATCCCCTGTCTGCCCAGGCACTGATAAGGTCCCCATGACCTTCCTTGCCCCTGGGTTTGGTCTCCTTAATCTTATCGAATCCTCTTCTTACATAGGAATGATGACATGGGAGACTCCTTTTTTGCACTCTATCACTGCCTGAGAGATGGATTTCCAGCTACGTCTGCAACAAAAAATAAATGCAGAGAAAGTGAGAGCTCCCTTATTGTCAGTAGAGGACTCTTGCTCAGTATAGATGTGTGGCGATAGCCAAGATAGGTTGGAAGTTAAATACTGTACAGTAAAACCCCTACTTACATAAAGAGTCCATTCCGTAGGCTTTTGCTTAAATCGGTTTTTATGTAACTCGAATCAAAACCGTAGGAAAAATTATTTTTTACGTAACTCGAAGCAAACCAATAGGAAAAATTATTTTTTTTAATGTAAATCAAAGCAAACCCATAGGGAAATGAATTTTTACGTAACTCAAAGCAAACCCACAGGAAAAATGAATTTTTTGTGTAAATTGAAGCAACCCCATAGGAAATCATGTTATGTAAATTTATGTAAATCGGGACATTTGTGTAAATCGGGACATGGTTTTAGCACAAAATCATTATGTAAGTCGAATTTTATGTAACTCGGGGCATATGTAAGTCAGGGTTTTACTGTATTCCACTTAGCTCAACTGCAGCCAAAAGGTTGTAGCAAGCAGTTTGAAATGGAAGAGCTACTCTACAATTAAGCCAGCATTTGATACGATGGTTTAACTGACGGGCTGTCTGGCCGTACATCCCACTACGGTAGTGGAGTAGACCTTGCAGCCAGCAACTCAATGCCGAGTTTCAAGTGGCGGCTAACAAACCTGACTCCCTAAAGGGAACAACGACTATGGGTGGATGAGCCCCTTTAGGCGGGGTGATGGTCCCGTCAATGGAGGAAATGCTACTGAAAACCATCATATTGGACCCAATGGCAAAATAAGCGGAGGAGGAATCACTTCTCTATTCTGATTCCCAACGGTCATGGAAGTGGAAGAGGCCATGCCAGATGGACTGGCTGTGAAGTCATACCTTGAGAAGATCCTCAAGGCTTATCAAGGATTTAACAGTCCTACTGTTAAATCCTGCATGTCTCATTTCATGTGTGCCGCAGGAGATGGCTCCGTGATCATAGTGTGTGGGTCACTTCATGGCAAGCTGGGATCCACCTTAAACAAATTCATGCCAATGATATTTTTCCTGCTTCAGGAAAAAAATGCATTCTCGGATACGAGTTACAGTCGACGATGGTATGATGGAAAGGTCTAAATAAGCAAGTCAATCAGTCAGACAGTCAGTGTTTGAAATCCTGTTGGTTATCTAATAAGTCAAATGAAATGGGTTCACTTCATTTGAAGTGACAAAACATTAGGAGGAGTTAATTCATGAAATTCCCACTGATTCAGGGGATCTGACAGCACAAAGGTGTGTTATTTCTTTACACACCTTAGTTGTGTTACTACAGACCCACTCTGTCTCTATTGCTGGAGGCAAAAAAATGATGAAATTGAGGCTGTCCTACTTTGAGCCCATCTTGAGAAGGTAAGACTCTCTGGGAAAGGGAAAGGCAGCAGGAAAACATAGATGGGTTGATTCCATAATGCAAGTTTCAGACTATATCTTGCAGGAGTTGAGTAGGGCTGTTGAGGATAGGACGTTTTGAGGTCCTCTCATTCGAAGATCACCATAAGTCGGGGACGACTTGGTGACACATAACAACTGGGGTGTATGACTGTCAATGCTTAGCCACAGCAGACCAGTCAGTCAGTGGAGAGAGAAATCCAGAAGTCCTGTTTGAAGCTAGAATGAGGTGATGTGAGCATCACAGACGGACTTCACTAAGCACTTGCCAATGCTTCATCCAACTAGAACAGGGGTCCCCAATTACCGGGCCGCAGACTGGTTACAAGCCACGGGCAGCCCTGAACCAGGCTGTGGATGGTGGGTGGTGCAGGGAGCCCCAATGGCAGCCTTTTGCCCTCAACGTGGGCTTCAGACACAGCAGATAGGCAGATGGCCTCCTCCACATTGCTTGACTATGGCGGGGCTCTGTCCCCTGCCTGTGTGCAGTGTGATACCTCACTTCCCAAGTTGAACGGTGTGGCTGGCACCAGAGAACACGTTTGCCAACCCTGGAGCTGCTTAGTCTTGCCTTTTTATTTATTTCTCACTGCCACTACCTGTTCATTACTCCTATTTATGTAAGCAAGCCTTCAACATTTTGTCTGTGGTGGAGTCATGCGGATTGAACCCAAAGGAAGAAGGCAAACGAATGGGTAGTAGCCACAATCAGTGAGAAGGAGGAGGCCCCACTAAGATGTGCTTATTCAAACCCTTCTACACCTGTCGGAGTGTAGCACACACATTCTTTTATCCATCTGCTTCCACTACATCAGTTCAGCACATGTGTGCAAAACATTTTCTTAACCCAAAGAGAAGCCAAGCAGAATTAATAGAATATTAAGATCCAAAGGAACTATGTTTTGACTCTTTCCAAACTAGACAGAAGAGAAGGCTTGCTTTAATCACAGACTTGTGGGAGTCTCTTATCTGTCAACAACAGACATTCTAAGCCCGTGATGGTGAACCTTGGCACTCCAGATGTTCTTGGACTTCAATTCACAGAAGCCCAAGCCCCTGAAAATCTACACGAATGGGTTTGCTGCGATTCATCCAGCCCGTGTCGCGCCGCCCTCGTCACTCCTGGAAGCGGAAGTGAAATAAGCGTTTTACTTCTGCTTCCCGAGGCTTTCGAGCAAGGGAAACCTTTACCTTTACTGGGCTTCTGGGAATTGAAGTCCAAGAACATCTGGAGTGCCAAGGTTCACCATCACAGTTCTAAGCTCTGGACTACATTTCCTTACCACCCAGAAGACTTGGGCTCAATTTGCATCTCTCCACCTCTTTCTCTTGTGTCTTAGTTCTTCCCTGTGTGCAAAATTCAGTCTGTTGCTTATCATGATGTCTCTGAAAAGAGAAATGAAGGATTCCATCCTCCAGCAGGCCATGCCAGGAGCTGTTTGCTCTAAGCCCTACTACCCCACTTTCATTGACAGGACAATCTATCGGTCCAGTGGGGAGACCCAAATCCTCTTAGACCAATATATTGCATAACGTGTTTCAGTCCTGCTGGTCACCATCACTGCCGAGGGCAGCCCCAGCACAGTTGAAAGAGCAGCAATGCCTGCGGGGCAGAGGAGAATGGCGATAGAAATAGCACTGGGTGATGTTTCACAGATAATGTAAACTAGGATAAATAAGGTGGATTTTTTTTTCTCCCTAGGGGCTGTGGTGGCTCAGTGGTTAAGAAGCTTGTCTTTTTAGCTGGAAGGCTAGCAAGTCAGCAGTTGAGCGCCCACCTCTGTCCCAGTTCTTGGGGACATGAAAGGAGCTTCATTTGGGCGTTCCCTGAGCAGTTTCTCCAGCAAAAATCCTTTCAACCTAGAATAATTTCTGACATGAAATAATAATAATAATAATAATAATAATAATAATAATAATAATAATAATAATAATAATAATAATAATAATAATAATAATAATAATAATAATTTTTTTTGTTGTTGTTCTTGTTATATTTATATTTATTATGTTGTTGTTCAGTCTCACAGTCGATTCCGACTCTTTGCGACCCCATGGACCATTGCTCTCCAGGCACCCCTGTCCTCCACCATCCTCCTTAGTCCACACAGCCCCGTGCCCATTGTGTCTACAATACCATCTAGCCAGCTCATCCTTGGCCGTCCCCTTCTTCTTTTGCCCTCCACCTTCCCCAGCATCAAGGCCTTCTCAAGTGAATCCTCTCTTCTCATTTGATGTCCAAAATACTTCAGCTTCATCTTTGTTATTTGTCCTTCTAAGGAGCACTCAGGGCTAATCTCTTCTAATATTGACCTATTTGTTCTCCTCACTGTCCAGGGGTCTCTCAAAACTCTCCTCCAGCACCACATCTCAAAGGCATCTATTTTTCTTTGCTCAGCCTTTCTAATGGTCCAGCTCTCACAGCCATACATTCCCACCAGAAATACCATTGCTTTTGACTATGCGGACCTTTGTTTGCAGTGAGATGTCTCTACTTTTCACTATGTTCCCCAGGTTTTTCATAGCTTGTCCCCCAAGAATCAGTCGCCTTTTTATTTCAATCTCCATCTGCAGAGATCTTGGATCCTAAGAAAGTAAAATCTGTTACTGCTTCTACTTCTTCCCCATCTATTTTCCAGGGACTGATATGGCCTGTTGCCACTATCTTGGTTTTCTTGATATTATTGTTGTTGTTGTTGTTATTGTTGTTGTTATTATTATTATTATTATTATTATTATTATTATTATTATTATTATTATTATTATTATTATTATTATTATTATTATTATTATTCCCTACCCTTTAATCTTGCTTTTGAAATGTGCCAGCAATGTACCCTCCCCCTCTTCACGAGAAAGGTGATTTAAGGCTTTCTGATTATAATAATAATTTTGTGTCAGAAATTATTCTGGGTTGAAAGGATTTTTGCTGGGGAAACTCCACTCAGGGGACGCCCGAATGAGGCTCCTTTCATGTCCCCAAGATCTTTTCCCACCAAAGTGGTCCCTATTGATCTACTTGAAATTTCTTGCTTTGTGGATCTGCTAGGTTGACAAGCTGGGACAGAGACGGGCACTCAATCCGTCATGCAGTGCCCAGGTCTTAAACTGCCAACTTGTGGGCTTTCCAGCTAACAAGGCAAGCTTCTTAACCAGTGAGCCACTGCAGCCCCTGGCTTTCTGATTGGTGAACAGAGATCTAAACTTTTGAGTTGTGTGACTTCTGGAAAATACCTCCCCAAGCCACATAACTCCCCAAGCCACATAACTCCCCAAGCCACATAACTTTTGTCTGATGCATAAGTTTGTTTGTTTTCTATAGTATTTTGTTTTATATTCAAAAGACAGATTTTCCCTTTCTTTGGAATTTGAGCTGCTGTCTCATTAACATAGGCATCAGTTTGTGGAGAAGGGAGAGGAACCCAGACGTGTTCCTTTTGTTTCAGGAGTTACCACATGTTGATGTGACATTGCTGCTGGCAAGAGGATGAGAAAGGCCTCCTCTGAGCTTCCTGACTAGTGACAACTGAGCAAAACAAATAAAAGCCCAGGTGGTAAAGAGAGAGACACAACATCCGGGCCTGTGTGATCCTCATCAGGGGGGCCCAAACTTTTTCAGGCCGGTCATGTATTTCTTCCCACCAGATGCGGAAGTAAAACACACCTTGCAATCTGTTTTGCAACAGGATGAGATAGATTTTAAGCTGCCATTTTCTCTGCTTATACCATGGGTGCCCAAACTATGGCCTGTGGGCCAGATCTGGCCCCCAACACCAATTCATCCAGCCCATGCCGCCCTCATCGCTCCCAGAAGCGGAAGTAAAACGTGCTCGTATGGGGCACCCCTGTCCTAGATACTACACTGAGGGACATGTTTACAGCTGTTGTGATTCCAGGTTGCTTCTGTGATGGCCATATATCTTTGATAGTGTTTTTTTTAATGTATTATGTCAGGGAGTGCATGTGCTACATATGCTGTAAGGAAATGTGGTTGAGGCATTAACACTGTGTAAGAAGTGAGTAAAGAGTACTTCCATGGCTATGGAACCCCTGGCTCTAGATAACAAAAGCAAAAACATATCAGAGGGTAAACAAAACAACATTTAAATACAGGAGTTAGTCTTTAAGTACATAGTATGAGCAATGCTCATAGTATGAGCAATGCTCATAGTGCAGTGGCTCAAGTGGCTAAGACGCTGACTGGGAAGCGGAAGGTCAGCAGTTTGATTCCCGAGTACTGCAGGACGGAATGAGCTCCCGTCTTTGTCCCAGCTCCTGCCAACCTAGCAGTTCAAAAGCAAGACGGGAGCTCATTTCCGTCCTGCCAAGACACTAAGCGCTTTTAAATTTGCTTAAATTGAAAGAAACTATTTGAAACCACCAGTGCATCTGTCTTTGGCAATCCCCTTATATTAAGAAGGGACATCCTGTTGCAAAGACCCAAATAGTAGAGGTGAGGGAGGGTGTGTTTGAGAGAGAGGAAGGAAGGAAGGAAAGAAGAACTGGTTTTCGGCTTCAGCCGAAACCGTAACGAGCTGAAACCACACCAAAGGAGAAATACAGCCTCTGTTTAATACCTTCTCAGACTCCTAATGAGGCTCCTTCTTTTCTTTGGCTATCCTGAAGGAAAAGGGTGCCAGCCTGCTTCCACCACCACCTCTTCCTCCGAAAGATGAGTCAGCCCCTTTCCCTATGAGCTGCATTTCTCAATGGGATTGCACCAACATCCCCTAGCATGACACTGGGCGGAACTGGCTGGAGAAAGAAGCTGCATGATTTCTGACGGTATCTGGGTTGGGCAGCTTGAAACATTGGCCTCCCAACGCTGTGGTAGCAGAGAGGACGGTCCATGTCCCCCTGGCATGCACTGTACGGCATGTCCGATTACATCATGGCTCTCCCCAGCCTCCATCTACCCACCCGGAGGTTAGTGGGCTCAGAAGTGACCGCTGGCCCTGGAAGCTACCCTGGGCAAGAATTCACTCTGTCTGTTCCTCCCAGACAGAGGAACCCTGTTTGTGTCTTTGTGTGAGTGAGGGTCCGAAAGATTGAGGACTACTCTTTGAAAGGCAATGAAAAGAATAGACCTGTACCCGATCAAATGAGTTTTTGGAAACGAAAATAGAGTTACACTCTGGTTTTTCCAGGGCAGTGTATAAAGTGTTTAATTCTTGTTTCTTTATTATTATTATTATTATTATTATTATTATTATTATTATTATTATTATTATTATTATTATTATTATTATTATTATTATTATTATTATTATTATTGAAATTTGCCAGTATTTTACTTTTTTGTTATAGTATTCATGATTTAGAAGTTTGACTTAACAGATATATTAAACTGTGTAGATTTTGAAGTGAAATTAGACTAGGTTTAAGTAATAATAAGAATAAATATTAAAAACTGTTTGTATTTTTAAATAATGGTATGAAAGATACAAGAAATAAGTCATAATCAACTGGCATTTTCCAGAGATGTTTATTCTTGTCTTTTTTTTTTCTTTTATCATTATTTAGTTTTGGTATTGTATAGGTATGAAATTAGTTATAAATTGTCTATATTTGTTCAGATTTTTTTATGTATGATTGTTTTTTTTATTATGTTGTAATATTGTTTAAAAAATTCAATAAAATAAAAAAAAGTTAAAGAAAGATTGAGGACTGAGGGCCATAGGATATAATCCTTTGTTGTTGTTGTTGTTGTTGTTGTTGTTGTTGTTATGAGTGGTTGGTTTTTTAATGTTGGAATTGCAATGGGAAGCTGCCATAGAAGGGGTGGGCTGTTTGATGGGGAGGTTTGAAAAAAATGGGTAGGGATTTGTGGACCACAACTGGGGAGATTGTCTAGGTATGTTTAGTAGGCAAGGTTCTCGGATACCAGATTCTGGCACTGAGGAGCCCTTTCCAGAACATGTGTTCTGCTTAGATTAGTTTGAAAGGTCATCATAGGTTCTGCACATGTTCCTCCTATGGTTGCAGGACAAAGCTCAGAAGAGTTAACTGATTTGCGACTGTGGCGTGCAGAATTCCCCAACCAGTATAGCCAAGATTATATTTTAAAAAGGCAACATTTTTAGGCTGTGATGCAGATGGCCTATTTGCTTTCTGACCTGGCCGTAGAAGGGTGATTCTGTCTTTATCAATGCTCATACTAGCAGTGCTATGTATGAGCAATGCTCATAGTGCAGTGGCTCAAGTGGCTAAGACGCTGACTGGGAAGCGGAAGGTCAGCAGTTTGATTCCCGAGTACTGCAGGACAGAATGAGCTCCCGTCTTTGTCCCAGCTCCTGCCAACCTAGCAGTTCAAAAGCAAGAAATTGCAAGTAGATAAATAGGGACCACTTCGGTGGGAAGGAAACAGCGTTCCGTGCACTCCTGTGTCTAGTCATGCCTGCCACATGACCACGGAAACGTCTGCAGAAGCAGACAGCGCTGGCTCTTCGACTTAGAAACAGATGAGCACTGCACCCTAGAGTTGGATACGACTGGCTTTCAAGCATGGGAAACCTTTACCTTTATTACTAGAACAGCCTTCAAGTTGCACAGTTTTCCCTGCTGAGCCAGATATTGACTGCAGTTACAAATGGCCTGTGGACCCTGACCTAGAAGTAAGCTCTGCTGGACATGGTAGGACTTAACTGCTAAGTGAAGATGCCTACAATTACACTTAATCGCTGAAGGGCCAGCAGGACTTTCAAACAAAGCTTTTATCGTCTGGTTTTATTAATGCATGAAACCGCACATTGGGGTGTGTCTGTGTGAACAAAGCTGTCTTCCGTGTGTAACCCTTCTATGTTTTTGACCACATTTTCTTCTTTCCATTTTTGTTCCTTAAAAAACCCCAGACCAGTTTAAGAGGAAAAGGTAGAATAGCTCCTACCACTTGCTTTGAGTGTTAACACTAGAAAATGCCTCTCTAGGACCAGTGATGCTCTGCAAAAAAAAAAAAAAATTTACTACCCCCCATGGGTGTGGCTAACTCTGTGGGCCATGCCCACTTGGCCTCCCTACAACATAGCCTGGGGTAGGGAGGTGGGTGTGGCCGGCCAAGTGGGCATAGCCTGGGGGAATTTCCGCTACCGGTGCCTGGGCACCTGTGGGCACCTGGAGCAGCGTAACACTGTCTAGGACCGCCCAGGATAAAACATGTAAAACAGAATTGGAACTTATGCACACACACCATGCCATTGGACTCGAGCTGTACAGTGGTTGCAAAAAAGAAGGAAGAAAAACTACCGTTTTCTTAGAAAACAATGGAAGTAGTGAGTGAACACATTGCTTTCAAACAGAACTAGTCTTCTGCAAGCCTCCCAGAAATACAATTTTACCTTGAAACAAGACCACGTACTCCTCTACATTTCCCTTACCCATGAGAAAATGCCTTTTAAACAAGAAATCACAACTGTGATGCCAAAATTCTTCAGTGTAGTAGCAAGCCAAAGGTAGGATATAACCTTCCCACACAGGTTAGAAACATCCTTTTTGGGGGACTTCCCTCCAGCCAGTTGCCCACCCCTGGTTAAAGGAATCCATGTTAGACTAGTGGGTTAGCCAGAAGGACACACAATTCCATGCAAGTTTTTCAAGGCCCCCAAGTCTCTTCATCAGGCAGGAGGTTACTAAAGGCTGGTGAAGCAGCTGCCTTGACATTGTCGTCGTCATGTCTGCTTGGTCTTAATGTTGAGTTTCAGTGGCAAGTAGAGGTCTGCATACAATCAAATCAGACTCTAGTTCAGGGATTCCCAACCTAAGGCCCGTGGGACAGATCTGGCACATGGTGTCATTTCATGTGGTCCTCCACCCCGCCAAGGGAATTAGAGAATCAAAATGCCCACCCCTTTGAAGCTGTAGTGACGAATTTGGCACCTCCACTGTGCAGGCAGGGCAAAATGGCCATCTGGCCTTCGAAGCTGACTTAGAGGGCGTGACCCAGCCCCCAGTTTGAAAAGGTTGGGTACCCTTGGTCTAGTTGGTGCAGTTGGCGAAGTAAATTGAGAACAGCAGTAGGCTTCCCAGTCGAGGGAGCTCGAGTCATGATTAAGAAACACAGATGGGAGAGAAAGAGGGAGCAAGTTGTCAAGACAGTTTTTATGGTGTGTACTGAATAGCTTCAATTTTTCCATCTGAATTCTGCATTTTGATGTCTACCACACTGTGCTAAGAATAAATAAAGCAAGCCAGTAAAGTTGGTGCAAATGATTGCATCTTAAATAAGCATGCTCTACATGCAGTTTTATGGAAAAATCTAATACAGGGGTGCCCAAACTATGGCCCATGGGCCAGATCTGACCCACAGTGCCAAATCATCCAGCCCGTGCTGCCCTCGCCGCTCCTGGAAGTGGAAGTAAAATGTGCATAACGTACCTGCACATCCATGTTTTACTTCTGCTTCCGGTGGGAGGAACCACATGACCGGCTTGCTCAACCACGTGACCAACCCATGGTCCGAAAAGTTTGGCCACCCCTGCTCTAGCGCATACCTGTCAAGTATCCCGGATTGGCCGGGATTTCCCGTAATTCAGCGCCACAAACTCTACTTTCCTGCCGCCATCCCGTAATTTGACGGCGGGGAAAGTAGTTACTGTGCATCCCCTTCTGCGCAGAACCCTTCTACACGTGCATAGACGGCGTCTACGCATGCGTAGAAGGCTGCACAGTAGCCTTCTGCGTAGAAGGCTTCTGCACATGCATAGAAGGGTTCTGTGCAGAAGGCTACTGTGCAGGTCCCGTATTCTCCGGAGCAGCACTTGACAGGTATGCTCTAGTGCTTGAGCTGTGGCAGAATTTGAGAGTTGGAGCAAGAAGTTGTGGGATGGCAGAAGAAGGACTATAGTGGAATTACAGCTGGAAGGCATGAGGGAAGGCCATTGTTACATAGGGCCCAGATGTGCCATCTGCTAAAACATGGGTTGGGAACAATTAGTTGCACACTTGGAGGTTTATATCTGCAAACAAAGGGCAGCAGCTTCCTTTTTTAAAAAAGAGAAAATTAAAAGAATGAGGGCATGATTTTAAGAAATACAGGGGTTTTGTGGCATCTTTTTCATAGTTAGCGCTCTGCTTCCTTGGATGTCCACAATTAGGCCAAGGAATTGAATGGGGCATCTCTCCTCGCCCTCCTTCCCCCATTGTTGATCAGGTAACAGATTCAGTGCAGGATTATCTCACGGAGATTTGTAAGAGGCAGACTAACCTGCATTTGAATGGACTGATTTATTTGCAGTGTATTTATCGGCTGTGTTTCGAGTTGGAAGTACAGTAAAACCCCTACTTAGGAAAAAAAGTCGGTTCCATAGGCTTTTGCTTAAAGCAATTTTTTTGTAACTCGAAACAAACCCATAGGAAAAATGTAAATTTTATGTAAATCGAAGCAAACCCATAGGGAAATGAACCTTTATGTAACTCGAAGCAAACCCATAGGAAATTGTGTAAATTGGGACATGGTTTTAGCACAAAATCGTTGTGTAAGTTGAATTTTATGTAACTCGAGGCATTTGTAAGTCAGGGTTTGACTGTGGTTTACATTGGCTTAGCCAGATTGGAAGGGGGAAATGGCGAAATAAAATTAAAATGTGCATTCTGGTAATACAGATGGTTCAGAACATCATTCGACAAATAAACCCAAAATGCCTTATAGTGAAATGCTATATAATGCACATAATGGGTTTTATGAGGAGGCGGTTCTTTGATACAGACACCACGGCCAAGAAGGTTTGGGCAGATTCTGCCCCACAAGTAGGAGGGGACACTGAGGATTGGCTACCGTCGTCGTCGTCCCCCCCCCCTCCAACCATGAGAAATACAGTAGTTGGTTGGTCGGTCAGTCTGTCTCTATGTATGTTACATGCACACAAGATACATTTATTTACTTCCTTAACGGTTCCCTTTTGTTCCTCCCTTACAGCTTTGAGGTGGAAAATGGCCCATCACCTGGACGCAGCCCAATGGATTCCCAGGCCAGCCCAGGCCTGGTGCTTCACCCCAGCTTCCCACAGAGCCAGAGGCGCGAGTCCTTCCTATACCGTTCGGACAGTGACTATGACATGTCACCAAAGACGATGTCACGCAACTCTTCTGTCGCCAGTGAAGTGTGAGTTTCTGTCCTTTCTTGGAAGAAGTACATGGATACACACAGAATAGGCTACAAGGACACAGTTCAAGGCTTCCTTCCGTGTTATTTTTTCCCAATCCTTCTAAACTGAATTGTATTATAGATAACTCATTATTAGAATAGGGAGTTCCTTAACTGCTGAAAACATCTGAATATCACGACAAGAACTTTCCTCACCTCGCAAATTGTTTTGCAAATTACCTGGCACTATTTTGTGATTGGTCTTTGGAAACTAAACATGATCCCAATTTCTGGGGCAAGAAATTGTGGGATGGTGGAAGGAGGACAATAGTGGAATTATAGTGGGATTCCTGAGACCTTCTACTGCATGAAGACCTAAATCATGCTCTCTAGAACACAGATGTCATTTCAGTTCTAATAGTGAGTTGCCTGCAATATTCAGGTGAAACTCGGAAAATTAGAACATCGTGCAAATGTTCATTCATTTCACTTAAAAGGTGAAACAAATATATGAGATAGACTCATACACTACATGCACTACATTGCACTACATGCAAAGCGAGAGATGTCCTGCCTTAATTCGTTATAATTGTGATGATCATGGCGTACAGAGTACATGAGATTATGTAATGATTATGGGGTACATGAGATTGGGGGGTTGGGGTTTTCATAAACTATAAGCCATAAGCATCAATATTATAACAAATTAAGGCTTGAGCTATCTTGCTTTGCATGTGTCTATCTTATATATTTGTTTCACCTTTTAAGTTGCATTACTGAACTGAATGAACATTTGCATGATATTCTAATTTTCCGAGTTTCACCTGTATAGTTTGCTCCTTGTAAATTGTCAAATGCTATGGCCTTAGTAGGATGGGTGAGTGACATGGGGTGACTGGTCAGAAAGAAGCCTGTTGTCTGGTGACTCGGAGGGAAAACAGATGCCCTTCCTCAGGCCAGAAGTATTATGGTCTAAGCCACAGCTGCTTTTTGTTTCTTCCCTTGCCTAGCAGCCTTGAATGGCATGAGGAGTCCAGTGTCTGACCTACAAGACTCTTAGTCTGAACCCCCGGTGCCTCTAGTTATGTGTCCAGAACCCAGTCAGATTGGCAGTCGAATCTGACTTAATTGCTGGTGGTGTTCTCAGCTGTCCTTCAGGAAGGCCTGACACTTTAACAGGCACAGACCTAATCATCATCTGATAGCTGCTGCCTTAAGCAGCTGGGTCACTCTGCTTGATGGGAAGGTCTGAAGGCCTTGATGATGGCTGCCCCAGTGAATGGTCTGGAAATAGCTGCCCTGATGTTGAAATATAGGTGGACCTGCACATTGCCAGGATGGGGTTCACTGGTAGCCACATGGAGGGCTATGCAAAGCTATTGAATGAAGTGGCAGGATCTCCCACAGCAAAGGCCTTTACTCCACCCAAGGCCAGGGGTGCCCAAACTGTGGCCTGTGGGCCAGATCCGGCCCCTGATGCCAATTCATCCGGCCCACACCGCCCTCATAGCTCCTGGAAGTGGAAGTAAAACATGCCCATAGGCACTTTATTTATTTATTTATTTAGTTAGTTAGTTAGTATGCTTATATACCACTTTACTAGTCTATTGACCACTCAAAGCGGTTTACAAAACAATCAAATAAATACAAAGCAAATAAGTATGGGGGAAGAGGAGGGGGAGGGGAAATACAACAACATACAGAAATAACAGTGCAAATACCATAAATAATACAAGCCACAATAAACTTTACAAAAAATCAAGTCAAGTCAATAATACAATTAATTGTTTGACTTACAAATACAAAACTCCCATCATTGTAAAGCAACACAACCTAAACCCACTCACTTCCTTCCAGGAGCAATGAGGACAGCATGGGCTGGATGAATTGGCGTTGGGAGGTTGAATCCGGCCCACAGGCCATAGTTTGGGCAACCCTGGTTTAAGTAGAGAAAATGGCAGCCTCTAAACCAGAGGTTCCCAACATTTTTTTGTCCATGCCCCACCTAAGCATCTCTAAAATCCTGATCCCCCCCCCCATGACATACTGTAGAATTCTTATTATTCATAAAGTAAACTATTGTATTCATGTGGAGGAAGCCTAAATGGCCATAAATTTGGTCTAAACAAGCTTCCAAAGAATTCATTGTTAATAACTCATTCTCGAATTGCCCCCCCCCCCCTAAAAATCATATTGTCCCCCGGTAGGTTATGTGTCCCACGTTGGGAACCACGGCTCTAGAAGAAGCTGTTCCTGGGCACGTGAAGCAATGAAAACCAGACTACTCAATGGGCACGTGGTTTCACTTTCCATTGGGCACCTTTAAATTAGATTCTTCCTGCAGAAATAGCCAGAGGAATTGCACATGCTGTGGGAAAATCCTATCTGTGTTTCTGAGTAAAGTTGTGATTGATAGCTGCCAAGTTTTAAACTATCTGGTAGTATAAGTGGGATAGTATAGAGGAGACCTCCAGAACATACCAGTACATACATCTTCATCAAGTTTAAATGGTTTGAGGGTTGAAACAATTGATTCCCTGCTTTGCAAAATGTCCCATCAGCCTCAAAACATCATTTGATATGTCTTATGTGATACTTGTAGTTTGGGAGATAAAGGTTTAGGAGTAGACCCTTGTTGTGGTCTGTGTCTGATTCCCTTCAGGTAATACACGTGCCTATGTTATTCATTTTCCTCCACAGACATACTGAAGACCTGATAGTCACCCCATTTGCCCAGGTATGTCCCAGTTTCCTCTGTGTATCACTGTCTTAAGTCCTGGCTTATATATGTGTGCTTCATTGTTCAGTCGCACAGTCGATTCCAACCCTTTGCGATCCTATGGACCATTGCCCCCTGTCCTCCACCATCCTCCTCAACCCACCCAGCTCTGTGCCCATTTGCATCTACAATACCATCTAGCCATCTCATTTTTGGCCGCCCCCTTCTTCTTTTGCCCTCCACCTTTCCCAGCATCAAGGCCTTCTCAAGTGAAACCTCTCTTCTCATTTGATGTCCAAAGTACTTTAGCTTCATCTTCACTATTTGACCTTCTGAGGAGCAGTCAGGGTTGATCTATACCTATAAGAAGAGGGTTGGGCCGTGCGTGTCCAGAATGCGTGTCTGCACACGTCCAGCCTAATCCGTAATGAGCCGGCCACACTTACCTTTTGACCTTGACATTGCCGTGCGGGTCCGGAAACCGTGGGTGGGGCGTTTGCCCCACAAACATGGAAAAACAAAAACACGATACCTAGCGCCCACTGTGCCGCGGCATGCCTCAGCCAATCAGGCTGGAAGCCACGAATGCAGAGGAGGCGGGACATCCGGCATGCGCGACACAAAAAAGGCTGACTCTTGCGCCTTTCCCCCCTCAACACCTGCTCTCCGGCAGCCCTAAAATGCCAGCGCCGCCGCCGCCGCCGCCATTCCCACCGCTGTCAGCCCAGCACAGTTTGCCAGGTAGGTCGGCTGGGGAAGAAAGAGGCAGCAGCCGAGAATCAGCTCACGCCAAGACTCACGCGGCGGCAGGGAAAGGGGGAACGTAACACTTCCGTCTCCAACCCTTCCATGACTCCCCCCCCCCCCCCCATCGGCAGGGAAAGGGGAAACGGAACGCTTCTGCCTCCCACCCTTCCCTGCCTCCACCCCCCCACCACCACCACCCACACACACACACCAGCAGGGAAATGAACGGAACACTTCCGCCTCCCACCCTTCCCTGCCGGGGGGGGGGGGGGGTGGGTAGGCAAGGAAAGGGGAATCGTAACGCTTCCGCCTCCCACCCTTCCCTGCCTCCCCACCCACTCACTGGCTGGGTAATGGGGAACAGAACACTTCCGCCTCCCACCGTTCCCTGCTTCCCCCACCCACCCACTGGCAGGGAAAGGGGAAATGGAACGCTTTCGCCTCCCACCCTTCCCTGCCTTCACCCCACCCACTGGCAGGGAAATGGGGAACAGAACACTTCCACCTCCCACCCTTCCCTGCCTCCCCCCCCCCCCCCCACCGGCAGGAAAATGGGGAACAGAACACTTCCGCCTCCCACCGTTCCCTGCCTCCCCCACCCACACACTGGCAGGGAAAGGGAAATGGAACACTTCCGCCTCCCACCCTTCCCTGCCTTCCCCCCACCCACCGGCAGGGAAATGGGGAACAGAACACTTCCACCTCCCACCGTTCCCTGCCCCCCCCCCCCCCCTGGCAGGGAAAGGGGAAATGGAACGTTTTCGCCTCCCACCCTTCCCCGCCTTCCCTCCACCCACCGGCAGGGAAAGTTGAAACGGAACACTTTCGCCTCCCACCCTTCCCTGCCTCCCCCACCCCATCCCCGGCACCAGCAGGGAAATGGGGAACAGAACACTTCCGCCTCCCACTGTTTCCTGCCTCCCCCACCCACCCACTGGCAGGGAAAGGGGAAATGGAATGTTTTCGCCTCCCACCCTTCCCTGCCTTCCCTCCACCCACCGGCAGGGAAATGGGGAACAGAACACTTCCGCCTCCCACCCTTCCCTGCCTCCCCCCCCCCCCCACCGGCAGGAAAATGGGGAACAGAACACTTCCGCCTCCCACCGTTCCCTGCCTCCCCCACCCACACACTGGCAGGGAAAGGGAAATGGAACACTTCCGCCTCCCACCCTTCCCTGCCTTCCCCCCACCCACCGGCAGGGAAATGGGGAACAGAACACTTCCACCTCCCACCGTTCCCTGCCCCCCCCCCCCCCCACTGGCAGGGAAAGGGGAAATGGAACGTTTTCGCCTCCCACCCTTCCCCGCCTTCCCTCCACCCACCGGCAGGGAAAGTTGAAACGGAACACTTTCGCCTCCCACCCTTCCCTGCCTCCCCCACCCCATCCCCGGCACCAGCAGGGAAATGGGGAACAGAACACTTCCGCCTCCCACTGTTTCCTGCCTCCCCCACCCACCCACTGGCAGGGAAAGGGGAAATGGAATGTTTTCGCCTCCCACCCTTCCCTGCCTTCCCTCCACCCACCGGCAGGGAAATGGGGAACAGAACACTTCCGCCTCCCACCCTTCCCTGCCTCCCCCACCCCATCCCCGGCACCAGCAGGGAAGGGGGAACGGAACGCGTTCACCTCCCCCCTTCCCTGCCTCACCCACCCACTCACTGGCAGGGAAAGTTGAAACGGAACGCTAACGCCTCCAACCCTTCCCTGCCTCCCCCACCCCATCCCCGGGACCAGTAGGGAAGGGGGAACGGAACGCGTCCGCCTCCCCCTTCCCTTCCTACTCATCCGGGCGCCGCCTTCCCTATTCACCTGCTGCCTCCTCTCTCTCTCTCTCTCTCTCTCTCTCTCTTTGTGTGTGTGTGTGTGTGTGTGTGTGTGTGTGTGTGCACCTCAAAACCACCCCACCACCAACACACAAACAATACCTGCCCAGTAAGGCCTGGCACAATAGCTAGTTCTTCTAAGATCGACCTGTTTGTTCTTCTCGCTGTCTAGGGTATTCTCAAAACTCCTCCAACACCACATTTCAAAGGCCTCTATTCTTTTGCACTCAGCTTTCCGAATGTGCTAGGATTTTTTTAAATAAAAAAAAAATGGTTCCAAAACTTTTCTGTTCTTTTATCCAGACTGGATGTTAAAAAAGAAACAAAGCAGGGGAGATGGAAATGTCCATCAAGAAATAAAAAGTTTCCTTTTTGGATGACAGTGCCTAGATATGACAATGGCCATCCTGTCTGGAGATTCTAGATATTGTATCTTAAAAGTAACTTTTGGAAATTCATTGTCCAGGAACATATTTTTGACTTGTCCCTTTCTAATTATTTTATATCATTTAGCTGGGGGTGGGGGGACCTGGTGAACACAAAAACTTGCTTTCTGCTTTGTATTTTTTTTAGAAGGCTTTGGTTTGTTCGTAGCTCACAAAGTTTTCTATAAAGTCTCCATACTTTAGCTTCCTCACTAGAAGAAGTCCCTCATCCTAGGGATCTGACTGGTTCTATCACAGATTTCTTGCATATCGTTACGTCTGATGGCTACCCATATAGCCTTTCCTGTGAGACCATCCTTTCTAAAAGCACAAGAAAGTGCTAGAATCACAGTGATCTGCCTATATTTCTTGCTTAGTCTTTAGAAAGGGTGAGGAACATTTTGTTTTCAAAATGTTTTAGATTACAACTCACTATTGCCTCTCACTATCAGTCCTGTTGGCTGGGGCTTCAGGGAGTTGTAGCCTTAGTCATCTGGAAACCTAATAGTTCCCCACTGCTGCTGAGGAGGTCATATTATATTATTTATATTTATATCCAGGACTTTTTATCACTCCAGAAATCTGGGAGAAATCTCCCTGTCTGAGAAAAATCTTTCCCATGCTGGGAGGTTGGAGTGAAGCAAATTACTGGTGTTCACCCCCAGCTGTAGTTACGTGGCTGCATGTACTGTTCTGTTTAGGTTTGGACAGAACTTATTGTGCAGCCCATAATTCCAGCATACACTAACTGCTAAAATGGTGAGAGAAGGGCTTGGTTTTGTGCAGCTTTTAGTGTCCTGGGGCTTTTCTTATGGCCGTAAAGTGTGACTGCCGAGCCCAATGATGGCAAACCTTTTAGAGACCAAATGCCTAAACTCATCATCGCCACAGACTCAACAGGCTGTCATCCAAGCCACACACTCACAACGCATGTGAGCTGCCTGCCTTACCCCAGACAGGGGAGGAAGGAAGTGATGTGCTCCCATTGGGCAGAGGGGCAGGATGAACTCTGTGCTGGGGGAAGGGAGGGAGCGCTCCCATTGGGCTGCTGGACCAAGCACTCACTGTCCATTTTCTTCCTGCAGGTCCTGGCAAGCTTGAGGAGTGTACGTAATAATTTCTCCATCCTGGCAAATGTGCCCACGCCAACATCCAATAAGTAAGTAACTGATACAAGCCATTTTGAGACATATCCGTGTGTATCCCTGTTAAATTAAATCCTATTGCCTGTCTTTGGCCTGGGGTAGAATCAGTTCAGACCTGTTAAGTTCATAGATGTGGGGAGGCAGAAAGATAAGTTGTATGGAGTCCTGTAAGCCCCACATAGCAGGAACTGTACTCTCCTTGGGCTTGCTCCACAAATGCATATTATTTTCTTCCCCACCCAACATGCAAGAACAGGACTGTGGGATTCTGGGAGTTGTAGTCCAGCAAGTGTCGCCTCTGCTGCTGCTTCCTCTTTAGTTTAGCAAGAGAGGAGAGGAAGTGCAGACGCAACAGAGTTTGCCCAGTTTGCAGGTCGGCAGAGCTGTCATCATAGGAGGAAATCCTGTGCTGCATACAGCTATAATAGTAGGATGATGTCTCCAAGTCCATAAGCTGTGCACTTGGGGAGCTGGAGAAGAGAGGCTTGTTGCCTTCACTGCCTGCTTGTGTCCTGGTTTCTTGGAGGCATCTGCTTTGGGACAACACGGGGCAGGGACTGCTGGTATTGATGGACTCTTACTCTGGTCTCATTAACGCTGCAGAAGTAAAGAGTCAGGTTCTGTTAATCCTTCAAGAATTAACTCTCTCTCTCTCTCTCTTCCGAAGCTTGGAAGTAAGAGTCATGTAGCTACCTCTACCCAGTTCATTTTTGGGAAATGTGTGAGTAGCAAAATTGTATTTCAAAGTTAAGACAGTCAAATCAAAATTACTATATTGGTGTAATAAACTATAATTTCTAGTTATTTTCAAACAGTGAGTTTGAAAGGCTGCTTTGAAGCCTCTTCAGAAGTATTTTGACCAGATTTCCCAAGTGTTATGACACGGTGTGGACAAAGTAGACAAGGAAAAACTGTTTTCCCTATCGCATAACACTAGAACTAGGGGACACTCCATGAAACTTTTGGGTACTAGTTCTCAAACAAATAAGAAAAAGTACTTTTTCACCCAGAGGATTACTGGTCTATGGAACTCCCTGCCAGAAGAAGTGGTGACAGCTGTCAGTCTTGACAGCTTCAAGAAAGGATTAGACAAGTTCATGGAGGACAAGGGTATCAATGGCTATAATTATGGATACTTAAGGACAACCTCCGGGTTGGAGAGATAGGCAGGATATCTCTCAATGCCATTTCCAGGGAATCCTAAGAGAGGTGAAGGCATCTGCTTGGGAATACCCTGAAGGAAATGGTGAGCCACTGTGTGAGACAGAAGGCTGGACTGGATCATGGGCTCCTGTGGTCTGTTCCAGCAAGGCTGTTCTTATGTTCTTTTGTCAATCTTAGGTGAGGTTTTTTAATGCTTATGGGAGGTTTTTTTTATTTAAAAAAAAGTAATGAGCAACACTGTAATATAATGAATTACTTTTTCAATATTGTAGTGAATAAGGACAATCGGTTACTTTTCAAATATTATGTAGCAAGTAATGAATTACTTTTACAAAGCACTTTTCCATGTTCTGCTCTCTTCACATTCCCCAATGAAACACTTATGCTTCACTCAATAGGAATGGCTTGGAGTAGAATGTATCTGGAGCCATAACATTATCACCAAAGAAGGTTGTTGCTTGCAAACATACAGATGCCATGGATTTCTGCACAATGAGAGAGTGGGCTCACATGTTGGGAAAGCCACAGGCCTTTTATGTCAGAAGTGAGGTCATCAAATCTGATCTAGTGTCTTCTCTTTCTCCTTAGGAGGTCACCCATGGGTACCCAGCCAAGTGTTTGCAAAGCCACGCTCTCAGGTAATGGAAGTTTAATGTTTAGCAAATAAGGGAAAGCACAAAGTCAACTTCACAGGCCTAGCATTAGGTCTTACAGTCAAATGGAAGTACAAGGAGTTCCTCTTCCTCCCCCATCTTTTCCAATTTCATGGAGTACATATGCAGACTCACACTACACTGGGTGAATTCTTTGGATGATGAGGCACCTACAACCTACACCTCCTTCCTTTGGGGTAAAACAGGAGTACCCTGTGTAGGAATGGGCCTTATCACAAGGCAAGATAAGGGCAGCCAAATCAGGTGTTAGAGCTTGGGCAGAGTAGAACGTGGAGCACCTGCCAACTCTTTGATGTGGGTGGCACTTAAAATGCAGAGGAGCACACTTTCTGTTCATTCCAGTGGTTCTTATTCAAGGGAGCTTCCGGGGATGTTGTGCTCCGATCCCCGTTAATCATTAGGAGTAGGAAGCCCTGGAGGCATCTGCCTTCAGCACTCAGCTGTCTTGGGGGATAGCCTTCATTCTCTTCCAAGGACAAACACAATCTTTGAAATAAAGAAAAATACAAGTTACAGACAAAATGATTGTGCAAACTTCTTGACTGCAACATGCATTTTCAGAGATGTTAGTCAGTTCTTCCCTCTTTGAGCACCATGTTGCCACTTTTTGCACATGGCAATAATCTTCCTGATTTGTCCTTTTTAAAAAAAAGGGAAAACCATCATATTTGGTCTTCCTGTTTAGCGCCTGCTTGCAGGATTTCTGAGCAGAGCTCTGGGAAATTGCTTGTGTGGATAACAGTGCCCAGAAACCCACAGCCAGTAAGGCCGTGTTAGCTGAGAGGATTTTTGGGAGATGTAATGCAGAAAAGTAAAAGTTCCAGTGCTACTAAATCATGGGTGACCAACCTTGGTGCTCCAGGTGTTCTTGGACTTCAGTTACCAGAAGCCCCAGTCAGCACACTGCTGAATTGAAGTCCAAGAACAGCTGGACCACCAAGGTTGGCTACCCTGTGCTAAATTAATAGATACCTTTGTAGCAAAGCTGTATTGCTATGAGATCCAGCATCTGTATGTTCCCAAACTGACCAGACAGCTTGTCATAAGGGTGGTGAGCTGTGGTATGGAGTGAACCATGGCATTTTCTGCACTCTGGGTAACTGAAGAGGCCTGGTACCAAATGAATCGTGTTTGATTCTCGTTTAGTATCTTGACACACACTGTTTTGCAAAGACAGGGAGTATAGTGAGAACACTGCAAAGCAGGAGTGCCCAAACATTTCACACCGTGGGCTGGTCATGTGGTTCTTCCCACTGGAAGCGGAAGTTAAACACGCCTGCACATACGCAAAATGCCATGGGTGCATTTACAGCAGCATTTTGAGCATGCGTGGTCACGTTTAACTTCCACGAGCGGCGGGAGTGGGCCGGATCCAGCTCACGGAATTTAGTTTGGGAACCATTGCTATATAGCAAGACAGTCATGGTTAGAGTTCTGCAAATTACCTGTTTTATGCTGAAAACTGCCTTGTGGGCTCTCAGAGTTGTAGTGTGGAAAGCTTGTCCCAGCTCTAGATCTTTGGATGCAGGTCTATGTGCCTAGACATTCATTTGCCTTTAAGCCAATTATGTATGACTTATTATTAACCACACACTGATTAGTATGTGTTGTAGCTTGCCAGACGTTTCACAGACACATCCCTTCCCTGCCCCTCAATTGTTGTGATCATAGGCTGGTACCAAAACTAGGAATCTCCTTGAGTTTAAGTGATCTGAAATGGAAGACAGGATTTTCAGGCTGCATAGAGGCTAAACTGCACCTCCCCATCCAAAAAGTCCTTCTTGACCACTGATGCTAACTCTGTCTAGGCGCAGAGTATGATGAAAATGACCTTCCTATCCCTTTAACTCAGGGGTGCCCAAACTATGGCCCGTAGGCCAGATCTGGCCCCTGACATCAATTTATCTGGCCCACACTGTCACTCCCGGAAGTGGAATTCAAACACGCCCATATGTGCATTTTCCACTTCCAGAAGGGACGAGGGTGGCATGGGCCGGATGAATTGGCTTCGGGAGATGGCTCTGGCCCATAGGCCAGAGTTTGGGCACCCCTGGTTTAAGCCGAGAAAATGGCAGCCCAAAATCTACCTCATCCTGTTGTGAAACACAGATTGCAAGGCACATTTTACTTCTGCTTCTGGTGACCGACCTGCTGAACCACGTGACCGGCCCACGGCTCGAAAAGTTTGGGCACTCCTGCTTTAACTTGATGGTTTCTTGCATACAGCAGGCAAGAGCAAGGGAGCATCTCTGGTACCAGTGGGAGGTCTTTAATTCTTGAGAGGATGCTTGAATGATCACTTTTCAAACACACTTGTTGGTTTCTCTTTCCTCCTCTCTTCTGGCAGAGGAAACGTACCAGCAGATGGCTACAGAAACTTTAGAAGAGCTAGACTGGTGCCTTGACCAACTGGAGACCATCCAGACCTACCGCTCTGTCAGTGAGATGGCATCGAACAAGGTAGGGTGGCCAACATTGACCATATTCAGATTTCTCACCCTGATTTCTGCCATTGTATTCACCCAAACTCTGCCCCACTTTTCGTGTTCTCTAATCGAGGGACTGCGGTGGCCAAGTGGTTAAGACGCTGAACTTGACGACTGGAAGGTCAGCAGGTCAGCCGTTTGAGACCCAGCTGCTGCATGAAGGAGTTAGCTTCCATCTCTATCCCATTTCCTGCCAACCTAGCAGTTTGAAAGCAAGAAATTGCAAGTAGATAAAGAGGTACCACTTCAGCGAGAAAGGTAACAGCATTCTGAGCACTCTGGTGTTGAGGCACGCTTGCCACATTCCACGGAAAAGTCTGCAGAAGCAGACAGCGCTGGCTCTTTGGCTATAAATAGAGATGAGCACTGAACCTTAGAGTCAGATACGACTGGCTTTTGAGCAAGGGCGACCTTGACCTAATCTCTAACCATCTTTGTATTACAAATATTGGAGACTTGACATCTGAGTGAAGCAGGAGCTCATCTCTATTTTGGGCTGAGCCATTGTCCTGAGACACTGCCTGGGCTGTGGGCTTCCCTAGTTACATGCACAACCTGCCCCAAACATGGCGTGTTCAGTCCATAGTTTTCCACTCCAATCCCTACCCCTTCCATTCAGTATTCATTAGGCTGTTTTGGGCTTTTTACATCTGTTGTAGTTTCTTTTCCCCTATTTATTGATTGGTTTATTGAACTTATATTGCCGCCTTCCTTGCCTCAAGGCAGCTCACATCAGTTTAGAAACCACCTCATACAATAAAACCAGATATTAAAACTATAAAACATTAAAAATGAGTTTAAAACATCCTACCCCTGATTAATACCCTGGACAGATGGCCAGGTGGGGTAACTAGAACAGCCAGAGAAACCACTCAAGACTCAAAATTCCAAAAATACAAATACAAAAGAGGGAGGGGGAAGTCTGGACATATGTGAATAGTGTATTTATTAATAAATCATTGAAGTGTCCTGAAGAATCGTCAGTGATAACATGGCTCAGTGGTCCTAAAAAACTTATCATTTACAAAAATACTGGCATAATATTAGAGGAAAGAATTCAATTGCAGGGCGGAATTCAAGTAGGATACAAGGTATTAATTCATGTAGTCAGCATTCTCAAAGGCAATAAAGTGCAATTTCACGTAGATGCCAAAAATGCAAGTAATCGTAAATTCCAATAGTAAAATCGGTATACAGCGTCGTGATATCTCTCCGGTAGATGGATGTTTCGAAAACCTTCATCAGAGAAGAGTATCATAATGTTCTAGCCCACTATGAATTTCCCACAGAGGCTTTCGAACACGAAATAGATTATGATACTCTTCTTTGATGAAGGTTTCCCCCCTCCCTTTTTTGTATTTGTATTTTTGGAATTTTGAATCTTGGGTGGTTTCTCTGCCTGTTCTAATACCCCGGACAGGGCTACATAAGCCAGCAGAGCTGGGTTGTGGTGCTAGGTGCTTCTGTAAAGCCCTTAGTTTCTTCTATATCAAAAGACTTCTCCCTTTTGTATGTTATCCTGTGCCTTTTTGGCTACCTAACGAGCACTCACAGGATGAACATTTGAAAATAACTAAAATACTATACTATAAAGCAGTACCTGCCCTACCATCTCTGTAGGACAGGTAGAGCCTTTTTTCTTTGTTGCTTTTTCCTCTAAGACTTTTGGATGCATCTGCACCGAAGTCCAAGATTTAAGTGAGTTCAATCTTATATTCTTTGACCATTTGTGGGCTGATTTCATGGTGAAGAAAAAAGGGAATTCTTGGATCAAACTCACAGCCTCTGTAGATCCAGGAGAGCGCATCTTTTTCTGCCTTAGGGCAGGTTAGAAGACCTTCAGTTTGAATAATGTAATAAATACATATATTTCTGCCAGTCAGATTCAGAATACAGTGGTACCTCGAGTTACAAATTTAATGCATTCCAAGGCATTTTTCATGTTATGAAAAAATTGTAACTCGATTTTCCCATAGGAATGCATTGAAAACCAAAATTCATAACTTGAAACATGGTTTCTCATAGGAATGCATTGAAAACCAATTAATCTGTTCCGGAAAAATTCGTAACTCGAGCCATTATTTTCAATTGATTTTCATTCATATTGTGAAAAATTGGTAACTCAAACCATTTGTAACTCAAGGTACCACTGTATTCTGAATCTGACTGACAGAAATATATGTATTTATTACATTTTTCACCCACCCACCTGTGATATTTCCCACTCTGGGCGGTGTACAGACAAATAAACAACAGCAAAATAAAAACAAGCGACAAAATAAAATAAATGACAAAATAATTATCTAATGGCTTCTGAGGGCAAGCAAGCTCAAAGCTGACCAACTAATTTATTATCACAGGAATTATATTCTTAAAGGCTTCCTTGAAGAGGAAAGTTTTAAGTTGTGTGGGTGTTTTTTTTTTAATATTGGGGCCTGGCACAGCTCCACCGGTAGTGCATTCCAAAGCTGCAGTGACGCTTTGAAAATAGAAAGGGCTCTATTTCTAGTCATAGTCTTTCTAGCCATCCTCTGGGTCAGCACCTGGAGCTGCACAGGTTATGATGACCAAGTGATGCGGGGAGTTGTTCTGAAGGAGAGATGCTCCGACAGACAATAAGGTCCCAAACCATATAAGGCGGGAGTTCTCAACCTTTTTAAAGCTGGAGGCCGGGACACGCTCCCTCAGACAGCTTCGGGGGCCAGACGGCCATTTTGCCCTTCCTCCACCACATGGCGCTTCCTGGTGTGGTGGAGGCGGTGGGGGGCCCACATGAAATGGTGCCACGGGCCACATCAAGCCCATAGGCCGCAGGTTGAGAATCCCTGATATAGGACAATGATGGCAAACCTTGACACTCCAGGTGTTCTTGGACTTCAATTCCCAGAAGCCCAAGTCAGCACTCCTGCTGATCACAACTTCTAGGAACAGAAGTTCAAAAACACCTGGGGTGCCAAGTTTAGCCATCACTGATATAGGGCCTTATATGATAACACTAATACCTTGTATCTGACACGGTAGGGAACAGGAAGCCAGTGAAAGCCTGCCAAGGCTGGGGAAATATAATCAAATTTCTTTATACCCACCACCAGCCTGGCTGCTGCGTTCTGGACCTGTTGCAAGCTCTGTTTCAGATAAAAGGGTGGCACCACGTAAAGAACATTACAGTAATCAGTCCATGAGATTACCAATGAGCGGGGCAGACCTATGAGAGAATGTATGTCCAAGTAGAGGCACAACTGTGCAATCTGACGAAGCTGGGAAAAGGCAACTTTAGATACCCACCTCTATTTGATGATCAAAAGAGAGCAATATACCTTTATGAACAAATCAAACATGAGTATGGTTTGACTTTAAATGGCCATGTAGTAAATGTCTGTCCTATTTATGAAAATATCTCATTTTCTATTGCATATGAAAACGTACGGTCTGTGTCTGCATGCAGGTATGCCTGGATAGAGAGAGAGAGATGGGTGTGTGGGTGTGTGTACCTTTATCTATCTTGTCCTTCTGTTTATTGAATATAATGCTTGAAAGATATACATGAGCAGATCTTTACTTGGAAAAACGGTCTCTTTTGCCATGTGCCCAGCACAGTTGTTATGCCCAGAGCTGTGTGAATTCTTGCTGTACTCCTGCCTCTTGTTTTGTTGCTGAGGAGGGCCTCTGTGGCTTTCAGGACTGTTGCAGAGTACTAGGTAGAAACTACTTCAGCAGTTCTTGCGGAAGGAGGTGAGTGGCTCTCACTGACTGGGGAGTGGAGAGAGAGCCTGGTTTTGCACAGCATTCAGAGTGCTGCTCAAGTGGCAGAGCATGTGGACAGGCAGTGCTTTACCAGATGCACCCCTTGCATGTGGGGAAGCATGTGGTGAAATCTGGGAAGAAAAGAACGGCTCCATATGAGTGAGCCCATCTCTAGGGGGAACGTTTCTTTGTTCTTGCACATTTGCTGATGACCTGGTCCTCAATGGCTTGGAATGGATGATAATCAATCTGTGGAGTATCTGCTGGCGTCAGCATCCAAAGCAGATACTTCTCATTAGTTAGTGTCATTTATTTATTTAAAAAAAACATGTATCCCCTCTTGTTGTTGGACAGCGTCTCTCACCATTCCTCACCATCCCTGATTATAGATTGCACATGTCTTTGTAGGTGATAAGTGTAAATAATTCTGGGCAATTTGCCTTCTAGACTTACCTTCTAGACTTACCTGCCTGTCATCCATACAGATGCTGAACTGTGTGCCTTGCTACAATCCCCAGGGATTCCCTCTCTTTCCTTTCCTCACTCCTAATCTTTTCTTTTGGTCACTTTCCTATCCTGTTAAGCTTGTGTTTTAAATGAAAAGTAGATCTCCGTTTGACTGAAGATCAGGGTCGAAGAAGATATCTCAGCATATGAAAGAAGAAAACATTTCAAATTCTTTTTGGGGAGGGCCACCTCATTTGTTTATAGACCATTAGCGCACTAGTAAAGATAAAGGTTATCCTTGCTCGAAAGCCAGTAGTATCTGACTCTAGGCTTCAGTGTTCATCTCTGTTTATAGCCAAAGAGCCAGCACTGTCTGCATCTGCAGACGTTTACATGGACATGTGGCAGGCATGACTAAACACCGGAGTGCAGGGGACGCTGTTTACCTTCCCACCTAAGTGGTCCCTATGTAACTACTTGCCGTTTCTTGTTTTTGAACTGCTAGGTTGGCAGGAGCTCAGCCAGAGATGGGAGCTCACTCTGTCATGCAGGACCCAGGAATCGAACTCCGACATTCCAGTCAGCGAGTTCAGCGTCTTAACCACTTGAGCCATGATCATTCAATAAGTCCCAACTTCTTCAGATCCCTTGCATTTAGTTTTCTGGCACTAGACAGGTTAAGCCTAACCGTACTCTCAAAAGAGTTCCAAAAAAAAGGAGAGTCGGGGCAATAGGCAACAATCTAGTAAAAAAGAAAAGCAGGCAACAAGAGAAACAAAAGTCATAATCAGACGTATGCAGAGGGAAGCACTTTACATCAAATCACAGCGTTATATAAATTAATCAATGTCTGGATGGACATCCCACTATGGTAATGGAGTAGACCGTACAGCCAGTGACTCAACACCAAGTGTTGGGCAATGGTAAATAACTTGACTCCCTAAAGAGGCCAACGGCTATGGGCAGATGAGCCCCTTTAGGTGGGGTGATGGTACCCACAGCGGAAAAAATGATACTGGAAACCAACATATTGGGCCCAACGGAAAAATGAGCAAAGGAGGAAAGGTCATGGAGGCAGAAGAGGCCATGCCAGATGGACTGGCTGTGAAGGTGTGCCTTGTCCATATTCTCAAGGCTGCGGCGGTCCATTGCAGTCCCGGTGTTAAATCCTGCCTGTCATTTCATATGTGCCACAGGAGATAGCTCCATGATCTTAGTGTATGGGTCACTTCATGGCATGCTGGGATTCACCTTAAACAAATTCACACCAATTGCATTTTTTCTGCTTCAGGAAAAAATACATTCTCGGATATGAGTTGCAGCTGCCGCCATCGATAAATTAATCACTATTAGGATGGGAATGAGAAATATCAGACCAATTCATTAGAAACCCACCAGCTTTTTCACCACACGAGGGAACTATTTTATTTTAATCACATCATCATCATCATCGGCCATCAGACAATTTTGCATACAGGGGTCAAATGGGAATAATATGAATGAGCAAATACAAATGAAATAGGATCATTTTTGTTACTCCTTTTAGAATCCTGAATTGTTTGTACTTTAGAGCCATTCTAAAATCACAAATGACTCTGAAAGCAAAACAAGGCTCTTCTTTCATAGTTTTTTTTAAATTGGAGTTAACTCAAAAGCCCTATACCTGGTAGATACAATATAGGACTGTGATGGCGAACCTTGGCACTCCAGATGTTCTTGGACTTCAATTCCCAGAAGCTCCCATGAATCCACACGAATGAGTTTGCTGTGATTCATCCTGCCTATGCCGCCCCCGTCACTCCTGGAAGCGGAGTGCGCATTTTACTTCCGCTTCCAGGGCCAGTGGGGGCCGGATGAATCACAGCAAACCCATTTGTGTGGATTCATGGGGGCTTGGGCTTCTGGGAATTGAAGTCCAAGAACATCTGGCATGCCAAGGTTCACCATTACGGATATAGGAGATCCATGATCAATTATGCTGCATATAGGAAATGAGGGGACACAGCTGTAACATTTCTACATTTCCCTCTCTGCTTCATAGAGCAGCTTTTAGCATCACACGACATCAGTTTACATTGAGGGAAGAAAATGCAAAATAAAAAGTCAAAACCTCTTAAAATCTCCTTCTGGTTTTCTACTTCCATCTCAATAACTTCATGGGTCTGCTAAGGAGCAAAATACAAACTGCATGAAGTCAAAAACACAGATCGCCATGTCAAATATCAGCTGTTTACCATATTACCAAATCCATTGTTGCTGAATCCTAAGCAAAACGAGAAACATGTCTGTAGATTGTGTCCAAATGTAAAACTTAAATGGGTTATTTTGGAAGGTGTTTTCCTGGACTTGCTTAGCAGGGAGCAAGAAGTTCCAGATTTTTACCTCCAGAATGGATCCTCCTGCTAGGAGGGTTTTTGGCTATGCCATTTCTTGTTGTGATCTGCCTTTGAGCCACCATCTCTCAGCCCATCGTATGAGGATAGCAATACTTGCCTTTCACATGGTACAGTTGTTGTGAGCACAGGTGGTACAGTACATTCAGGGGTGTTTTGAACTCCCTGCCAGAAGAAGTGGTGACAGCTGTCAGTCTTGACAGCTTTAAGAAAGGATTAGACAAGTTCATGGAGGACAAGGGTATCAATGGCTATAATTATGGATACCTAAGGACAACCTCCGGGTTGGAGAGATAGGCAGGATATCTCTCAATGCCATTTCCAGGGAATCCTAAGCAGGTGAGGGCATCTCCTTGGGAATAATACCCTGAAGGAAATGGTGAGCCACTGTGTGAGACAGAATGCTGGACTGGATGGGCTCCTGTGGCCTCTTCCAGCAAGGCTGTTCTTACGTTCTTATGAAGACTGTAAGGCTGGGCTTTATTGCAACTTGCAAATAGGTACTCCAGCTTGCTGTTTCAAAAGGCAGGCAAGCTGAGACAAACCTCCTCCCTATATCTGCCTAGAAACCGGCCGCAGTGCATGGGGAAGAAAGGTCAATTGCATGGCTTCGTTTTCAGAAACTTCTCCATGGGGAGGTGACTGGTGCAAGAGAGCTTTTCCCATGGGAGCTATTTACGTTTCCCAGTTCTCTCAACCTTTAGGACAGGGGTTCCAAACCTAAGGGCCACAGGCCAGAACTGTCCCACAGCACTATTTCATGTGGCCCCCCACCCCCTCCAAGGGCATTTGAGAGATAAAATAGCCACCCCTTTGAAGCTGTTGGGACAAAATGGCCACCCCCATTGTGCAGGCAGAGCAAAAAGGCCATCCGGCCCACAAAGCTGACTTGAGAGAGTGTGACCAGGCCCCCGGCTTGAAAAGGTTGGGAACCCCTGCTTTAGGATAACTAGAGCCCGTTGTGGTGTAGGGATTAATGAGCTCAACCGCAAAGTGGTGTAGATCCTCACTTGGCTGTGGAACTCAGTGATGGCCTCAGTGTCTTTGGAAAAGTAGTAATCATGTCCCATCAAGTTGATTCTAACTTATTGGAAGAAGGGCAGGATATAAATGAATTAAATAAGTGGTAGCGCTGCCTCTGTTTGTTTGGGGTTTTGACTAGAAACCAGACTTCTCATAGTATTTCTTCTTTGAGCCATGGATGGAGAATCTTTGACCCTCAGAGGTCCTAACCTTTACTCTTTAAAAAGAAAGTTCCCCTAGCTGACCTCCTTTTATTTGTGATCCTTTTATTCCCAGGAGGGGAAAAGCTTTGCTCTATAGCTACTCTTGGATAACAGCTCTATTCTAGAGGGCAGATGACGTACCTTCACAATGCTAGTAGTAAGAACCTAAGCAGCCAATAAGGTGTAATATGGACTAAGGAACAAGCTCTGGCCTTCTTTTCCCCATTATAGAGAATGCCAGTGTGTAGCTTTTGGGTCTGAAGTAAAGGTTTCCCTTGCTCGAAAGCCAGTCGTATCTGACTCTAGGATGCAGTGCTCATCTCTGTTTCTAAGCCTAAGAGCCAGCGGTGTCTGCTTCTGCAGACGTTTCCATGGTCATGTGACAGGCATGACTAGACACCAGAGCGCACGGAACGCTGTTGGGTCTGAAAGGTAGGGCCAAAACACATACATGTATTTCAAAAGGCAGCACAGTAATACCTCATACAAAGTCTGCTTCATACAACATCGCCTAATTCCTTGAAAAAAGTTGCCTCATATAAAGTCACTGCGACTTTGTATGAGGCATTGGGGTTTTCCCCCGGTTGCATTGTGTCTGGGCAGTATAAAAGGCAGGACACATGCGTGCATTGCTCTTGTGGGTTTTGCACGAGGCAAAGAGTGGTTAGGAGTGGTTTTGAGCACGATGTTGGATTTTTGTTAATTTTTTCATCAGAATTTTTAGAAGCATTCCTGGGATTTTTGCAGCATTCTTCAGGTTCTTGGACAATCAGGGTTGTTGGACATGTTTTTGTAATGTATTTAGCCTTTCGACAATGTTTTCTTAAAGTTCTGTCAGTTTCCTGTCTGTTTCCTTGACTTTGCCTTGAAGTCTGTGCTGTTACAGTACAACGTTGTACAAGGCATTGCGGCAAGGATTTGGACGTTGTATGAGGCATCGCGGCTAGGATTTGGACGTTGTATGAGGCATCGCGGCTAGGATTTTGCATGCCTCATACAAAGTCCAAATCCCTATAAAGTCCATACTTGTGGAACCAAGTTTGGACGTTGTATGAGGTATCACTGTAGTTGCTGAGAATAACACATTTCTTCCTAAATTAACATGATCTGTTTTCTTAATGTGTGACTCCAGTGTTAGATATACAAAAGAAGATGTCATTTAGATTTCAGAGATGCTCCGCTTCTTTTTAAACATGTTTCTACAATTACAGGTTTTTCGCCACTTGAGGGAGTACTATTTCTAGAAATTGTTTTCTACTCTTTGGCCCTTAATTCCTGACATCCTTTGTGGAATAACAATGGATGCAGGATGTTCCTTCCAGATTTTAGAGTGTGGGTGCTTGAAGAAGCAAAATGTTTGGGGCTGTATTTAAGGCGTTAAATCTTAGGTAACTGTAGCGTTCAGATTGACTGCACAGAGATTCATGTCTGTATTGGAGAGGGGAAAAAATATTCTAGTTGGTACGTTTGGACGTTGGTACGTTTGGTACGTATATACTCGACTATAAGTCATCCTGAATATAACTTGAGGTACTGTACCTAATTTGGACCTCTAAAACTAGGAAAATACATTGACCCAAGTATAAGTTGGAGTGGAACATGCAGCAGCTGCTAGTAGAGATGTAAAATTCCCGGAAATTTTGAAGCTCGGAAAAAAACCAAGTTTTTTCGGGGGGAAACGGAAATTTTCGGAAAAATTGAAAATAATCTGATACCATACATATATTTTTTTTAGAAATGATTTATATAATATTTGGCCTTATCTTAAAATATTTTATTCATCATGTTAAAATAAAAAATTCCATAATATATTTTTTATTTTTTCAATTTTTCAGGGGGAAACAAAAAAGGCTTCAGAAAAAAATGGAAAAAACCTTAATTTCCCCCAAAAAATTTTCCCTGGTTTTTTCCAGGCCTTCACATCTCTAGCTGCTAGTGAGTTTCAATAATTAAAATACATGAAAATACAGTAAATTTAATTAATTTAGATATTTGTGTGGGTATGTTTTTGAGTGTTTACGTTGACTCAAGTATAAGTTGAGTCTCTTTTTTGGACCTCATTTTGAGGGCTAAAAAACCCAACGTATATTCGACTATATACGGTAGGTCGTGCAGCTCACCTTAAGCTCTGCATGCAGCACGAAAAAGAGGTTATTTCCTTCCTGAGTACAGCAAGTGAGAGTGCTGTTAGGGGGAGTGCAAGGAGACAGTGTGTCATGTTTATTTTGAAATGGGAGAGAGTCTGGCTGGACTTAGTGGTTAAGATGCTGAGCTTGTTGACCAGAAGGTCGGCAGGTCAGCAGTTCGAGACCCGTGTCCTGCACGATAGAGTGAGCTGTCTCTGTCCCAGCTTTTGCCAACTAGCAGTTTTGAAAGCAAAAAAATTGCAAGCAGATAGATAGGTACCACTCCAGCAGGAAAGGTAACAGTGTTCCGTGCACTTCGGCATCTAGTCATACCTACCACATGGGCACTGAAACGTCTGCAGATGCAGACAGCTCTGGCTCTTTGGCTGTAAATGGAGGTGAGCACCACCCTCTAGAGTTGGACAGGACTGGCTTTTGAGCAAGAGAGATTTTTACCTTTACCTATAGCTTCTGACGCATGAGAAGTGTGTCTGTCTTTCTGTCAGCCTGTCTGTCCATTTGTCAGTCTGCCGCCCACCTTCTCCCAGTGGATATGAGCAAGCAATTAGGTAGAAAGATAATTGCTGGATCTGTGTAAGCTGGGATGGGTTGGGTGTTCCAATCAGCTGTTCATTTAGTCCCATTCTACACAATGGCTGCATCTTGTCCTTCCTCTGTACTCTGTGGCTTTCATGCTCCCACATCAGGAACATAGGGGTTGCGGTGGCTCAGTGGTTGAGAAACTTGCCTTGTTAGCTGGAAGGCTGGCAAGTCAGCAGTTCGAGACTCAGGTACTGCATGATGGGTTGAGCGTTCGTCTCTGTCCCAGCTCTTGGGGACATAAAAGGAGCCTCATTTGGGTGTTCCCTGAATGGAGTTTCTTCTGCAAAAATCCTTTCAACCCAGAATAATTTTTGACATGAAATTATTATTATCATCAGACACATGGGGCCCTAAAAGCCTGATATTAGGGTTCTTGCTTGCTTGCTCATATGGAGAGAGAAAGAGAGAGAGAGAAGTTCCTACCATTAATAATTGTTTGTGCGTGGCCAGGGGTGCAGATTGTAAATCAGTTCTCCTTCGTATAGTTTGTGAATCCACACTCATGGGTTATGCGCCTGCGCAGAACAGCCGATCGGAGGCTTGAAAAGCTATTGGTCAAAAGTTTTGGCGGTAAGACCGCCCACCGTACCGCCCACCCTGAGGCGCCCGCGCGCCATTTTACCTCAGTTCTCTTCTTTCCGCCGTAGCAGCAGGACGATCGTTGAGAGCTTCCTCAATTTTTTCGCCCTTCTGAGGGAAAGTCTTTTTGGCAAATTTCAACAATTTTTCTCGGTGATTCTGTCCTCCGGGCAGGATCGCCACCCCGGCTCTGTCTCTTCTTTCGAGTGGATTCAGTAGCCAATTTTTCTTCGCATCGATCACCGTCTCCCCCCTCAAGGGGGTGGCGGCTGGTCCGCCCTTCGGGGTACTCGCCTCCAGAAACTTCCACTGGAAGAATTTTTCCGCGGTTCATGGCTGCAGCGTTTAAACAGTGCAGGGCTTGCCTTAAGAAGTTCCCAGCTTCCGACGGACACAGCCTGTGCCTGTTCTGCTTGGGAGAGTCGCGCAATCTACCTCCGTCGCCATGCTTGGCTCAGGGACACCTCCCTCGATGACGCTATGAAAAAGCTCATCGAGGAGTTTCCCTTCGACGGGCAGGGCCTCTTCGGTCAGGACACCGACAAAGTCCTGAATGAGATGCGCCAGACCAATTCCACGGCGAAGTTCCTGGGGCTCACCACGCCGGCTACTTCCGCCAGGCCGAGGTTCCAGCCCTTCACACGGCGGTTCCAGGGCAACCCGCAGCAGCAGGGACCGACGGAGCAGCCTAGATCCAGCTCCTACAAACAACGGCGGCAGCACAAACCCCGTTACCGACCCTACGGACAGGACAAACGTTTGGGCGCGAGGCCCAAGCCCCGCGTTTGAAGCTGCGACGGCCGAGTCTCTCTCGCTCCACATCCCGTACCTCCCCCTCCGGAACTTCCTCCAGGTATGGTCGGGCATCACGGACGACCAGTGGGTCTTAAAGATCTTGTCCTCTGGCTACGCCATCGAGTTCGTGCGGGTGCCTCGGGTAGGAAGACATCGTCTCACCACCTCGTCCCCCCATTTGGAGAAAGAAATATCAACCCTTCTCTCCAAGGGAGCCATCGAGCGGGTAACACCGTCCGACTGGCACAACGGCTTCTACTCGAGGTACTTCGTGGTCCAGAAGAAGGACGGAGGCCTTCGCCCTATCCTGGATCTGCGCCGCCTGAACAAATGCATCCACACCAGGAAGTTCCGGATGGTGACCTTGCAGACCGTCCTCCCCCTCATCAACAAAGGGGACTGGTTCACAGTCATAGACCTCAAGGATGCCTACTTCCACGTCTCCATCCTCGAGGAACACAGACGATTTCTCCGCTTCCGTATCGACAATTCCGTGTACCAGTACCGGTGCTTACCGTTCGGTCTGGCCACGGCACCGCGGGTCTTCACCAAATGCATGGCTCCGGTGGCTGCATTCCTCCGTCAACAGAGCATCAGGGTCTTCCCGTACATCGACGATTGGTTGATCGTCTCCCCCACCAAATCGTCAGCCATTCGGGACACACAATACACGGTCCACCTTATGGAGAGTCTCGGCCTCAGGATCAACTTCACCAAATCGAAGTTGACTCCCTCTCAACGCGTCGAGTACATCGGAGCGGTACTCGACTCGCTTGCTACGAGAGCCTACGCCCCCCAGAAACGCTTACAGGACATTGCGCAGGGGGTGAGCGAACTACGCACCAAACCGTGCATCCGAGCGAAGAAGGCTCAGAGACTTCTAGGCCTGATGGCCTCAACGACGGCAGTGATTCCCCATGCCAAGTTGAAATTCAGGTCCCTGCAATCGTGGCTCCTTCACGAGTTCGACGCACTTCGGGAGAGCCAGTCCAAACGGTTGACCCCATCTCCAGAACTGAGGGACCAACTGCTGTGGTGGTCTACACCACTCAACGTGGCCACGGGAAAGAGTTTCTACCCCCCGCAACCCTCGTTGCAGATACTGACCGACGCGAGCAACCTCGGCTGGGGCGCTGCTTGCGGGACTCTCACGGTCAACGACACCTGGACACCACACGAAATGGTGCACCACATAAATTACTTGGAACTGCTGGCCATCTGGAAGGCCCTGCGTTCCTTCGAGATGCTGCTCACCGGCAAGGCGGTTCAAGTGGCCTCGGACAATACCACGGCGGTGGCGTACCTCAACAAGCAGGGAGGAACACGGTCCACCACCCTCTTGTACCTCGCAGTGCAGTTGTGGGAATGGTGCCTGGAGAGGCACATTTTCCCAATTGGAGTGCACATTCAGGGCACACTGAATGTTTTGGCAGACCACCTGAGCCGTCTCACCTCGACGACCCACGAATGGGAGCTGGACGACGGAGTGTTCCGGTCGCTTTACGAGGCCTGGGGGACGCCGAGCATCGACCTCTTTGCATCGGAATCCAACAGGAAACTCAGCAGGTACTGCTCCAGAGCAGGCATCGGACTGAACTCCGAAGGCGATGCCTTCATGAAACGGTGGGATCAGGACTATCTCTATGCCTTTCCTCCGTTTCCTCTGGTCCAGAAAGTACTCACCAGGATGTACCAACACAGAACCAATGCAATTCTGGTGGCGCCGGCATGGCCGCGCCAACCCTGGTTTCCGCTACTGTTGCGCATGTCGTCACAGTATCGCACACTGCCGGAGTCACCGACGCTTCTCCAAATGGAGCACGGCCAGCTGCACCATTCGGACCTGCCCAGCCTCCACCTCACCGCGTGGAGGATAACCCCAGACTGTCCAGGATCCTCGAGCTAGCGCGGCGCCCTTCCACAAGGAGGTCCTACGCCTCCAAATACAGGCGTTTTTGTGCTTTCCTGGCTTCCCAGCACATGCCCCCCCCGCAGGCGGGACTGCAGGACGTTTTAACCTACCTCCTCCATTTGGCGGAGTCTGGCCTTAGCATCACCTCCATCCGAGTGCACCTCGCAGCAGTGGTGGCACACTCCCCGGCTGGTTCGCCCGCTGCTGGGGCTTTCCGTGACCAAACGGTGAAGCGCTTCCTCAAGGGACTACGGAACGCTTTCCCTCCGGTCAGGACTCCTACGGCTCAATGGTCACTGTCTACCGTGCTCAACGCGCTCACCAGGACCCCATTCGAGCCCATGGCTACCGCCGATGTTCGCCTCCTCACATGGAAGGCGGCATTCCTAGTGGCTATCACGTCTGCACGACGAGCTGGTGAGCTGGTTGCCCTGCGAGCAGACGCACCTTTTCTCCAGTTCTTCAACGACCGCGTCGTCCTCCAAGCGGACATCACCTTCCTGCCCAAGGTGGTCTCCAAGTTTCACATGGCACAAACTATCTCCTTGCCAACCTTCTTTCAGAACCCCACTAACGCCCAAGAAAGGACTTGGCACACGCTGGATGTGAAACGAGCTTTATTGTTTTACACCAGCAGGACTAGAGAGTTCAGGAAGTCGCAACGCCTCTTTGTGGCTTATGGGGGAAAGTCCAAGGGTGAACCCATCTCTGCTCAAAGGTTCTCCAAATGGATCACCTCTACCATCTACCTGGCCTACGAGTCAGCCTCACTGCCACCTCCACCGCATGTCAGGGCGCATTCCACCAGAGCGGTTGCCACATCCACTGCCTTTCTGGAGGGCACACCGCTTGAGGACATATGTAAGGCTGCCACCTGGTCCAGACCTTCCACATTTGTCCAGCATTACAGGGTGGACACCAGAGCCACTGCGGACGCCAGGCTTGGCCGTGTCGTCCTCACCAGAGGGCTCCGGACTCAACGCCCCTGACGGGTCCACCTAGGGGATCTTCAGCTCATCGTGGGATCATCTCATCCGACTGCCCACCGACCAAGTAAGTGTGAGCTTGCTAATCTCCCATGAGTGTGGATTCACAAACTATACGAAGGAGAAAGTTCGGTTTCACTTACCAGTGATAACTTTCGTTCTTCGAGTATATAGTTTGTGAATACACACTACCCACCCTGCCTCCCCTCTTGAGCTGCACGGATGAGATCAGTTGGTTTATCCTGTGCTTGGCTTAAGTATGGAACTGAGGTAAAATGGCGCGCGGGCGCCTCAGGGTGGGCGGTACGGTGGGCGGTCTTACCGCCAAAACTTTTGACCAATAGCTTTTCAAGCCTCCGATCGGCTGTTCTGCGCAGGCGCATAACCCATGAGTGTGTATTCACAAACTATATACTCGAAGAACGAAAGTTATCACTGGTAAGTGAAACCTAACTTGTCCACAAGAAGAGGAGGGAAAACACACACCGGCACTTGACTTGCAGGCCTCTTTGTAGAAAAATACCTCCATCAAACTCTCCGTGTGGGATTCTCTTACTCCTAGCCCAACTTAATTTTTTATTAATTACCAGTAATGTTTGAAAAGGAATGGAAGAGTGTATGGTGCTCTTCCAATCACACACGTGCACGTGCGCGCGCACACACGCGCACACACACAAATACCATTATGATGTTTTTTGAAGCAACATAAAGCAAGAATCTGATAACAACTGGAAGCCTGGCAGCAAAGATAGAGAAGTTTTTGACACATGTAATCAGACTATGTCTAAATCTATGTGTCAGCATGATTGTATGAATACCACCAGGGAGGGAAGGAAGTCCTAACAAAATAGGCCCCACTCCAGCTGTCTTCTTTCCAGAAACTTTGGTCCTTAGCTTCTCCCTACATCCTTCTCTTCCTCCTCCTCCTCCTCCCACTCATCCGTTCAGTATAATTTTGCCAGATTGCACATCCTCCTCAGAACTGAAAATAATATTTACAAACCACAAGGGGTAGGGATAAAGTAGCAGCTGGTCAAAACCAGTGACGAGAACTGTAGAGAGGCCCTCCATCCCTTCTCCTATTCCAGGGGTGGCCAAACATTTCAGGCTGTGGGCCGGTCACGTGGTTCAGCGGGCCGGTCACGTGGTTCCTCCCACCGGAAGCAGAAGTAAAACGCACCTTGAAATCTGTTTTGCAACAGGATGAGAGAGATTTTAGGCTACCATTTTCTTTGTTTAAACCAGGGGTGCCCAAACTATGGTCCACGGGCCAGATACAGCCCACGGGCCATAGTTTGGGCACCCCTGTCCTATTCCCATCCCTACCCGCAGATCTGAGCAAAGACCTCTGTGGGAGTTTTGGGTCTGGCCTGTCCCAAGTTAGAGCCTCTGGAGTCTTTTCCTCAGCCTGGTGCGGGAGGTGGAGCTGGTAAGTAGCGGGAAGTGGTAGCTGTGTGTGGACCAAAGCTTGTCCAGGGGCTCCAAGATGCTAAATGGATTTCTTTATGCCTCGTTTTGCTCTGTTTCTTCTGCCGTGTAAAGCAGAGCTGGGTCACCCGGTCACCCTCTGCAGAGTCTACTGTAGCCTCACCATGTGTTTTGTGGGCTGCTACAGATGCAGAGGGGGGGGGGGGGGTAGCCACTCAAGACCGCCTTCCTTCCAAGGCCCTGTGCTCTGCATCCACTTGGACCCTTGCAGAAACAACCCTTTCCTTACCTCTATACACACACACACACACACACACACACACACACACACACACACACACACACACACACACACACACACACACACACACACACACACACACACACACACACTGCTCACCTGTTTGTTTAGCTCGCTCTTCTTTTATATGGGTTCCTTTAACCACCCCCTCTTTCAGGCCCCTCCCCTCCCTCCCATCCCCTCCCCGGTCTCTCACCACTACCTGACATCATATCCCATCCGCCCAGTTACTGCAGTGAGAGAAATGTGCTCATGCACTCGCACTTCCCCACAAACGGCAAAGCTGTGGATGTAGCTGCAGCCGAGACCGTCCTAGGAAGTACCCTCGTTGTTGCTGTGGTAGTCGGTCTCCGTGGTGACCGCTGCCTTCCAACACACATACAAGGAGGAGGAAGAGAAAGAGAGGACGTGCTTCTTAGCAATGCAGTTTCTGCCTTGTTAGCTGGAGAGCTGCCATGTGGTACCCAGAAATAGCTGGGAATCTGCCGACTGCTCCACCTGGATGAAGCCACTGCTTTTGCCCGCTCAGAGATCCATCTGCCGCTGGCTTCGTCGTGTAGCTGCCTTCTCTTCTCTTCTTCATCGGCTGGTGGACTTGGTCCTCTCTTCTGTTCCTTGAAGATGTGACCAGAGAAGGAGGGGGCAGAAGCGTGTATATATATATATCTATATCTCAGGAGTCGAGGAGTGGGGGCCGTGTTTTTTCTTGTAGCCAGAGCAGCATTGCACTGTGGGTATTCCCCTCATCTGCAGTACAACCAGAGACGTGGGACCTTCTCGGGCTTTGACCTGTCTTTGCACCTCTCCTCTTCGCCCCACTCGTGGACCCCTTTGTGGAGGGGGAGGTTCCCGAAGGAAGCAGCCGAGATGTGAGGGATCTGGCAGAGGGCAGGTTGGCTGGCCAGAGCCATGCCAGGCCCAGACCCACTCATGGAAAGAACGACTTTGAGATCTTAACCCCTTCCTTTCCTACCAACACCAAGGGAAGAGGGGGACCACGCGCTTGCCTGGAGAGAGGGAGTAATACCACGTTGGCGGGTAACCCAGAGAGCCTCTGTCGCCCTCTGGTGGAGAACAGAAGATGCCCTTGGTGGATTTTTTCTGTGAGACCTGTGCGAAACCATGGCTGGTTGGCTGGTGGGACCAGGTAATCTAGATGTGCTTGTGGTGGGAGAGGCAGGTGGGGTGTGTAGTGGTAAAATTAGGCAGAGAAGGCATATGCCAGGTTTTGGGTGGGCAACATCCTCTTTTACTGGCACATTCGGTGACTTGGCAAGGTAGTTTAAGGAGGATAAAGAGAGACAAGCTGGCAATCATTAACGTTGGCTGCATAATGTTGCTAAGACCAGGACTGCCTGGTCTGGGCAGGCTTCCCCATGTAGCATGCATGCTGGCAAGGTCAGAAATGGGCATGGCTGGTGGAGAGCACTCCTTGCATCGGCTCTGCCCCCTGCGCATGGGTGCGTAGCCTGCCAAGAGAGACTGGAAGCGGCCTATGTCCTTCCTGGCTGCCTGCAATGTCACATTGGAGCTGTTACCACTTCTGTATTGCCCATTGTCCCTGTGCCTTAACAGACAGGCAAGCTTTGATAGCCCTCTGAATCTGATACTCTCCCAATTTGCAAGAGAAAGGACCACATATAATATGCATGCTGCCCCTTTATCTTACTTGTGAAATTTGTGTTGCATGGACCGGTTAGATGGCATTGTGCTGATTCTTTAATACAGGGCTGAAGAATTTACCCATCCCTGGGCTTAAGGGCTGTGTTTTGTTATGCTTGTATGTTTCATTTAAACCACAGGTTTTCTTTGTGTATATATGTCTGGTTTAGAACTCTGGGTCAGCAGCTCTGATAGTATATCAGCTTTTTTTGTTTGGGGTTATGCTGTTCTTAAAGACACTGCCTGCCTGCCACCCACCCAAATAATTGTGAGTTTTTAGAGTTGTAGGTCAAATGTGTTAGTGGAAGTCACGAGTCCATGTTTGTCTTCTGTTTTCCTGACTTGTCGTTGGAACAGCTTTAAAAATAATGCTTCTCTTATGACTTTGTCTTGGGTATATGCATACACACATATGTGTATTTGTGTGTGTTTGCTTATAACTTGTTTGGGTTTAAAAAGGTACCTGCCCACCTGATGGAATTGTAGCTTTTTGGGGATTGAATGTCATTGTTTAGAGGTCATTGTGAGCATGAAGTGTGCATGACTGCCGGCACCTGCACGTGTGCTTTAGCGGAACTGTGAGGGTGTTCAGGGTTATCGGTGAGATTGTGTCTGTTCATGTGATTTGTTGGGCAGTAGCAAGTGCCTAGATGGAAAGGTCTGCATGAGAGGGCTGTGTGCCAGGTATTTTGGGGTGTGTAGCATTGAATGTAGCGATGAAGATGTGTTTGCAAACTACGGTACATTTCTCCACGTTTATGTTATGGAGGAGGAGAAACTCTGTTTTTGGCTCATGCTTCTATACAGGTGGCAGTAGACAGAGACCCTTGGCTTGTCTTTATAAGAAAGCTCTGGCCAAGATCACTGCCATATTTGTTGGCCATTGAGCACCTGAAGCAGAGAGCAAAAGTAAGAGAAATTGCCATAATCTGCAGAGCAAGTTCATGGCTTAAGGGGGAATTTCTATATAAAGCCTTCAGACTATCCACTGAATTATGCTGGCCTTCATTAGACCTCGACTGTAGTGGCTCAAGTGGTTAAGATGCTGACTGGGAGGTGGAAGGTCAGCAGTTCAAAACCCGAGTTCTGCATGACGGAATGAGTGCCCGTCTCTGTCCCAGCTTCTTCCGGCCTAGCAGTTCGAAAGCAAGAAATTTCAAGTAGATAAATAGGTACCACTTCAGTGGGAAGGTAAACAGCGTTTCATGCACTTCAGTGTCTAGGTATGCCTGCCACATGTCCATGGAAACGTCTGCAAACGCAGACAGCGCTTGGCTATAAACAGAGATGAGTGCTGAACCCTAGAGTTGGATACGATTGGCTTTTGAGTATGGGTTACCTTTATCTTTACTTCATTAGACCTTCCATAGTCACATATTCCTCTGTTTAGTCACCTTATCTCCATAGAATTACTGAAGAAAGCTATAAGAAAACAGAGAAAGGAGCATTTTGGTGAAGCTAAGATTATGGCATAGACTAGACGCAGTGCTTCCCAACCTTTTTTGGGGGTGGGTGGGATTCAATTCCCAGAAGCCTAAGTCAATTCCCCAAAGCACTGATCAGCCAATGTACTGACTTAGGCTTCTGGGAATTGAAGTCCACCAGTGTTCCACGGAATATGGTTTGGGAAATGCTGGACTAGAGAATGCTGTTAGAGCGGACAGCCCCTAACACCACAAGGCATTTAGGATCAATGCTCCTTCTGTCCCAAGAAGATCACTAACTGTTGGATTCACCAACTCAGCAACCTTGCACTTGTCTTCTTCTTAGACCAAAGTTAGGAAATTTAGGCTCTCAGAAGAAACAAGTCATCCTTCAAATGGTAGTGACAACATAAATATCAACTTGTACGGGTGTTGTGGCTTTTGAAAGTGTTCCATTCTTTTGAAAAATTACCACTACTTGTGGAGTTTTAATACAATAAAGGATACTCCATCCCTGCATTATATGTTAGTTCAAACATTAAGCAAAAGCCTGAAGCTATAGCACAGTCCATTTGTAGCTAGGAGACAGAGCATTTCCCTCTCTCTCTCTCTCTCTCTCACTCACTCACTCATTCACTCACTCACTCACTCACTCACACTCACTCACCACACACACACACACACACAATGGCCAATCCTTGGGGTGTCAATATCTGTGCTAAAGTTAAAAACCACAAATTCTTCGCTAATACTTTGTTTTCCAAACCTCATTAGTCTCCTACTTTTTGGGCACACACTGATCTTCTGCTCCCACCTCCAAATGTGAGAGAAAAGATCAATAATTATTAGAGGTTCTCCTCTTTAAATGCAAAACACAAGAAATCATAAATCTGGTTCTGAACAGAATCTGCACATCCAGTGCTTCTTGGGTGTGTAGAGATGTATGTGTGTGACCTACAACACATTCATTGCCTGTTATCCAGCCTTCATGCCTCCCCCCTCCCCAGCAGCCTCAGTCCTCTTCTTCTTATCTTTGTTTTTACTAAACATCTACTAAAATAGTAAGAGCTTTCTTTCTCCCTGACCCTATAAGCTCTGCTGAGTCTCCAGTTCCATAGATGCACATGGTGTCTTAAGAGTCTTGGCCTTTAAACCAAGCCTTTGCTAAACTTCAGCAACACTTCTTAAAGTAGTGTCTTGAAATTTCTATGCCTAGAAATCCAGGGTTCTAGTAGCCAGTCGAGAGAGAAAGACGACACCAATTTGCAAGATGTTTTCAGACTTGATCAAGAATTTGAAGGACTAGTTCAGGATAGAGCAAACCAAAGCTGTTTGGGTGCCTGAGGCAGAAAATAGAGGTGGCAATCCTACTCCTTAAAAGGAGATGCAAAAGATCACCAAGATGTTCTCATTTTCAAGCCTCACCAAAATGTACAGGCTTGTTTTTCATTTCTGAAAGTGTGGCTGGCAGAACAGGATTTTCACATGGATTTTCACCTTCACCCAGATCTGTTGTATTTTTCTGCTCATAATTGGTGTCTAGATGAACATTTCCTCATGCAACTTGTCCAACCTCTGTTCCATTATCTGAGTCCTCTTGGCAAGACTCTTGCTGCAGACACCAGAAGAGACTGGAGGGGTTGATATGCTGTGCTATTATCACTGCATGGACCCTATTACTACCAACACACACTTCTGGAATCCATAGTCACAGGAATTTCAGCTTCGGCTCCATGTCTCTGACTGCAAAAAATAAGCCGTGTGACCCATGCATAAAATCAAACAAAAGCAGGTGGAGGGTGATACCTTTTATAGGTCATTTTAAAAATCAAAACATTGCAAGCTTTCGTAACTCAAAGGTTAATTCATCAGGCACGTAGTTCCCCCGGTGGCTTAGTGGGTAAGGCTTGGAGACCGGAAGGACGGGGTCCGATACCCGAGAGCTGCATGATGAGGGACATGAAAGGAGCCTCATTCGGGCGTCCCTTGCAAAAATCCTTTCAACCCAGAGTAATCTCTGACACGAAAACACACAGCAGGCACTTTTATAGCATGCTGTCCAAGTCAGGTTCCTATTCTTAGGTATTCCATGGGAAAATAAGCAGCAGATCGTATCCCTGACTTCCCGGTTGGATTGTAAAAAAAATACGATCTGCTGCTTATTTTCAAAAAGCTTAGAACGGAAAATGGCAATCATCATAGTTTGTCCTCACAACAATTCTGCAAAATTAATTTAGATAGCCCTAAAGCAGGAGTTCTCAAACTTTTTAAGCCAGGGGCTGGGTCATGCTCCCTCAGACAGCTTCAGGGGCCGGACGGCCTTTTTTCCCTTCCTCCACCACATGGCACTTCTTGGTGTGGTGGGGGTGATGGAGGGCCACATGAAATGGTGCCACGGGCCGCATCTGGCCAATGGGCCTCAGGTTGAGAATCCCTGCCCCAAAGTCTCCCAGTGTACTTCAGGCATGAGTAGAGATTCAAAAACCAGACCATCTCTCTCTCGAAGGACAACACTGCAGTCCACTATAGAAGTTGCCATAACCTGTAATATGTCATACAGTTAATATCTTTCTGTCATTCTCTTGAAAATGAGTTGATACTTCATTTTTTGTCTTTCTTGGAGGAAAGCCCTTTAACAAACAAACAAACAAAAAAGGATGGGTGTGGGGAAATGGTGCTGGTATGCTATTGGAATGCCTCTCTCAGGCCAAAGAGCAAGGGATTTTTACTGCTGCTCATTGTTTATAGAAATATCTTCTCCCGTACTAATTGCTGGGGTACAGGAGGAAAATGTTGTTAGCTAGTTTACTCATACAGCCTTTTAAAAAAATATCATGTCAGAAGCACACAAAGGTGCTTTCTGGGTTGAAAGGATTTTTGCTAGAGGAACTCCACTCAGGGGACGCCTGAATGAGGCTCCTTTCATGTCCCCTTGCAATTTCTTGCTTTCGAACTGCTAGGTTAGCAGGAGCTGGGACAGAGACGAGCTCTCATTCCGTCATGCAGTACTTGGGTCTTGAACTGCTGACTTGTTGACCTTCCATCTAACAAGGCGAGCTTCTTAACCACTGAGCTACCGCAGTCACATGCCGCCATCAGACGATAGGCTGTGTGGGGTTTGCCCTCTGAATTCCTTTGCTGATGTTCAAGTTAGCCCTATATTGGTTTAATTCTTCTTATCAAGGTGGCTCCTTAAATCTGCCCTCTCCTACTAAATTGCAGGCGGTGTGTTCAGGGCCGGCATCAGAAATTTCCGGGCCCAGTACGCCCAGTACGCATGCCCCCCCCCATTTTGGCCATGCCCCTGGGGTTTCCTGCGCATGCATCATTTGTTTGCGCATGCGCAGATCAGTGATTTCCTGGCGGCAGCGGGCCCCCGTCATCTCCGGGCCCGGGACGGGAGTCCTGATGGCGGCCCTGGGTGTGTTTACTGAGCTTTCTGTCCCATCCACCTTCTCTTCCTCCCATTCGTTCAGTCAGGTGCTTCTTCTGAACTGTGTTTTCAATTGTAAATGTTGACCTAATTTGCCGTGTGCTGCACCAGATTACAGAATAAAACAACATAGACAATGTGTTGTTCAGTACTTTCCAGGATCTCCTGCTTATGCTTGTCTGTGTGTCGGGATGTCTGTCGTGTTGCAGGGGTGGTTTTTTTTTAAAAAAAAACTCCATATGCACTATAGCATTGGCCACATTTATAGGGTTTTGTGAGATGAGGATTTGCTGCAGAAATTCTATGAGGGATGTATAGAGAAGGATTCCCTGTGTATGAAGATATTTTGAACGATTGGAAGAGAGGATGCGAAACATTGTGTTGGCCAGAGGAGTGGGGGAGATTACAGGGCTGTGGAAAGTCTGATCTGGCCACCCTTTTACATTGTTATAGTTTGGTCACCTTGGACACCAGTGAAGGAATGGTAAGGGGTACCGGACAGAACACCTGCATTGCATAGGAAAGAGCTATGCTGTTGTTAGCCTCTCCCAAGGTTAAAGATGCTTGAGTGGGACAGTGTGCAGTGTTCAAAGACTGATTTCCCTCTGGTTCCTAACATTGTCAGAGTTCTTCAGTGTGGGAAGAAGTACAGGGTGGCCCATAAGACCCTACTCGGCCACAAAGAGAGTAGGGCTCTGCTGGGGGAAGGAGGAAGCGCTCCCATTGGGCAGCTGGGAAGAGGGGTGGGACAAACTCTGTGCTGGGAGGAGGGAGGAAACACTCCCATTAGACTGCTGGGCAGAGGGTCGGGGCGAGTGTGCATGGAGAGGACAGGTAGGGACTTAGAGGCCAGGTAGGGACCAGTACACCTCTGCCCTGAACCAAGAAGTACTAAGACGGGCCTGTCTTCATTCATTCATTCTATTTACGTAAATCCTGCCTCTCCCCCAAAAGGGACTCGAAGTGGCTTACAAAACTGAAAAATGACAAATACAGTTAAAATACAACTGATGTGATGCATCAGCTTGCAAGAGAAGTTTGTTTTGCAACCATTTGCAATGGGGGGGGGCAATCTTTGCAGCAGGATTGAATAACTGCAACTTTTTAATAACTGATGGGGTGGGGTGGGGGGTAATTTTCGTGTCTATTATGGGTCTTTTAAGGATTTTTAATGTTTTAAGGCTGGAATGTTTTATATTACTGTTGTAATGCCGCCCAGAGTCGTCTGTTCGAATTGGGCGGCAATGTATACATTTGAATAAATAAATAACGGGATTTTGTCAGCTGGAAAAAAATACAATGTTAAATGGGATGCGTTTTCAGCACACAAAAAAACCTTCTGTAAAACAGGGTTTTAGTTCTTCCTGTAATCGGTTTTGGTCAGCTGTCTGACTGCGGGATCTTGGACCAGCTAGAGTTTCTGAATCCTATCCAAAGACTTCCCTACATAGAACTATTAACAGTAATTCAAGCAGGATGTAACAAAAGGGTGTGTCATTGTGGCTTAATCTGATTTGTCCAGTAACAGGTGCAGCTGGTGCAAACGGCACTTCCCTCCGGCATTCAGGCTCAAAAATGTATCCTATAGCACATCCAGGTTTGATAAGGAATGGCCCTTCTTTGAAGGCAAACTCCTCCACGTTTGTGGCCACTCCAGTTGCTTGGATTGCCTTGTCTTGTTTTGCTTTGTCTACCAAGCCAGAGATTTGGAGTCTGACCGACGCTTGTGGGTGTGAACCTTGTGTCTCTTTCACACCAGAGTCCTCTGCATTATATTTAAAAATAATTGTGCATGTGGCCCTCTTTTAGAATGGTTGTTCATCAGAAAACTTCAGGAGGGTCTACCTTGGCTACAGAACACCAAAAGGGAAAATTGAAAGCCCATTTGCCCTCAAACAGACTGGTATGCATTGAAAGCAATCCACTCAACATTGGAAGATGTTTTTATTTCAGGAATTGGGAATATAAATCTAGCATCTCCAGTCCCTGCATCCTAGATATTCTGTTTGATGCAGCTTGCTCTTGTCCATGCAGACAAGATGTATGGGTCCTTACATCTCACAGTTCTTTCTTTATTCGTGTCAGAGGCACTGAGGAGGGCCTTATGTTGGCAAGAGGAAATGCTGTTGATGTGGCCCAATATTGGGCAGATGTCATCTAGGCCTTTTTATTTTGTTTTTAGATGTGTTAATTTTAGCTTTGTATGTTATTATATGCTGGTGGTGCCTCTGACATCTCATAATAAAGATAGGAAACCTTTGCACCTCCAGGTATTTTGAACTTCAGCTCCCAACAAGGTCAATAGGCAAAGATTGTGGGAGTTGTAATACAAAGCATCTGTGGAAGTGATATACTTCTCACAAACGTCCTATGACCACTAAAGAGACTGGTAATGGACAATCAGAGATGATGTACTTCTTACAGATGTCTTTCTGTAGTAAGTATGGAGATGCTCCTCGAGAGGAAGAAAATACCCAACTGACTTTAGACCAGTAATGATGAACTTGGTACTCCAGGTGTTCTTGGACTTCAATTACTAGAAGCCCAAGTCAGCACTCCTGCTGATCAGGGTTTCTGGGAATTGAAGTTCAAGAACATCTGGAGTGCCAAGGTTCACCATCATTGCTTTAGACTCTTAATATTAATACAGCACATCTCCAAAGAAGGGGTTTTTGCATACATAATATGCGTACAGCAGCCTATTCCTCTGCTGAATCACACCTGTAGATACAGTAGTTCCTTGTGTTTAGCTTAGAAACTATTTCCGGTTGTCATTCTGCAAGCCAACAAAAGCACTGTCATTATGTGTTTGTTGCTTGGTATACAGATAATGTTTCTCAGGGAAACTGTTTGCCTGAGAGTATATTATACAATGATAATCATGCACCATGAAGTCAATTCTAACTTTTGGTGACCGTTTTCAGGGTGTTCCAGGTAGAATACTCCCGAAGAGGTTTATTTCTTCTGGGAGCATCCTGGGATTGTGCAGCTTGCCCAAGGCTTTTGGGATGCCCAAGCTCTAGCTCCACATTCAGATACCTAACCCACTGAACTATCAACTAGTTAGGGAAGTATAATTTACTGGGGGGAAACGATTCATTCTGTAGCTATCATTATCTTTTTGAATGCTGTCTAAAATGTGACTGGGTAAGTGTTTGGGTCATAGAATTGAAGAATTTCACAGGTGGAAGCCCCCACCCCCCAGGATAATTGTGTCAAGCCCCTTACCAATTTTAAAAAAATCCACAGATAGCTGGGTCTTTGCAAAATACAGGTTATGATTGATGTCACTAATGGCATCATCCTTTCCCACCATGCTTATGCTATGATCTTAAGTATACTGTAATTCCATCTGCAGGAAGAGGTTGGCATGAAAGGAAAGGCAAAAGATACCAGCGGGTAGACGTCTTTGATTGTTTCCCTATTACACAGAAATCAACAATGTTCAAACTTACTTCACATGAACTTATTGCTGAAGTGAAACTGGAAAAAAATCTTTTCCTATACTGTACTTTGTTGTTCAGATTTGCCAGTGTGAGGACCTTTGCAAATCCCTCCTAAATATTTCCCCCCCTTTTTTTTGACCTGGAGTGGACTGCAGTGGCTCAAGTGGCTAAGATGCTGACTGGGAGGTGGAAGGTCAGCAATTTGATTCCCGAGTACTGCAGGACGGAATGAGCTCCTGTCTTTGTCCCAGCTCCTGCCAACCTAGCAGTTTGAAAGCAAGACATTGCACGTAGATAAATAAGGGATCACTTCGGTGGGAAGGTAAACAGCGCTCCATGCGCTCCAGTATCTAGTCATATCTGCCACATGACCACGGAAACGTCTGCAGAAGCAGACAGCGCTGGCTCTTCGGCTTTGAAACAGAGATGAGCACTGAACCCTAGAGTTGGATACGACTGGCTTTCGAGCAAGGAAAACCTTTACCTTTACCTATCATAATCTTGCCTTAAAGTTGGATGTGAGGAGCTAATAGCATAACTTTCCTCAACCCCGTCACTTGGAAATGGTACAATTTGTTGTTTCCTTTCAACCAAAACGGTTGAACTGTCAAAGCTAAAGTGGAATAAGGATGTGCCCTGGATGTTCCACATGGTTAACTCCCTGAGAAGACAATCTCACATTTATTCAGGTTTCTCAATGAGTTCAAAGGGACATACACTCTAGTAAGTTTTTTAAGTTTGCAACTGTAATATGTGTTCCTGTAATCTGAAGTGCTGGTTGCTGCTTTTGTCCCTACTTGACTAGGATACACAATTGATCACTAACACACATCCCTTATATTGAGCGATCATTTTCCATTGTAATCTTACTTCATTTCCCCATCACTGTGCTGAACTCTTCTAGTTCTTTCAGCCTTTTCTAGCAGAATTTATCAAGTCCCTTCTTGCTGGTGCATAACTTGATTGACTTGTGCCCTGAACATGTGCTTTTAAATAAAATCCTGCCAGTTTCGATATTGATATTTTTGCTTTTCACAAGTCTGTAGTAATACAGTAAAACCCCGACTTACAAATGCCTCGAGTTACATAAAATTCGACTTACATAATGATTTTGTGCTAAAACCATGTCCTGATTTACATGATTTCCTATGGGTTTGCTTCGTGTTGCATAAAGATTCTTTTTCCTATGGGTTTGCTTTGAGTTACATAAAGATTCTTTTTCCTATGGGGTTGCTTCAAGTTACATAAAAATAATAATTTTTCCTACGGGTTTGTTTGGAGTTACAAAAAAAATTGATTTAAGCAAAAGCCTACAGAACGGACTTTTTTTCGTAAGTAAGGGTTTTACTGTACTCTTACTAATAGAACCTAATGTGGTCTTGATTCTTTGTGTCCCACAAAACCTGTTTTTCAGGGAATTAGATTTTCAAGCTGAATAAAACCTTTCCAAGTACTGTATGCCACTTCACATTGTACCATGAGCAGGGTTTTATATTTGAATACCCTTCACAAAAAAACATATCTCATATAGTGTGAAAGGTAGTCTGAACACAAATTTTTTTTTGCCTTGATGTTTGTGTATATTGAAAGCTTTACCATTCAGTTCTGATGAATGTGTAAACTGGCCCCAACTGACTCATGTTAAGTTTGTTGTCAGCTCCAACTCTTAAAATCTTACCAGAAATCACATTTGCTTCTTAAAATGGTACATTTTGTTTTTCAGTCCCATGTGAAATGCTTGTTATGTATCATGTCCTCATAGAACTTCATTTGTTATTGTGTGTGCACATCACTAGTTCTTGGGATCCCTTTCAGTTGTTAGCCTATCCATTTGCTGCTTGCAGTCCTTCACAAACATGTGATATTAATAGACATAGTGGAAAAATCATTTTTAAATCAATGAAGAAATAAAAGTTCTAAGACTTACTTATTTTATTTTTTAAAACCTCATCTGATAATTTTAATTTAAATATGTTATATTTCAAATATCTTTAACTATGGAATAAAGATTATAAATCCTAATTCTGCATTATGAGACAATGCATTCATATAATCTTTTTTAAAAAGTGTTAAAAATACAATCTAATAATTCTTAGAGTAAGGCTTCAATTTTATTCAAATTCTGCAGGCTTTTGTATAGATTTACTTAGGTTAGTCTTTCTGTATTCCCAGTCACTCAAACCTAGTGACATTGTCAAAAGAATATGGACTTGTCAAACTGGACTTTTTTCTTGAGAGGTTTATTCTTGTTAAAAGCTATGTACAGAAATAAGATGTAGCAAACCTGATCAGCCTTATTTTCCAACTCTGTCTGAAGTTATTTAGAGAGGCTCTGTCCCCTCTTCTTTCTCTTAGCATAACATAACATTAGAAATCATTGAGAGTCCTATTGAAGTCTCTAGGATTACTTTCTGTAAACAAAGCCAAGTCCTTAGCTCTCTGTCCCTCCTTGAAGCAACCTGCAGACTTCCCAGATTATGAAATCAATCTGGGGAAGCAATTTGTTAAAAATAAGTACAGTAATAAGATTGCAACAAATAAGGCTACTTGGACTCTCTCTGTGTGTGTCATATAATTAAACTGAATTAAGTAGTAAATTAAATTATGATTTAAATTATAGTTTGTCATCATTTAAACCATTATTTAAACTGATCTGATTTAAATAAAGATTCATTTAAATCAATTCATTTTATCAACATATTGGATTGTAGTAGTTCCAAATGAAGTACCGTAAAAGCATCATCTTATATTTTAACTCTAAGGCAGACTGACCTTGACCTACATATGTTTAGCTCCCATCAATCGTGGCCAAGGGTAACATATAATGGGAGCTGTAATTGAGAACATCTAGCAATCACTCCTTTGGGTGCTAGTTCTCAAACAAATAAGAGAAAGTACTTTTTCACCCAGAGGATCACTGGTCTATGGAACTCCTTGCCAGAAGAAGTGGTGACAGCTGTCAGTCTTGACAGCTTTAAGAAAGGATTAGACAAGTTCATGGAGGACAAGGGTATCAATGGCTATAATTATGGATACCTAAGGACAACCTCCGGGTTGGAGAGATAGGCAGGATATCTCTCAATGCCATTTCCAGGGAATCCTAAGCAGGTGAAGGCATCTGCTTGGGAATACCCTGAAGCAAATGGTGAGCCACTGTGTGAGACAGAATGCTGGACTGGATGGGCTGAGGCCTGTTCCAGCAAGGCTGTTCTTATGTTCTTACTAGCATATTTTAGCCCGGCCTTGCCAGGCAGTTTTGTGTGTGTGTGTGTGTGTGTGTGTGTGTTTTGTTTGGGTGATGGTGTTTTGAAATTGTGTTTTTTAAATTTATTTGATTTTGTTTATTTTATTTATTTTTTATTTGGATTTTTATAATATTTTTTGAGTGTTTTATACTCTTCTGGCCTCTAGGTGGGGCTGTGATTTAGAGTACTGTGATTGTCTTTATTTCTTCAGTTCTGTTCCAGAGGCATGGAGGGAGGACATCTTTCGTAAGTGCTCTTGATTTATTATTTTATTTTTATTTTGTTTTGATTTTGGGGTGCTGGGCTGGGGGGGGGGGGTAGAGAGTTTCTACTTAAATCCCCCAAAGCGTTTTTGCTTGTTAGGTTGTAGTAATCTTTTTCTGGATTTTAGATTTCTTTTATTGTTTTGGTTATTTCTGGTTGTTATTTTTTTCCCGTATTTATTTTTGTAATTTGTGATATTATTGTTTTTTGAGTAAGGTATTTTCGTGTTGTAGATAGGTGTTTTTAGTGATTTTGCATTGTTTTTCAGTAGCCTTTAGTATTTCGGGTGTTTTTTGTTGAGTTTGTTGTTTATTGTTTTGTTGTTTACTGGGTTTTTTTAAATTATTTGTTTATTTATTTATTTCAATTTTTATTATTTTTGATGCTTGGCGTTCTGATTAACTGTTTTGTTGTGGTTGTGTTTTGCGGTGTGAAGAACGGCCTGTCTGTCTTTTCCTTTTTTCCCCATTGCTGTTTCGAAATTTGGTTTCGATACAACGATGGGGAAAAGGAAGAGCCGGCAGTCAGCTCGCTCTTCATCCGGTAAGGTTCGTTAGGTCGGTCGGGGGAGAAGGATGCAGAGAAGAGCTATCTGCTTCACGATGGTTCTCTCCTCTCGGCCTCCTTTTCCCCAGGCTTACCTAGTGGGAGATCGGCAGACAACGATCTGTAAGGGGTGGTGCTCTTCCTTGCGGATTGCTGGCTGCTGCTTTTCTATTACCTCCACCGCTGTTTTGTGCTAGTTGTCAAAACAGCGGTGTGGGTAGTACAAAGGCAGCATCCAGTCATTTGCCAGGGAGTGTGCTTCCCCTGACGAAGTGCTGCCTGCTGCTTTTTTTTCCACCCCGGCTCAACTTACCTTGAGGCCGGCGGTGGTCTCGCTGTTTCTTCGATGGGGTAGTGGGGAGGAGAGGGAGTTCCTCTTCTCCCCGTTGCTCTGGGAAAGAAGGCCGGCGGTTGTCTCACCATGGTTTTTTGTGGGTTTGGGTTAGCGAGGCCGTGAGGCGCTGCGTCCGCCTGCTGTGGCTTTGCGTTCCCATTGCAGGAGGCGTTATTTTATTTTTAGCGCGCTGGCTTTTTCAGCGTTGTGCGCTCACGCCATTCAACCTGATTGGCTGAAGTGGTCACGGCGCAGAGGACGCAGGGACTTGAAGTTTTATGTCTTTTGTTTGCGTTCATGCGGCGGCTTTTTTTTGCCGCTCGTTTTCTATTGGGCACGCCGGCTTTCCCAACGTTCTCCTTGCTCTTGCCTGTCAGCCTGATTGGCTGAGGGGTGGCGCGGCATGGAGGACATTGGGAATTGAAGTTGTTTTGTTTGCGTTCGTCGGGCGGTTGCCCCACTGACGACTGCCGGACCCTTGCGCTGATGGCGAGTGCAGGCGGCTCGGTATGGGATAGTATGGTCGGGTGCGGGCGTGTATGCCGGAGTCCAACGGTTAATGTCCCTCCTTATAGGTAAAGATGAGAAGCTTGCTCTAGAACAAGGAGTTCGTTTGGTATACTGTATTCAAGAATGACCAGTTTTCAGATACTTCAGACAGACCCTTTTATCCTTCATGTGAGGCCTGGTATCATCATAGGCTATGCTAAGCTTTGTTCCAGTTTGAAGTTGATCTATATCGGCGATCAGCAGGAGTGCTGACTTGGGCTTCTAGGAATTGGAGTCTAAGAACATCTGGAGTGTCAAGGTTCGCCATCACTGATCTATATGTTATTTCTTCACCCATTTTCATATTACCTCCCCCGCCCCCAGTTCATATCTCCCACTAGTAACACTGCAGGACCCCTCTCCTATTGGGACCCCAGATTTCTAGTGATATCTCCCTGTTTATCCTGATGAACTAACTCCTTAAAGCCTGAGCGAAGTACAGTAAAACCCTGGGTATAGGTCCATTCCAATTCACGCCAATTCATCTGGCCCACGCCACCCTCATCACTTCCGGAAGCGGAAGTAAAACGCGCCCGTACAGGCATGTTTTACTTCCGCTTTCAGGAGCAATGAGGGTAGTGTGGGCTGGTTGAATTGGTGTCGGGGGCCAGAACCGGCCCACGGACCATAGTTTGGGCACGCCCGTTGTAGAATTTTCTGGTATATTATGCCTTATAATATAGGTCTGTCTCCTGCTCTTCTGCCCATAATATTGCTTAAAACCTACTGCTTCTACAGGCCTTTGGCTGGTTTCAGTTAATTCAGGTTATCCAGTTATTCCTTTATTTATCCTGACTTGTGAGTGTTCTTTCTTGAATAATGTTACTGCTTTTCTTTCCTTCTTTATTGGAAATGACGCAGTACATGCACCTTAGGTCAGTGACTCTTTCAAGCTTATCAGCTTGCAGATACAAAGACCCCCCTGCCATTTCCTGAGCTGCAGCACATCCATCCTTTCTTTTTTGGGATCAGAGAGCTGTGTATGCTACACAGGCTGTCCCATGCGGCTTCAGTCAGTCTCTGCCATTTGCGATGGTACCCTGTTGCCACTGAAGCTGCCCAATTCACTCAGCTTCTAAATATGGAATGGTTTGGGGAGGGTGACGCCATCTCATCTCAGGCAGCAAAATATCTTGGGCTGCTCCTGCCCCTTGGAAACAGCTATCCTCAACACGGTGCCCTACTGGTGTTTGAGATTTCAAATGACTTGCACCCATACCTGTCAAGTATCCTGTTTTGCCCAGGAAAACCCCGTAATTTAGAGCCCCTAATCCCACCATCACTTTTTTTTGTAATTTCCCATATTTTTTTTAAAAAAATCAGGGCTTATAAACCTCACATATATTATTATGTTATATCTTTATGAGGTGTGCAGCTCATACCATAGAAGAGTGTTGGGCTCCCCCTGGTGGAGGAAGATCCACCCCATAAGCACAACTGCTTCCCCTAACGGAGAAAGCTGCAGTTAGCAAGCCAAGCTTACTAATAATTCTATTCTATATTTCCCCCTACTCTCTCCCCCCCCCCCCCCCCCAATTCGACTGCATTTCATATTATGGTGATTTTTCATGGAACTGTTTTTTACATTTTAGTCAGTTAATTGTCTCCTGTCTTAGTGTTTTTTGCCTCAATTTAATTTTTTAAAACTGTGTTTAGGAGAAAACCGTGGAAGTATCCTGTTTATGCTGTATGCAAATATACTTGAAGCCGACTGGCTCGTTGACTTCCCTTTAACACCCTCTTTCCCAGGAGAGAAAGGGCTTCAAGTATATTCCTCTGTGGCTCCTCATCTTCTAGACTCTTGGATGTGCTAGATTTTGGGGAGAAGGGTGTGTGGCTTGGGAGAGAAGGGTGTGGCCTAAATTTTCCCTTATTTTCATGTCCAAAACTTGACGGGTATGCTTGCACCCCTGCTAAAATGGCCAGTTTAAGTTGCTGAGGCTTGTACTCTTAAACATCTGGAAAGCACCATATTGAGAGTTCTGTCCTAGGGGCAGAGATTGAATCAATATATAAGAACCTTCCAGTTTTCTGGCAGTGCAATCACTTTCAATGTTAGGTAGAAGTCTGATTTCAGTAAACAGCACCCTACCTAGGTCCGTGATGCCAAACCTTGGCACTCCAGATGTTCTTGGACTTCAATTCCCAGAAGCCCAAGCCCCCATGAATCCGCATGAAGGGGTTTACTGTGATTAATCTGGCCCGCACTGCCCTCATCGCTCCCAGAAGCGGAAGTAAAATGCACCCATAAACCCATTCGTGCGGATTCATAGGGGCTTGGGCTTCTGGGAATTGAAGTACAAGAACATCTGGAGTGCCAGGGTTTGCCATCACGGACCTAGGGGAACTTCTGGAGCCTACTGGCATTGCTGCCTGCTCTGGACTTGCCCAGCCAGGCAGTTGCAAAGTAGCAATTTCCATTTCTCTCTGTGCTCCTGGACAACAGTACACTGGAGATATTGTGGGGATGTTTAAAGGGGAGCCTTTTGCTAGTTGCAGCTGCTACTGTGATGGTTGCCAGATAGTCCTGGGGTCACAGAAAAGCATTATGACAAGGGCCTTCTGATACCAAGAGCCAGTCCCAATTGGGTTTTCCTGCCAACCCTCTTAGAAAAGGAGATGATGGGGATGGGAATGGAGGAGGAGGAGGGTAGAAGTGGTTAAATAGGGCTGAGATGGCTTCTTGCTCTTTCTCAAGCCTTTGGTTGGTACAGATGTGCACAACTGGAAAATCTTTTAAGGGTAAGAGTAAACTAGAGATAAAGGGGTGTGGTTTTTTTAATATTGTACTTATTAACTAAACAAAAATATCATTCTTCATCTTCTGCTGTATCTAATTCTGAATATTGGCGATCATCATGGTGATCAGCCATGAAGACTGTTCTGCGAATATAATGCTGTGGCCTTTCATCTGCCTTCCACATCGCAGCATGACACCCATACCACTGATTCAACTCTGTGAGTCACTTTCTGGTTCTGAGCCCTTTGGGCACACAAAGTCCTCCTCAGCCTCAGGCCAGGATTGATGAAGCTGCTGCCCTCCATCAAGATGGATCCAAGTGGGATTTAATCCACTTGGGGACCGTCACCCTTCCCTGTGGACTTTGGCACCCAAGGCCTTTAGTCCTCAGGGTTGTCAGGTTAATTAACCGCCACCTGATGCTCGGCAGTGAGTTGCTGGCAGTATGGTCATTACAACAGTAAATCATTACAACAACAAACGTGCACCTACCACCACTGGGACATTATTATCTTATCTATATATTCTGAACAAACAATTCTCATTATTTTTTCCTCTATTTCCCAAAGGTTAGGTATTCCTGTACTGACTTTATCCCTTTGGATTTAGGTAAAGGTCTCCCTTGCTCAAAAGCCAGTCGTATCCGACTCTAGGGCTCAGTGCTCATCTCTGTCTATAGCCAAAGAGCCAACGCTGTCTGCATCCCCAGATGTTTCTGTGGACATGTGGCAGGCATGCCTCAACACAGGAGTGCACGGAACGCTGTTTACCTTCCCACCGAAGTGTTCCCTATTTATCTACTTGCAATTTCATGCTTTCAAACTTCTGGGTTGACAGGAGCTCACACGATCGTACAGTACCCAGGAATCAAACTCCGACCTTCCAGTCAACAAGTTGAGTGTCCTAACCACTTGAGCCACCGCTGTTTTAACAAATACATAATTCACCCCATATACAGTACAGTAATACCTCATACAAAGTCCGCTTTGTACATCGAATTCATACAACATCGCCTAATTCCTTGAAAAAGGTTGCCTCATACAAAATCGCTGCGACTTTGTATGAGACATTGGGGTTTTCCCAGGTTGCATTGTGCCTGGGCAGTATAAAAGGCAGGACTCATGCATGCATTGCTCTTGTGGGTTTTGCACGAGGCGAAGAGTGTTTAGGAGTGGTTTTGAGCATGATTTTGGATTTTTTTTGTCAGAATTTTTAGAAGCATTCCTGGGATTTTTGCAGCATTCTTCTGATTCTTGAACAATCATAGTTGTTTGACATGTTTTTGTAATGTATTTAGTCTTTAGACAATGATTTCTTAAAGTTCTGTCAGTTTCCTGTCTGTTTCCTTGGCTTTGCCCTGAAGGCTGTGCTGATACAGTACAATGTGTCTCTATGGAAACGATGTTGTACGAGGCATCGTGGCAAGGATTTGGACGTTGTATGAGGCATTGCGGCTAGGATTTTGCATGCCTCATACAAAGTCCAAATTCGTATAAAGTCCAAACTTGTGGAACCAAGTTTGGATGTTGTATGAGGTATCACTGTATCTATAAAGTCATTTTTCTTTATCAAACCTTTCTTTAGTTTTAAATTCACATTTCAATTTTATCATTTATAGCAATATTCCATAATTCTTTATACTAATCGTCTAATACAAATTCCATATACATCCTCCAATTTTTAGCCATTAATAACCTTAGTGCTGTTACCATAATAATAATCATCATCTCTTCCTTATATTTATCTACTTTTATATTACCAAAGTCCATTAACAATGCTATTCTAGGGCACATTTCCAATTTTAAGGACAGTATTTGATTTATTTCTTCAAAAGGTTTTGCCCAAATCTTCTTTACAACCTTACAATCCCACCCTATGTTCCAGTCTCTTCTTTACATCCCCACCATTCCTTCTCATATTTTTTGATCCTAACAACTTAATCGGGCCAGTGTCATGTACCACCGCCATACTGTTTTATAATAGCGCTCCTTGATTCTCACGGACATGCTTTTCAAGATAAAAGTTAATTCTGCCTGAATGGAAAGAGAGAACTATGGGGGAAGGGCTGGTCCTCAGTTTACACAAAGTTTGTAAGCATTTGGTCTCAGGAAGGAGTGGATTAAATCCAGGGGAGTCTGTCCTCTTGTGGAGGGTTTTCCAGAGGCCCAGTCCTCTTGCTGAAGAGGAGGGCGGTTGCTAAGGAGACTCTCGTTGCTATGGAGATAGCTTGAGGCATAGCTGATTGGATGACGGGGATGCTACATCTGTTCCTCCTTCGTGTTGCCCACCACTTTGCTTGTGTTACATGCAGCTTTTGAGGAAATGGGTTATGGAAAGCCAGTGTTGGGAAAGGGGGTGGAAATGGGTTATGGAAAGCCAGAGGTGAGAAATCAGAGGAAATGAGGAAGTTTGGGATGGATGAAGAGTAAGAAATAAAAGGAATGGGTAAACATAGATGGGTAAAGGTAAAGGTTTCCCTTGCTCGAAAGCCAGTCGTATCCGACTCTAGGGTTCAGTGCTCATCTCTGTTTCAAAGCCGAAGAGCCAGCGCTCTCTGCTTCTGCAGACGTTTCCGTGGTCATGTGGCAGGCATGACTAGACACCGGAGTGCGCGGAACGCTGTTTACCTTCCCACCGAAGTATTTATCTACTTGCAATTTCTTGCTTTCGAACTGCTAGGTTGGCAGGAGCTGGGACAAAGACGGGAGCTCATTCTGTCCTGCAGTATTCGGGAATCGAACTGCTGACCTTCCGCCTCCCAGTCAGCGTCTTAGCCACTTGAGCCGCTGGGTAAACACAGCACATTCTGTGGTCTGGCAAAGAGATTGTGTGACTGTGCATCTCAAAGTGCAACCATATCAGGTGGCAAAATCGTTCAGACACATCTTAAACATATAAAAGCCAGAGAATTAGGATGAGAGTTCCCTTTTGTACTACTTTTAAGTTCCTGTTCAACCAAAGAATGGTTCTCTCTCCCGTTGGGACCTTAATCTTTAATAGTGGAAACATGGGGTCGTGCTGGAAATACACTACCGCTGTTTTCTCAATATGTGCCCCAGTGCCCCACTCACTCTTGAACATAAATTGTGGTGACAGTTCTGGACTATATAATACAAGGGTGGGATGCTGAACAAATTCTCAGTTAGCAGCTGGGATGGTAAGACTGCGGTAGATGGCACCACTTCAGGTTGGTAGGGTAGGGACATACATGAGAAAATGTTTTTTTTTTATAACAGAAAGCTAGCATGTCAGGGACAGGGCTCCTAAGATATCAGGAAAGATCCTTCTCTCATTCCTTGTACCTCACAAACACATTTAATGGGAAGGAGGGAGGGGGGAGGGTCTTTTCTCTGTGCTGGCTCCCAGGTTGAAAATTGCTCTCCTACAGGGAACTAGGTTAACCCCCTATTCCTCTTTTACTTCTGAAGACAGGTAAAAAGATTTATTTTTGATAGTCCATCAAAGCAGGGGCATGATGGCTACACTAAAAGGGCACTGGACAGGGAGTGATATGGGCGTCAAACTCTAACAAAATATATATACTCGCCGCCTTCTAATTTCAACTCCCCTCTGGGGGTTCGAAGCAACAACCTCCTGCTTACAAGGTAAATTTGCAGCCTCTAAGCCACGGAAGCTCTGCTGTCAATGGAGCTGCTTTTGTAACCTTATCTTTGGCAGCACAGGAAGAGGAAGGCAGAGCAGAGGAACACGTTTGCTCGATTGTTCCGGGCATCGTAGCTCGGCTTTGCTCTTTGGATTGGCACCCAAGGGGGGCGCCATGGTACTGAAGGCATGGGGGACACCCCGAGGTGAGTCCCAGTTGCCCGATGGGTCAGCCCACCACTGCATCAAAGCTATTTTGGGGCATTAAAGTTGAATACTCCCTGAGATTTTGGCTATTATATTTTTACTATGTTTTAAAGCGTGTCTTCTGTTTTTAGATGTTTGAAGTGGTAGCCATGTTAGTCTGTGTAAGCATATCAGAGAATAAACAAAACAGCAAAAAAGGCAAAAAAAATTGTGGCACCTTAAAGGCTAACTTTTGTATTTAAATGTGAGCTTTTGTGGATCAAATCTACTTCATCAGACATAAAAGTGAGGCCCCATGGCATCCATTTACAGGTGAAATTCAGAAAATTTGAATATCGTGCAAATATTCATTCATTTCTCTTAAAAGGTGAAACAAATATATGCTATCGACTCACTACATGCAAAGCGAGAGATGTCATGCCTTAATTCGTTATAATTGTGATGATCATGGCGTACAGCGTACATGAGATTATGTGATGATTATGGGGTACATGAGATTGGGGGTTGGAGTTTTCATAAAGCTGTAAGCCATAAGCATCAATATTATAACAAAGTAAGGCTTGAACTATCTTGCTTTGTATGTAATGAGTCTATCTCATTACTGAACTGAATGAACATTTGCACGATATTCTAATTTTCCAAGTTTCACCTGTCTATACATCAGGTACACAGGCACACAATGTTTGGCCAGCCTAACAGAAAAGTAACATTATAGCTTTTTACAACTGACAATAATGGAAAATCCCTATTTGTTTTTTGTTCTTTTGCTATAGAGAAGTATTCTATCATTTTCATTTTAAAGTGGCATAGCTCAGACTGCCTCATCTAATATGGGATGGCTACAGATGATCTTTTACTGAATAGCAATTTGTAATGAGTTGCATTCAATGACATGAGTGACTTGTCCAAATAGTGGCTTGTCCAGTGGCAAACAACACTATCACTGCCAATATTGCTCTTCTCTGCCTGTGCAATTCTGCAGTCTGGTGCTTTTCTCTGCCTTTGGTGAGTCTTGTTTCTACTGTGGTAATACAGTAATAATAATAATTTCGTGTCAGAAATTATTCTGGGTTGAAAGGATTTTTGCAGAAGAAACTACGCTCAGGGAATGCCCACATGAGGCTCCTTTCATGTCCCCAAGAGCTGGGACAGGGACGAGTGCTCAATCCGTCATGCAGTACCCGGGTCTCGAACTGTCAACTTACCAGCCTTCTAGCTAACAAGGCAAGCTTCTTAACCACTGAGCCACTGCCAGCCCCCTTCTACTGTGGTAAAGAGAATACAGATGAAGCGGTGGCTAGAGGAGGGTTGGGAAAGCATTTTTCTGCTGAGAGCCACATTGTGTCTGAGTTATTTCGACATAAACCTCTCTTTCTTTCTCAGTCATCTGAACTCACCTTTCCTCTCTTCCGATTCACTTCTTTCTGCCTCTTTTTGTCGCTTTCTCTCCCCTGCCGTCACCGCTATCTTAGCAGGCTGCTGTAAAAAGGACAGATCAGACTTGCAAAGGTTTGAACAGATTGCATGGAAAAGGCTTTTGAAGTTATCCATTCCTCCACTAGAAACATCCCTTGGCACATTAGTACTCAACTGACTGCTATTAATAGGTATTTGTGGTAGCCATGCCAGAAGAAAAGGAATGTACAGCGGCTCCAGATCTATAGGAGTCTGGGATAGGAAGCAGATAGAAGCCTATACTAGTAAGTCAAGCCCATAGTTTGAAGTAACTTGCTACAAGTAACTTGTAATTTGGTACTTCTGGAGAAGGCAGTCATGAGGGCATGAAAGTACAGTACAGTACTGTGCTTCCTTTGCACAGTGAAATAATGACCTTTAATGTTGCTGCTTTTTTAGTATATGTAATATGCATACATTGCTTTTTCTGCTCTTGTTTCCTTGAAAGGTACCACAAGGGTTCTTTCCCTATAAAGTACTTCTAAAACATTTTTGAAGGGAATTCTGGCCATGCATTGCCATAAAGGTAATGAATAATTGTGTTAAAAAACAGCTAATGCTAAAGTCAGAGATTTTTTTTTTTTGGGGGGGGGGGGAATCAATATTCCATGCTCTAGTCCCATGATGGTAAACCTTGGCACTCCAGTTGTTCTTGGACTTCAATTCCCAGAAGCCCAAGTATGTGCAGTCAACCCATTCGTGTGGATTCACAGGGACTTGGGCTTCTGGGAATTGAAGTTCAAGAACAGCTGGAGTGCCAAGGTTCACCATCATGGGACTAGTCATTCTCTGATTAAGGATAGGGTTAGGGAACTGAGACTCACCCTAGCTTTGCATGATCCCATGCTGAAAGTAACACCTGGTTAAAGGGCCCAATCACAGCGTGGTCATGGCTTCTGCAATAGATCTGAGATTGGAATCCAAGATACCTTTCTTTCTACTTTGCTGCTTCAACCCCCTCTACTCTAAGGCAGTTGTAGGCAACCCCTTGTACCTCAGGCCATGTGTAGCCCATAGTGTAATTTCAAAGGCTCTCTGTGAGCAGTCAATCCAGACTTCTGGTAGAAATGATCTAGTCCTGTTGCAGCATGGATGGGAGGGTAGGTAGGTACATGGGTCTTCTTAGAGCAGGGGTTCCCAACCTACGGTCCGCAGCACCATTTCATGTGGCCTGTTGCCGCCACACCCAAAAGTGGAAGCGGGCACATTTACAACAGCCGTAAAATGCTCCTGCACATGTATAAACACAGTTACGTCAGCCATAAATGTGCCCATGGCTGTTGTAAACGTGGAAGCAAGCGCATTTACTTCCACTTGCGAGGGTCATGGTCTGGCCCACTCAGCTTCTGGGGGGGGGGCGTAGTCAGGCTCACGGCGTAAAAAGGTTGGAAACTCCTGTTTTAGAGTCTATTTCTCAACCTGGCCATCATTTATGATATGGTATGACGTTATGTTGGAGGAGAGTTTTGAGAGTCCCCTGGTCAGCGAGGAGAACAAATAGGTCGATCTTAGAGGAAATCAACCCTGACTGCTCCTTAGAAGGTCAAATAGTAAAGATGAAGCTAAAGTACGTTGGACATCAAATGAGAAGAGAGGATTCTCTGGAGAAGACCTTGATGCTGGGAAAGGTGGAGGGCAAAAGAAAAAGAGGGCGGCCAAAGATGAGATGGCTAGATGGCATCGTGGATGCAGTGGGCACAGAGCTGGGCGGGTTGAGGAGGATGGTGGAGGACAGGGGTGCATGGAGGACAATGGTCTATAGGGTCACAAAGGGTCTACTACTACTACTACTACAACTTCCAAGTCTAGGCCAGGTGTGAAACTGCCAAAATGAAGGCACTTTTTAGTGAGTTTATTCTGCAGTTCCTTTGGTTGACCCAGTGTGAGAAAGATTAGCCAACAACACAAGGTTGTCATTATCAGGGTTCGAAAATACCACAATCTTCAAGGAAGCTGTTTTGCTGACAGCAGCAGACTCTTGTTGATGGCGATGCAATTTTGGCCCTTCTACTTTCACACTGTTCAGGAAGCTAAGGCTGAGATCAAATTTATATTTTAAAAGCATGTCAATTGTCACTTGGGCATCTGCACATTTACTCTACTTTGAAATTTGATTTTTAGTCTGTCTTTTTACCCAGCTGGCAAAAAACCTAATGTAAGAATGCATTGTAAAGCAGCAGTTCTGTCATGTACGTGTTGCATACCAAATGCAGAGAAGAAGCTCATAAGAACTTTACATGGGAGGCACAGAATCAGCTTAATGAGAGCAAACGTGATTTTGGAAGAGTGGGAAACTAAGAGAAGGAGCATAGTTTCTAGTTTGTAGTGATGTTGTACAGCAGTATTTCTCAACCTTTTTAAGCCAGGGGACGGGTCACGCTCCGTCAGACAGCTTTGGGGGGACTGATGGCCATTTTGCCCTTCCTCCACCACATGGTACTTCCTGGTGTGATGAAGGCGGTGGGGCCCCCCACATGAAATGGTGCCGAGGGCAGCATCTGGCCCGCGGGCCTCAGGTTGAGAATCCCTGTTGTATAGTGAACACTCGGCCTTTGATCTGTGAGGCTAGTTGGTAGCTAATGAAAAATAATTGGATAAGAGAATCTGGAAAGCTGCAGAAATAGACAGTAGGAATTTTTGAGTTGGTTCTTTCCAAGTAATTCTGGAACTCGGACTAAGATTCTGGTTGCAAGAAAGTCTGCTGCCATAGTTTTCCTGAGCATTGCCCGCTAGTGATTCTGTCATGCAGAGCAAGTCCTGGTTAAAAGTACATTGAGCTGACTAGTATAGCAAAAGCGATTGTACATGTGGTAGTCATAAGTTGTTTAATTCTTCTGCTTAGGACATGCCTGGGTGGCAGCTGCCTGTTCTTCAAGTTGATTATTATTGTGTGATGTGGAAAGTATCTTGGGAGAAATTGGATATCTGTTTCCCATCCACCCCTCCCCCTCCATAAACCCTTGGGAAGCCACCTTGGGCAAACTGGTTTTTGGGAATCATGTATGTGTGTGGAATGAGGAACATGTGGCTCTTTGGATGTTGTTAGATTGCGGTTCCCAACATCTCTCATCATAAGCCTCGCAATATCTGACAGGGTGTGCATTGTCTTCCACTGGGCTATATTTATTTATTATTTATTTTATTCAATTTGTATAGCCGCCCCAATCGACATGCGACTCTGGGCGGCGTGCATAAAACCCCCAACCTTTAAACTATAGAAACCCTTAAAATTCCTAAAAACACTGAAAAACTACCTCCCACCCACACCAATTAAAAATCTAGTTAAAAACTTTTAAAAGCATGAGTGATCCTGCTCTAAATGAGCAAGTGAGTGGTGGTGGTTGCTCCCTCTCCACCTCCACACACCAGCCCTGCTATATCAAGAGATTTTGCCTTACCTGCTCTTTAACAGCCAAGTGGACATAGGCTGAATAGTTTATTCCTCCCTTCCTCTTTACGGTGCTGATTTTCACAAGAACTTCTCAATTGTCATATGAATAAAGAAATATTTTGATGATTCATGTACATCATTTCTTTTGTTAAATTTACCTTCTACCTTTCCTCCGAAAAGCTTAGAGGACCTCACTGTAAGGCAAAGGTAGAATAACCATGTTAAGGGGGTAAGCTAGAACCAGGCCCTAACCAGTGGTGGGCTCCAAAAAAATTTATTACCACACTGTGGGTGTGGTATGGTGGGCCTGGCCAGGGGGAAAGCCCTGCGTTGCACCCGAATTAGGACTACTTTATTTCAAAACTTGGATGAGCGGGGACAGCCAGAATTTCTGCTACTGGTTCTGGCAAACTGGTGTGAACCTGCTGATGCCCACCACTGGCCCTAACAGACTTTGGATGTCCCTCTGCAAGGAAAGGGGAGCCAGATGATTCTCACAAATTCTCCTTCCCAATTATGAGAGTGAACAAGGAAAGGGAAGAATTAATTTAAATTTTAATCTCTCTGTTAATTCAGGGAATAAAATAAATGAGGGAGTATGGCCCATACAGGCGCATTTTACTTCCATTTCCAAGAGCGGCAAGGGTGGCGTGGGCTGGAGGAATTGGTGCTGGGGCCGGATCCAGCTCACAGGCCAGTTTCGGCACCCCTGGTTTAAGCAGAGAAAATAGCAGCCTAAAAATCTATCTCATCTTGTAGTAGTTTTTTTTTAGTGTTTTAAGGGTTTTTCATAGTTTTTATGTATTTTATGATAATAGTGTTGTACACCACCCAGAGTCGCTTCTCGAGTGGGTGGCTATACAAATTTGGCCAATAAACAAACAAACAAACAAACAGTTTGCAAGGCGTGTTTTACCTCTGCTTCCGGTGGGAGGAACCACATGACTGGCCTGCTGAACCACATGACCGGCCCACTGTACCATGTGACAGGCCCATGGCATGAAAAGCTTGGGCACCCCTGGACTATGGCTTTGTGCTAGAGGCTGTGCAGAAGATCCTATGTTCAAGCCCTGGCCCCTCCAGGGAAGGAATAGAGCAGTGTTTCCCAACCTTTGGTTTTTGGACTTCAATTCCCAGAAGCCTAAGTCGATTCCCCAAAGCACTGATCGGCCAATGTACTGACTTAGGCTTCTGGGAATTGAAGACCCCCTCTAGGGCGTGGGCCCCATGTTGGGAACCACTGGGGTAGAGTGACCTAGAGAGCTCCTGCAGTCAGTGTTGACCAATAGCCTGATCCAGTATAAGTCAAATTCATAATTTCCCTGTTGCCAATCACTAATAAAAGGCAATGCAGGGATTCCCTTGACCCTCTGCTCTCTCGCCTTTCCAACTTGGATTTGGGAGGAAGGGCTCACCTTTCCAATCCTCCATGGCTTAGGGGCCTGTGTTTTCGTCCTCTGCTGCAAGGACAGGACAGGCTATAAAATGCACAGCCTTTCCGTGAGGACCGTAGCTGTCTCCTTGTGGGATTAGCAAGTGAGGGGCATGAGTGCCAGCCTGTAATGTTGCTATGCGGTCAGATGAGTTGACCATGCAAGCAGAAGAGGCTTGTGGTTCGGGAAGGGAGAAGTGTGGCTCTTGGATCGTGCTTCCACCTTACCCTGTTGTTCCCTTTAATCAAAAACAGCTGAAGCGGCACTGTGGAAGCCCTTCTCCCCAGAAAAGTGGCTTTTCCCTTCGGTCCCCCCCCCCCCCCCCCAGGCTGCGAAGCAGTCTGTAGCATTTACCCATCTCCGCTGACGAGCCGATGAGTCACCTCAACCCTTCTGCTTGGGGAGCAGCATCCGGGAGTTTTCTCAAGGACAAAGTGGGTTTTTGAAAGGAGAGCAACGTCACACGCAGAACTGGAGAAAGCAAGCCAGTCATTTCAGTTCATCTCTACATGGTTCTCTGCCACCAGACCACAAAAAAAAGGAAAATAGAATTATTTAAGAACCAAGGGAAACCCTGGTACTAATTAAGATCAAGTGAAATAAAGATGATTTTATGGAGCTGAATATTGTGAGAGCTGGACCACAAGGAAGGCTGAGCGCAGAAGAATAGACGCCTTTGAACTGTGGTGCTGGAGGAGACTCTTGAGAGTCCCCTGGACTGCAAAGAGATCCAATCAGTCCATCCTAAAGGAAATCAACCTTGACTACTCCTTGGAAGGACAAATACTGAAGCTGAAGCTCAAGTACTTTGGCCACCAAATGAGAGTAGAAGACTCACTGGAGAAGACCCTGATGCTGGGAAAGTTTGAAGGCAAAAGAAGAAGGGGACGGCAGAGGATGAGATGGCTAGATGTCATCTTTGGCGCAGTGGGCGTAGATCTTGGTGGGCTACGGATGATGGCAGATGACAGAGGGTCCTGAGGTGGTCCATGGGGTCGCAAAGGGTCGGACTAGACTGCGCGACTGAACAACAATATGCCCATAAATTCTACAGAGGTTTCAATGTCCTTTGAGCATGCCTATTTTTTTCCAGCCAGTAGTTAAAAATCCTATCATCATACCTTCCACCACAGGGGCCATTCAACAATTATGTGATCCTCAGGGGGGGGGGGGGTTCTGCAATCTACGTTCTGCATTAGGCACCAATAGTGAAAAGCTCTAAAAATAAGAGTTTTGATAAAAAAGTTCTGGATTACATAATTTCAAAGCGAAAGTTATGGTCAGATTTCATGGGGGAGGGGGGGGTCAATTTTCCTCAAGAAATGGGTCATGTAATTGTTGAAGGCAAAGAAGAATAGGACAACCTCCAGGTTGGAGAGATAGGCAGGATAGATATCTCTCAATGCCATTTCCAGGGAATCCTAAGCAGGTGAAGGCATCTCCTTGGGAATACCCTGAAGCAAATGGTGAGCCACTGTGTGAGACAGAATGCTGGACTGGATGGGCTCCTGTGGCCTGTTCCAGCAAGGCTGTTCTTATGTTGTGTTCTTATCCCTGGTACAAGTTTCAGCACAGAGAATATGTTACAATTCCATGATGTCACTGAGAAGTTCAAAAGTCCATCCCCACTCCCCTGATGTCTGGGATCATAACTCTCATGTTCCAGTGAGTCAGCATGACCTACAGGTCTCTCTTTTTATGACTGAAAGTGTTTATTTCTCAGCCTCCTTTGATCAGTTAGTGTGAAGAAGCTTCTGTACAGAGTGGCTGTACAGGAAAAGGTGGCGGCACACAAACAGAATTTCAGCCCGGCATACCAACAACAGTAGCAACCACACTTTATATACTCCCTCATAATGGGAGATTCACAAAGTAATTAGCATTTTTGCCCCCAACATGTTGGGTACTCATTTTACTAACCTTAGAAGGATGGAAGGCTATGTCAACCTTGAGCCCTGTCAGGATCGAACTCAGATGGCGAGCAGAGTTTGTGCTGCAGTATTGCAGATTAACCACAGCACCACAGGGTTCATAACATGCATCCCAGGACAGCTGAAATCCTGTTTCTCTGTGCAACTGAAACCACATTACAGTATGTCTATACAGTATTTCAAAGTCAAGTACAATGGTACAGTACCTTGAGTTACAAATGGTTCGGGTTACAAAATTTTCACGAACAAAAATCAATTGAAAATAATGGCTCAAGTTATGAATTTTTCCAGAACAGATTAATTGGTTTCCAATGCATTCCTATGGGAAATTTGAGTTACAAATTTTTCATAACATGAAAAATGCCTTGGAACACATTAAATTTGTAACTTGAGGTACCACTGTATTTTATAACCAGATTAGCAAACTCATATCTATAATCTTGAAGCGGCTCAAGGATGGAGGGTGATGCATCAGTCCTAAACCAAAGTTTATATGTAGTGGAAGGGTGTGAACATAAGAACAGCCTTGCTGGAACAGGCCACAGCCCATCCAGTCCAGCATTCTGTCTCACACAGTGGCTCACCATTTCCTTCAGGGTATTCCCAAGGAGATGCCTTCACCTGCTTAGGATTCCCTGGAAATGGCATTGAGAGATATCCTGCCTATCTCTCCAACCCCGAGGTTGTCCTTAAGTATCCATAATTATATCCATTGATACCCTTGTCCTCCATGAACTTGTCTAATCCTTTCTTAAAGCTGTCAAGACTGACAGCTGTCACCACTTCTTCTGGCAGGGAGTTCCATAGACTAGTGATCCTCTGGGTGAAAAAGTACTTTCTCTTATTTGTTTGAGAACTAGTACCCAAAAGTTTCATCGAGTGTCCCCTAGTTCTAGTGTTGTGCGATAGGGAAAACAGTTTTTCCTTTTCTACTTTGTCCACACCGTGCATGATTTTATAAACTTCAATCAGGTCACCTCTTAGACGCCGTCGTTCAAGAGTGAAAAGGCCCAATCGTTGCAGCCTCAGATGGTAAGGAAGGTGTTCCAGTCCCCTAATCATTCTGGTTGCCCTCCTCTGCACTTTCTCCAACTCCATAATATCCTTCTGGAGGCATGGCGACCAGAACTTTACACAGTATTCCAGATGGGGCCTCACCATAGATTTATAAAGTGGCATAATGACACTTGCTGACTTATTTTCTATACCCTTCCTAATGATCCCTAGCATTGAGTTTGCTTTTTTCACTGCTGAGGCACACTGGGTTGACACCTTCATTGAGTTGTCCACCAGGACACCAAGGTCCCTTTCCTGGTTTGTCACAGAGAGTTCAGACCCCATCAGTTTATAAATGTAATTGGGGTTTTTTGCCCCAACATGCATCACTCTGCACTTACTAGTATTGATGCTAATTTGCCACTGTTTTGCCCACTCCCCCAGTGTCAAGAGATCCCTCTGGAGCTCCTCACAATCTCTCACAGATTTCACTACCCTGTATAATTTAGTGTCGTCAGCAAATTTGGCTACCTTGCTATTTACTCCTACCTCTAGATCATTTATGAAGAGGTTGAAAAGCAGGGGTCCTAGTACTGAACCTTGGGGGACCCCACTCTTTATTTCCCTCCACTTGGAGAAGTGTCCATTTAGTGCTACCCTCTATTTCCTGTCCCTTAGCCAGTTGCTGATCCAGGACAAGACCTGTCCCTTTATTCCATGACTGGCAAGTTTATTCAAGAGCCTTTGGTGTGGGACCTTGTCAAAAGCCTTCTGAAAGTCCAGATAAACAATGTCAACTGGATCCCCCTTATCCACATGCTTGTTGACACTCTCAAAAAATTCCAAAAGATTAGTGAAACATGATTTGCCCTTGCAAAAGCCATGTTGGCTCTCCTTTAGCAGCACCTTCTCTTCTATGTGCCTATTAAATCTATCTTTTAGGATGGTTTCAATCACTTTACCTGGGACACATGTCAAACTGACAGGTCGGTAATTTCCTGGATCACCCCTGGATCCTTTTTTGAAAATTGGTGTTACATTCGCTACCTTCCAGTCATCAGGCACAAAGCCTGATTTGAGGGAAATATTATATATTTTGGCTAGGAGATCAGCAATTTCATCTTTAAGTTCCCTGAGAACTCGTGGATGGATGCCATCTGGTCCTGGTGATTTGTTAGTGTTTAGCTTAACAAGACTTGCATGGACCTCCTCCCTGGTTATTTCTATCTTGCTTAATTCTTCGGTTTCCCTCCCTACGAAGATAGGCTCTGTTTTGGGCATGTGGTCTCTGTCTTCTTCAGTGAATACTGAAGCAAAGAATTCATTGAGTCTCTCTGCAATCTCTGTTGGAGGGGAATTGTTCAACTAGCATGGGTCATCTATGACTCATTGGAGAATATGAGAGAGCTAGTGTAGATGTTGCCTTGTGCATCTGGATGGATGACTATGGGACATACCCGTCAAGCGCGGCTCTGGAAAAAAAGGGGCCTGCGCAGAACCCTTCTGCACATGCGCAGAAGGGTTCTGCGCATACGTGCATACACCGTAACTACTTTCCCCACTGGTCAAATTACGGGATGGCAGCGGGAAAAGTGGAGGAAGCGGTGCAGAAATACGGGCAATCCCAGGCAATCCGGGATACTTGACAGGTATGCTATGGGAGCTCCACTTTAAAGCAATTTAAAATTATTATTACTACTGGTTGTTGGTATTATTAACAGTTGAGGTACTGTTTCATTAAGAAGGAGGCATAACTGAATTGGTTAAAAGCCATATTCATACATTTCAAAAAAATATGTTTTAAGAATTTATTTTATATTTGTACATTTTTTATAATAAGCCTTCCACAACTTGATATCTTCCGGCTGCGTTGAGCAGCAACCCTGCATTACTATCAACAAATATGGCCATTCCATGGGAATTTCCTGGCAGATGGACGCTGTGGTCCTGCACATCTGGAAGGCAGCTGGTTGGGATTGGGAGTAGTTGATTTATCATTTAAAGCATTAGAGTATTACACACATATTTGAGAGGTAGCATACATATCTTTTTACTTACTTGCACTCACAAGTGGCGTTCTTCTTCGTCCGTGTCTAGGCCAAACATGCAACTGCCAAAATGAAGGCACCTTTTTGGTGAGTTCATTCTGCAGTTCCTTCCGCCTGACCTAGTGTGAGAAAGATTAGCCGGCAACATAAGGCTGCACTTTACCAGAGTTCAAAAACACCACAATGCTTACTCCTGAAGTTTATGTTTATTTATACTGTACATAGAAAACTGGGGTTCTGTAGCCATCCACCCTCCATTTGTGTCCTTGTACTGACTGTGAAGTGCATACAGCCACACAGAATTGCACCTTTACCAAAATATCCATACATATGCCTGTTTTTGACACCCATTCACACCAGTAGGTGTGAGAGGCAAAACATATTTTAATCCCCCCTCATCTCTTTCTCTGTTCTTATCTTGATAGTTCAAAAGAATGCTGAACCGTGAGCTAACCCACCTCTCTGAAATGAGCCGGTCTGGAAACCAGGTCTCTGAATATATTTCCAACACCTTCTTAGGTGAGTACAAAGGAACCATATCTTTGGATTGTTAAGACTCTACTCCTGTATCCATGTATATTCTTTATTTAAATAAAATAAAAAGATACATCATAGTGTAAAATAAAGTATTCTCCACATGGCAGGGAAAGGGAACAGAAGCCAACATCTCTGAACAAGACATTCCAGTCAAATACAATCAGGAAGATAAGAAATTAAAAAGAAGCTTGTATGATACTCTTCTATACAGTATTTCACCACAAGACATATGAAATGTAACTGAAATCCTGTTTATCAGATTTCACATTATTTGGCTGGAAGAAATATCAGATTATTAGGGCTTTTTAAAATAAGGATTGCCACATTCTTGGATGTAAACAAATGCTTATGTGGCCAGTGTACAGGTGAAACTTGGAAAATTAGAATATCGTGCAAATATTCATTCATTTCACTTAAAAGGTGAAACAAATGAGATGGACTCACTACATTCAAAGCGAGAAATGTCATGCCTTAATTCGTTATAATTGTGATGATCATGGCGTATAGGGTACAGGAGATTATGTGATGATTATGGGGTACATGAGATTGGGGGGTTGGGATTTTCATAAACTGTAAGCCATAAGCATCAATATTATAACAAAGTAAGGCTTGAACTATCTCGCTTTGAACTATCTCGCTTTGCATGTAATGAGTCTATCTCATATATTTGTTTCACCTTTTAAGTTGCATTACTGGACTGAATGAACATTTGCACGATATTCTAATTTTCAGAGTTTCACCTGTATAAGAAAATAATTAATTTAAACAGGAAAACTTGTCAGTTCCCGATTTTGTATTTTTTTTCTAAATCACAAAAACTTTACAATACTTTAATCTTGAATTTTCACGCGTTAAATGTTCTAGGAGTTTATTTTCAAGGCTATAGAATGGATTTCTTCTGTCCATTGCCATAAAATATGTCTGAAATGCTTCCAGGCTTTTAGTCTTTGCCTGCATATCCTGACGAGGCAGGGGATCAGAGCACCATCTTAATTCTTAGTTCTTTTAGATCTCATAATGAACAGATCAATTAGCTGAAGCCTTATTTGTCTAATGTTCAGAGATACCTTTTAATTTTACTGAAACAGGCTAGTCAGCATTTTGTTATTATTTCCATTGGCCATAACCTCAGAGGAGGCACACACGATGTTCTATGGCCCCAAGGCAGTTCCAGTTTCACAGTGTCTCCCCATAACTTCTGCAAAATATGCCTGAGGCTGCATATTCAAAAGTACATCCCATTTGAAAGCAAAGTACTGTAATGGAGACCGTCCACATTCAGGAGCTTTGCTGTATGGAAAGAGGAGGAGCATCTGCGGTCATAGGTCAAGGACCAGGGTATTCTTGGAAACAAGGGAGAGTCCCTCTCACCCTCACTGTCTTTGTTTACCCTGATGTCATGATAGTATCAGCCTCGATTGGCTGAGATCACGGGGTGGGGTGGGGGGGCATCTGGAACACTTGGTAGAGATGAAATCATACTTTGGGAAGAGAATGACAACAGCATGAAAATAAGAGCTGTGAATTGCTGCAAAAGGCAGGAGAAAAACAAACACGGTTTTGTTAGGACATCAGCAAGCACTCTCATCCATTCCCATCAATGAGGCGGGCACATAGACAAACAAACATGGAAACAGCTTGTAGTGTACATGTGCTGTGCTGATAGCTACACTCTTCACATGCATAGAGTGGTAACTTGAAAACAAGTTACCATATGGCTGTTTGCCAAGTTGGAGCACACTCTCTATAGTCTAGACCAGGATGAGATAGATTTTTAGGCTGCCATTCTCTCTGCTTAAACCAGAGGCGCCCAAACTACAGCCCACGGGCTGGATCTGGTCCCTCATGCCAATTCATCCAGCCCACGTCGCCTTCATCACTCCTGGAAGTGGAAGTAAAACTTGCATTTTACTTCCACTTCCAGGAGCAATGAGGGCAGTGCAGGCTGGGTGAATTGGCGTCAGGGGCCAGATCCAGCCCACGGGCTGTAGTTTGATCACCTCTGTCTTAGACCTCCCTATTCTGTCTGTACAACCCTTCATCCACAGAGGAAAAGGGGTGGGGTGGGGGTAGCTGGGGCATCTGAAGCAAACTCCTCTGTCTGCTTTAGAAGCCGACCCTCTGTTGACATCAGTAGATGCAAATACACAGCCTTAAGCAAATGTTCATGCAAATGGCCATTTCAGTGGGAGCTTTGTGCGTGAGAGATGGAACTTGGGCTCTGAAGTGATGGGCCAAGACATATGTTTATGTAGGAGCCAGAATTCACACTCCTTATCCTTGTGGCTTAGTGGTTAAGACGCTGAACTTGAGTAAGAAACACGGTCTCTGTAGGGGCTTCTTCCTCCTGAAACGACAAGCTGGGATCTTGGCTGTGAGCAAACCTATATTGAAGACTGCAGTGGCTTAGTGGTTAAGATGCTGAACTTGATGACTGGAAGGTCGGCAGGCCAGCAGCTCCAGACCTGAGTACTGCATGAAGGAGTGAACACCTGTCTTTGTCCCAGCTCCTGCCAACCTACTGTAGCAGTTCAAAAGCAAGAAATTGAAAGTACTGTAGATAAAAAGATACCACTTTGGTAGGAAGGTAAACAGCGTTCAGTGCACTCTGGTGTCTAGTCGTGTTTTCCCCATGCCCAACGGAAATGTTTGCAGACGCAGACAGCACATGCTCTTTGGCTATAAATGGAGATGAGCACCGAAACCTAGAGTTGGATACAACTGCCTATTGACCAAGGGAGGCCTATCCTTCTGAGCATCTGTTGCATGTCCTAGCCAAGAACAGGGAAGATCCCTGAGGTGCAAAAGATGAGAGAAAGGGGGAAAGAGTCACACCCCTTTGGTTGCTTTGTTTTGAGCTATTTGGCCCACACCTACCCAGAGATGTCTAGCTGAAGTCACTACAGGGAGAGGGACATATCTAGTAATGGGCCTGGTGGGGCATCCAGAGTCGTGTTACCAGTGTGTTTCAACACAGCCTCTGACACACTGGGACTCCTAGATAGTTGCTCAAGTTGACAGAGGAAGTTGTGTTTATCAGGCCCGTCTGAGATTGTCAAATTTGCAGATGACACGACTGTGATCGGGCTTATCTCTGATAAGGAGGGTGAGACGGCCTATAGAGATGAAGTGGAGCGGTTGACAAAGTGGTGTAGAACCAATAATCCGCTCCTCAACATAAAGAAAACAAAGTAGCTTGTGGTGGATTTTAGGAGGCAGAGAACCGATGTCCAGCCACTTTTGATTGACGGAACCTGTGTGGAGAAGGTAGCGACGTTCAGATTTCTGGGCATTGAGATACAGGAGGATCTGTCCTGGAGTGCCAACACAAGGGGGCTTGCGAAGAAGGCGCAGCAGAGACTGTATTTTTTGAGAACTCTAAGGAAAAACCATCTTCCACAAAAGCTGCTGCTTGCCTTCTGTTGCTGCACTATTGAGAGCGTGCTCACTTATGACTTATGTGTGTGGTATGGGAGTAGTACTCATCGGGATAGGATAATGTTGCACAGAATTATTAAAACAGTGGAGAGTATCATCGGCTGTTCGCTCTCCACTTTAGAACAAATTTACACCATCAGGTGCCACAGAAAAGCATTAGATCTAGTAGGAGACTCATCGCATCCTGGCCACTGCTTCTTTGAGCTTCTGCCATCGGGATGGAGATATAGAACAATGAAGGTACAGGTCTTGTCCTGGATCAGCAACTGGCTAAGGGACAGGAAACAGAGGGTAGCACTAAATGGACACTTCTCCAAGTGGAGGGAAGTAAAGAGTGGGGTCCCCCAAGGTTCAGTACTGGGACCCCTGCTTTTCAACCTCTTCATAAATGATCTAGAGGTAGGAGTAAAAAGCAAGGTAGCCAAATTTGCTGACAACACTAAATTATACAGGGTAGTGAAAACTGTGAGAGATTGTGAAGAGCTCCAGAGGGATCTCTTGACACTGGGGGAGTGGGCAAAACAGTGGCAAATGAGCTTCAACATCAGTAAGTGCAGAGTGATGCATGTTGGGGCAAAAAACCCCAATTACATTTATAAACTGATGGGGTCTGAACTCTCTGCGACAAACCAGGAAAGGGACCTTGGTGTCCTGGTGGACAGCTCAATGAACGTGTCAACCCAGTGTGCCTCAGCAGTGAAAAAAGCAAACTCAATGTTAGGGATCATTAGGAAGGGTATAGAAAATAAGTCAGCAAGTGTCATTTTGCCTCTTTATAAATCTATGGTGAGGCCCCATCTGGAATATTGTGTACAGTTCTGGTCGCCATACCTCCAGAAGGATATTATGGAGTTGGAGAAAGTACAGAGGAGGGCAACCAGAATGATTAGGGGACTGGAACACCTTCCTTACCATCTGAGGCTGCAACGGTTGGGCCTCTTCACTCTTGAACGACGGCGTCTAAGAGGTGACCTGATTGAAGTTTATAAAATCATGCACGGTGTGGACAAGGTAGATAAGGAAAAACTGTTTTCCCTATCGCACAACACTAGAACTAGGGGACACTCCATGAAACTTTTGGGTACTAGTTCTCAAACAAATAAGAGAAAGTACTTTTTCACCCAGAGGATTACTGGTCTATGGAACTCCCTGCCAGAAGAAGTGGTGACAGCTGTCAGTCTTCACAGCTTTAAGAAAGGATTAGACAAGTTCATGGAGGACAAGGGTATCAATGGCTATAATTATGGATACCTAAGGACAACCTCCGGGTTGGAGAGATAGGCAGGATATCTCTCAATGCCATTTCCAGGGAATCCTAAGCAGGTGAAGGCATCTCCTTGGGAATACCCTGAAGGAAATGGTGAGCCACTGTGTGAGACAGAATGCTGGACTGGATGGGCTGTGGCCTGTTCCAGCAAGGCTGTTCTTATGTTCTTATGTTCTTATGTTAAGGTAGAAAGGAGTTGTCTCAAGAACAGTTTCTTCTCCAGAGCAATTTTGGCCTTAAATGGAAACTCTGGACTCTGAAGTCATCTTATCTTATTTAAAAAAATTTACATTTTTATATTGTACTGTATGGTACTGTCTTAATTGGTGTTTCTGTAGCTGTTTTAAATTCTGGGGTATGCCTTATTCGAGTTGATATATAGCAACTGAGAAATTCCCGCAAGGGGACAATGACAATAAAAAATTATCTTATCTTAATATAGAGTACACATTGGAATCCCATGCTTGCCTGTGGAGCAAAGTGGGATGTGTTAGTCGCAGTGAAGGAAGGAAGAGGCAACAAGAACTTCTAGCTCTCCAGCCTTCTCGACCAGTGCCTCTTTGACTACCCATTTGGCATAGTCTGTGCCTTAAATAGGCACAGCTGTATGATACAAGAACTTTAGATGAGGATCGTTGTAATTCAAGGAGCTTGTGCTACACTGCAGGCTTGTGTGTCTAGGGTCAATTTTCCCAACCTGGTGCCTTCCAGATGTTTTAGGCTATGACTTCCAAGAGCCTCAACCCTTGTGGTCAGTGCTGGGACATAAAAGCTTGCATAGTACAACATCTCAGCACTTCTAACAGAGCTCCAGGCTGGGTTCTTAAGCTGCTTCTGCTAAGTCCTACTCCCAAGTAAATCCTGGAATCCTCTTGGTCATGCAAGGAAACTGACCAATTAAGATTTTTTGAAGTGGTAGCCATGTTAGTCTGTGCAAGCATATAAGAGCAAAGCAAAACAACAACAAAAAATTGTGGCATCTAATTCCTGTATTGTATTTAAATGTGGGCTTTCCTGGATGAAGTCCACCCTTATGACTGACAAAGTGGACTTGATCCACAAAAACTCACATTTAAATACAAGAGTTAGTGTTTAAGGTGCCGCATTTTTTTTTGTCTTGTTGTTTTGTTTACTCTACGATATGAACAGTTAAGGAAGCTGCAGAGAATCCTATGCTGTTTGTCTGTCTCTAGAAAGACAACTTCCCTTTCTTCAGATTCTTTACCAGTAGTTTTATTTCTCTTGTGTAAGGAATGTTCTAGGGCAGGGTTCAGCAAACTTGGCTCTCGGGGACTTCAGTTACCAAGAGCCCAAATCAGCACATTGCTGATTAGGGCTTCTGGGAATTGAACTCAAAGAACATCTGGAGAGCCAACTTTGCTGACCCCTGTTCCAAGGCTTTGCCGAGCTTGGTAGAAAACTAGTTCCGGTTTCATGCACACAGTCATAGAAACCTAGCCAAGAATGGGAGGTGTCAGCATGCTTTGCACCGTCTCTTTCTGTGGAAGCATTTGGGGTGCAAAGAGGGGCTGTAAAGGAGGACAGAGGCTCTCTGTGCTAACACACATACTGTAGGAAGCATTCAACTGCATATTCATTGGTTTGGCTGCTTTGTGATGCAACAGTCCCATTTCCTAGCAGCCCAGAACACCAACAGTCTAGAATGCAACTCTGTCTTGCACTCTGCGTCCTCCTTGGGGGGGAGGGGGCATTGCCCGCCCACCCACCCACCCCACACACACTGCCATGAGGCCCCGCTGCCGCTGCTGCTCCCGCAGGTACCAATGGGGCATAGCTTTGTCCTGCCCTGATGTAACCCACTCACACTTCCCCATCACCCTGCGCCCTCCCCATTTCCTACCCCCACTGGGCTCTGCCAGTGTCCGCCACCTCCCCCTGGGCAGGCTGTCTTCACCCCCTCCTCTCTTCTCCCAATGGGTGCCACCCACCCGTGACTTCCTGCCCATGGAGACGGTCCTAGAAGAAGGTGGGGGAACAAGACCCTGCACTCCAGAGGGTGAGTCTTCGCCACACTACGCTTCAACTTAGAAGGCCCTCTAGGGCAGACCCCTTCCTGCCCCTGGACGCCCTACACACATCAAGCACGAGGGTACACCTTTTCCCTCCTCCCCTCCAAAGCTCAGTGGAGAGGTCTTTAGTGTTGGCAGTGTACAGTTACATGATACATCATTCACAGGTAATAGATTTTGTTTAGTTCTATTTGTTTGTTACATTTATACCTTACCTTCCCTCCAGTAAACTTGAAGCAATGTCCGTGGGTCTCTTATCCTCATTCACAACAATTGTGTAGAACAGGTCAGGCTGAGAGAGCAAGATGGTCCTGGTGTCAGCCAGAATGCTTCATGGCTGATTGGGCATTAAACTCGTGTCTTCAATGTCCTGTTTCCTAGCCATTGCAGTTCAAGGGATGGCCCATGTGTAGATATGTATGTATGTGCATGCCCATGTTACAGTCTTAATATGTTAGAGAGGAAGCTGTGGTATTGCGTCCTCTTTTCAAAAATATTAGATGTACACTCAATGGCTGAAATCCTGTTGTGCAGCTCTGCACTTCCTTTGACGGTTTTGAGGTACACATGATTTTTGTCACATTGTATTCAAGTTGCATGCACCCCAAAATTGTCTAAAGCGACAGATCTGTGCAATAGGATTTCAGCCTCTTTATTGGGAAAAGGTATAAAGAAAACTGAATGATATTTGGGGTTGCGTGCGTGCGTGTGATAGCTACCAACAACTATCTGTTGTTTTTTTAAAAAAAATATTTTAGCTACTTGAAAGCTGTTGTACTTTTCTGGAAAGGAGCCTTCCATCCTTATTTAGACTTACCATGTTCATTCTAATTCCTCATCTTCCTATTCATTGTGGAGGCACTTGCTTCTCACAGGCGGATATCCTGGCCTGCTTTTCCAGATCCGTCTTTCCATTCCATAATTTGATCATGGCCTCCAGCCATTGAAAAGTGTCCCAGGAACATGGAAACTGCCCTCAGGATGAGAGGAGGAGAGATTCAGGAGATTATTCCCAGCATTGCCTTCTGAAATGAGTTTCTGGTTTGAGTGTTAGGAAGCAATTCTTTTTTACTCTTTGAGGACTAGAGATCATATAATCTTCTGATGGTGAAACTCATCACTACAGGTGTTCTTGGACTTCAATTACCAGAAGCCCAAGTCCACACTCCTGCTGATCAGGGCTTCTGGGAATTGAAGTTCAAGAACAGCTGGAGTGCCAAGGTTCACCATCACTGAATTATAATCAGACTCGGTGAATGCTGAATGCAAAAGGCAAAGTCATGTGTAAAAAAGTAGTCTATCAGGAGGGGAAGAGCTTGGGAAATTTTATTTTCCTTCCTTTTAATCTAGAATAGCTGGTCTGTATGATCATTGAACATCTTGATCTAGGGGATTGTAGGGACTGTGTTTTTTTTTTTTAAAAAATACTACAATTTCTGAGTTTGTTGGGGATGTTCATTTCTTCTGCCCACCCCAGTGGCATGCAAGATTTGCTCCCTCGAGAGACCTGCTCTCATTTCACTTCTCTCTTCCCTTTCCTACCCCATAGGAAACTGAATAGCAGCTGTTAGATTATCTATGGATAGTTAAGGGACACAGTCAAAAACAGAACTGTAGTGAAATGTAGACTTGCTCCAGTTATGTTCTTACCTATAGTAAGAAACTCACAAGAAAAGTAGCTTTTATCTCTCAGAATCACATAGCCTTTACACGTAGTTATCCTCATTTGGGCTTCTAGAGATTGTAATCTAAAAGCAAAACAAGCAAACAAGTGAAAAACTTTTTCTGATATTTGAAGGAACCTTAGTCTTGCTAAGTGGCTTGATGGTCTTAATTCTGTTTAACACCCCCTCCAACACTGGAGAATGGGGCTGTGCGGTGTCCAAAGAGGTACAGTGGTACCTCTCATTATGAATGAAAATCCATTGAAAATAATGCCTCACATTACGAGGCAAGCATGGGATTTCAATGTGTACTCTATATTCAACAACAAAAAATTGTGGCATCTAATTCCTATACAGTATTTAAATGTGGGCTTTTGTGGATCAAGTCCATCCTTATGTCTGACTTGATCCACAAAAGCTCACATTTAAATACAAGAGTTAGTGTTTAAGGTGCATCTTAACCACTAAGCCATTACAGTCCCTGATACAGCACCCATAATTACTGGATAACATGTTGTTCTAATTCTGTGACAGACCCCTCTACAAGCACACTGCAGTTGTGAGGAATGGGTTTGACAAGGGGTTCCCAACCTAACACCCATGGGCTGGATCTGGCCTATGGCGCCATTTCATGTGCCCCTCCATCCCTCCAAAGGCATTCAAGAAACAAAATGGCCACCCCTTTGAAGCTGTTGGGATAAAATGGCTGTCCCCATTGTGCAGACAGGACAAAATGGCTGTCTGGCCCTCAAAGCTGTCTGAGAGAGCGGGACCTGACCCCTGGCTTGAAAAGGTTGGGAACCCCTGGGTTTGGGGGACACTTTCCCTCCAAAAAATACTGAACTTTCTGTCATGAAGGCTGGCCTTTCTCAGCTAGCGGTGAGGCTTTGTGGAGATTGGCTCTGTCACATCGGGACCTGCACACGGCTTGTGGCTCATGTGAGTTTCTCCAGAGGGCTTCTTGCACAAGCCAGACCATCATCCCTTCCGTCTTTTGCCCTTGTCTCTCAGATACAGTGTCTTTTCGTCCTCAGACAAGCAGAATGACGTGGAGATCCCATCCCCAACACAGAAAGAGCGGGAGAAGAAGAAGCGGCAGCAACCCATGTGTCAGATCAGCGGGGTCAAAAAACTCATGCACAGTTCCAGCCTGACCAATTCCAGCATCCCCCGCTTTGGAGTCAAAACTGACCAGGAAGAGCTGCTCAATAAGGTGAGTTTTGTAGCCGCAGGAGGAGGAAGCTGCACCTTAGGGCAGACATGCCCAAACTGTTTGGGCCACAGGCCATTCACTTGGTTCAGCGGGCTGACATGTGGTTTAGCGGGCCATTCATGTGGTTCCTCCCACTGGAAGCAGAAGTAAAACGCACCTTGCAATCTAATTTGCAACAGGATGAGATAGATTTTTTTAGGCTGCCATTTTCTCTGCTTAAATCATGGGTGCCCAAACTACAGCCCGGATCCAGCCCCTGACACCAATTCATCCAGCCCGCACCACCCTCATTGCTCCTGGAAGTAGATGTAAAACGCTCCCAGGAACAGTATACTTCCACTTGCAGGAGCGACGAGGGCGGTGTGGGCCAGATAAATTGGTGTTGGGGGCCAGATCCGGCCCAAGTTTGGGCACCCCGCCTTAGGGTAAAAAAAGAGAAGGGAATCTTGGTGAGATGAATTTAATGCTCTTTGTAAAAAGATAAAATGTCTCAGGGTGAAACATTCTTTTTTCATGAGCTGAGATTTTGAGAGATTTAGCACCAGTTAACAAAACATTCCTGTTACTGGGGGGGAGGGGGGGGGGTTATAAAAAATTTTTTTAAAGAAATAAATGGAAATGTGACAGGAATATAGGTGACTTTATTGGGCACCTGAGTTTTCTTCCTTTTCTTTTTTTAAAATGCTTTCTGGGTTCTCTGCTTCCTTCTTTGTTAGAGGGAACTCCACAGGTACCACCTGGGGGAATGTTCATGTCTAACTTTGAAGCAGGTGGGTTGTGAGTTATGAACCATCTGCAAAGGATCTCCAGCGGGATTTAGGAGAAGGAGATGCAGCCTTTCTTTTTATCTCTTAGTTTAGCCTTATCAAGTTTCAGCAGGAATGGAGCCCTTTGGCTTTGCAGCCTGGAGCAGAGAAGTAACAGGGGAGCCAATGGGCATTTGAGATTGAATGATTGATTGAGTCAACAGTCCTCATTTATCTAAATAACACATGCATATTCCAAACTTTTTCTTTCTCAGTACCTGCTCTACAGTTTTGAGCTCATTTCCAACTTTTTTAAATTAAAGATCAGTTTAATTGGTTTATTGATATAGAGCAGTGGTGGCGAACCTAAGGCACCCGTGCCAGATTGGGTACTCCCAACCTTCTCTGTGGGCATGTGTACCATCGCCCCAGCACAGAGTTCTCCCCACCCCTCGGCCCAGCAGCCCAATGAGAGCACTTCCTCCCTTCCCCCAGCACAGAGTTCTCCACGCCCCTCTGCCCAGCAGCCAAATGGGAGCACTTCCTCCCTCCCCCCCAACACAGAGTTCGCCTCATCCCAATGTTTGGGCACTCAATCTCAAAGGTTCGTTGTCACTGAGATAGAGCAGTGATGTTGAACCTTAGCACTCCAGCTGTTCTTGAACTTCAATTCCCAGAAGCCCTAATTAACAGGACTGCTGACTTGGCCTTCTGGTAATTGAAGTCCGAGAACTTTTGGAGTGTCAAGGTTCGCCATTACAGATGTCAAGGCTTTATGTGTAGCAGACGGCTTCTTGTTCAGGGTATAGTCCTTGGATGAAAAGAAAAGCAAGCCAAAGCCCAGGTTGAAAATCCCTTCCTTCTCAAAAGTTCACCGTCCTGAACCCTTCTTTGAGCATCTCAGTCTGATAGAGGTAGGGATAAGGATTGAAAGATCTATAAAAATATATTTATATAGTTAATGTCACTCTGGCATTAAAAAAATGGATATTGTTCAAATGAAACTGAGTAAAACAATTAATTTAAATAAATAATAATAAACTTCCTCATATTTTGTGCTTTGTTTTTGTAGCGCACTTGGCCAAAAAAGTGATTTATTCCTTGTGCTGGATTTCACTTGGTATTTCATCAGTCCAATCAAGAGCCTAACCATTCAGAAACAAAATAAAGGGCCTGCTTGAAAAATAATATTCTGATTGTTGTATTGTGTGTGTCCAGTGTTTAGACACCCTACAGATCATTTGTACAGAAACATCATATCCCGCCCCCCCAGGTTGTACAATAAACTTCAAGAGAAGGCTATGTTGCCCCCCCCTTTCCCAGATCTGGTTGTTTAGTAAACAAAGATCTTTGGTAAGCCTTTTGGTGATTCTAAGTGTGACTTGCATTGAGAAATAATGTGGGATACGCTCCAGGGATGGGGTGGTCTAATACATACCTGTCAAGTATCCCGGATTGGCCGGGATTTCCCGTATTTCGGCGCCGATTTTCGTCCTTTCCCACCCGGAGCTGACGCTATCCCGGATCTTGGCAGCGGGGGGAAAGGAGTTACTGTGCATCCCTTCTGCGCAGGTCCTTTCTACGCATGCATAGAAGGGTTCTGTGCAGAAGGGGATGCGTAGAACCCTTCTACGCATGCGTAGAACTGACCAGCGCAGAACGGTTTTGCGCAGGTCTGTTGTACGCATGCGTAAAAGCCTTCTACGCATACGTAGAAGCAACCTGCACAGAACAGTTCTGCGCAGGTCCGTTGTACGCATGCGTAAAAGCCTACGCATGCGTACAACGGACCTGCGCAAAACCGTTCTGCACAGGTCCTGTATTGTCCGGAGCCGCGCTTGACAGGTATGGTCTAATACCCATTATTTTCTGTTGACAACATAATATAAAAGTCAGTGTGAATCAGCCCAGAGTCTTCCTCTTTCCCTCGGAATCCTTAGTTTTTTATTTCACCATTGGGGCTTTCACTTTTTTTGAATTAAATGCATTCTTGCTAGTTGATCTAATATAGAACGATTTGTAGCCACTGTATTTGGTTCTGTTCCAGCTGGCTGTAGCAACAGAGGGAGGCAAGGCAGTGGGGGAAACTGGCTTTTCTTTCTTTTCTTTCCTTTTCAATCTAGAATAGCTGGTCAGTGTGATCATTGAACATCTTGGTCCAGGGAATTGTAGGAACTGTGTGATTTTTTAAAACAAAAATACAACTTCTGAGTTTGTTGGGTTTCAGTTATGATGGTAATGTTTGTTTCAATGCTGTTAGCCGCCCAGAGTCGGTGTTGAGTTGGGCGGCAATAGAAATTTGAAAAATAAATAAATACCTTCCTGCCTTTCTTGCTTGCTTGCAAATCTAGGATTAGGGCATCTAAAGGATCAAAGAGTGTGGGGAATGCAACAAGTGGACAGAGAAAGAGGAGGAAGTTTTAGGATAGCTCTTCTCTAATAATGCCTCCTGCAAATCTGAACAGCCACAGCAAAGCAAGTTTAAAATTTCCTCCTAAAGCATGCATCTCTTTGAGATCTTAATTATGTATATGGTAATGTTAATTAACGGGGATGCTTCAGAAACACCCATGATGTTCTGTAATGTAAAAAGTGTAAAAGCTTTCCTTAAAAGGAACTTTTTAAACATTTTTGCAGCTTTATTGCTGCATGCACCACCATATTATACCAGGGGACTATCTTAAAATTGAGCATGTAAGAGAGGTTATGTTGGGCATGTGTTTCTAAAATTTCATGACCCACTAGTCTTCAAAAGGAACTTGGTCTGTTCCACAGGTGTTTATTTTAATTTTAACATGAAATAATTTTTCAGAAAAACCGCTTTTGTGAAATGGGACTGATTCCTTTTCTTTGAATATCTAATTATTTGACCATTAGTCAAGGCAGAAGAAGCTTTTCATAGTGGCGGTCACAAAATACCCACAAAGGTAACATTCTTCATCCTTTTGAGTACATGGACTTTTCCATTCATGATACTGAAGTCCTTGTCACTAAAGTGTCAGGCCTGTAATATCAGCTGAAACTCGCACTGCAACACCAAAGGCAGAAAACATTCCTTCTTTTCTACTTATTTTTGCACGCTCTCTCTCTCTCTCTCTCAACTTTCTATGATCTTGAAACCCATTGTGGGAAAAGAGCACCAACTTTTTCCCTTGACTTATTTTCCAGGAACTGGAATACCTGAACAAATGGGGCCTTAATATTTTCCGGGTAGCTGAGTACTCTAACAATCGGTCACTCAGCTGTATCATGTATACAATATTCCAGGTACAGTATGTGTTTTCAAACTGCAGAATGCCTTGTAATTACTACTGTGTTTCTTCTGCCTGACCAGTTCATTCTTTTCCTCCTGACCTAGTGGGCTCAATGAACCTCTGAAGCATTGTAGCAATCAACAAACTGGTGTAGGTTGGTTTGCAATTTAAAATTGACCTTATAGAACTTGGAGTCCAGGCTATTTAAAGCAGGGATTCTCAACCTGTGGCCCACGGCATCATTTCATGTGGGGGGGGGGGGCACCACCTCCATCTCACCAGGAAGTGCCGTTTGGTGGAGGAAGGGCAAAATGGCCGTCCGGCCCCCGATGCTGTCTGAGGGAGTGTGTCCCGGCCCCCGGCTTAAAACTATTAAGAACTCCTGATTTAAAGGATCATATCGGCCCATATGAAGGGACTGTGGAGGCTTAGTGGTTAAGAGGTTGAACTTGATGACCGGAAGGTCAGCAGGTTGAGACCCGAGTACTGCACGACGGAGTGAGCTTCTGTCTCTGTCCCAGCTCCTGCCAACCTAGCACTTTGAAAGCAAGAAACTGCAAGCGGATAAATAGGTACCACTTTGGTGGGAAAGCTAAACAGTGTTCTGTGCACTCTGGTGTCTTAAGTCATGCCTGCCACATGACTACAGAAACATCTGCAGATGCAGACTGCGCTGGCTCTTTGGCTGTAAACAGAGATGAGCACTGAACCCTAGTCAGATACAACTGGCTTTCAAATAAGGATGACCTTTACCTTTACTTTACCTTTTATTGGTCCATATGATATTACTCAGCTTTTAAGATCTTCTAGGGAAGCGCTTCTCTCTCTCTTCCACCACCACCCCAAGCTCATTTGGTGATAGAGGGTCTTCTCAGTGGTTGCTCCTACGCGTTGGAAGACACTGCCCATAAGAGGCCAGATCACTTCCCTTCCTCTTGTCCTTCCATTGTCAGGCAAAGGCCTTCCCTTTCAGGCAGGCTTTTAAGCAATAACTGGGGGTCCAGGGAAATGCTCTCTTTATAAATTTAGAAGTTTTAATGTTTTTAACACTGTTTTTAAAATTGTTTTTAATCTTGATTAATGTTTCATTCTTTTATAATATATAGTTTGATACTGTATTTTTACTTATTGTCGTTGTATGGTTCTAATTGTTGTGAGCCACCTTGGATTCTCAATGGGAAGAAAGGGCTGATAAAGGGGGTGGAGTGAAATCTGAAGAGGCTTTTTCTTTCTTCCTGGCCCTTTTTGGGTATAAGACATGATTTAATTGCCATAAGAATTGGAAACAAGATGGTCTTACCTAGTGGAAGATTGAACTTTTTGGTTCTCTGTTTTTAGAGGAGGAATATAACCGGGGAACTGGGTGAGTTGAGATTTCTTCTGAACAAAGGAAATAGGTGGTAGAAAGAAAAGACAGTCTAATGGCAGCTTGCAAGATTAATGTATTTATTAGCTACAGACTAAGGCAGAGAGAGATAAACGTGGCCCTCTAAATTTTGTTGGACTGGAGTAAATCACCGCTGGCTCTAGTGGTTAGGACCAGTGATGGGCATCAGCAGGTTCGCACCAGTACACGCGTACCGGTAGTAAAAATGTCTGGCACCTCCTCCCCCTAGAAGAGGCTTCAAAGGGAGCTGGCTCCATTTTCCCCTTCATCAAAGGCTTTTCCTGTCCTCCGTTTCACCCCAAAGTGCATCCCCAGCCATTCTGGAGTGACTGGGGAGGCACTTTGGGGTGAAACACAGCCCTGGAAAAGCCTTGGGCGAAGGGGGAAATGGCTTCGGAGGGGGCTCTTCGCTATAGAGCTATGAAAATTGAAGCCTCTTCTATTATCATCACTCTATAGTGAACCTCCAAAGCCATTTCCCCCTTGTCCAAGGCTTTTCCTGGGCTCTGTTTCATCCCAAAGCACATCCCCAGCCACTCTGGAGTGGCTGGGGACACACTTCGTGGTGAAACGGAGCCCAGGACAAGCCTTAGACACGGCTTCAAAGGTTTGCTATGGAGTGGTGAAAATAGAAGAGGCTACTATTTTCATAGCTCTCTATAGCGAAGAGCAGTCACGTGGTCAACAGGCCACACCCACCCAGTCACATGGCCACACCCATAGTGTGGTAAGAATTTTTTTTATGCCCGCCACTGGTTAGGACTATTGACAATTGCTGGCCAACAACATCTAGATGACTACATGTTCCCTTCCAAATGGGCTTGGTCAAAGTCCCAAAGCTTTATATCCCAATGCAGTTCTTTGTTTTGGGTGTTGTACAGCAGCAAATGAATACAGAACTGGAACTGGGTCTCTGATGGGCTGTCCAGCCTGGACAAAACCACATCTCTTTGCCTTTTGATGTTTCTATGTGATTCTAAAAGTTTGGGGAGTGGTTTTTTAAGAACGTTTAGAGATTTATGGCACTGCAACACTGAGAGTTATAGCCGGCATTAAATGATGGCAGTGTCAGGGAAAGGACTCTTGCAAATGGAAGGGAGGACCTTGGGCCTGGGCAGATAGCTCTCTCTTACTTATTCTCTGCTGGTTTTACACTCAGCACTGCACAGGATTTAGCAATTAGCTACACTCCTTCCAAAGTGAGGACATTGTCCCTCTGCCAATGACAGTGAGGAGGACAATGAAAATCTGCAATATTTAGCCAGCCAGATCCCATAGACGAAGCAGAGCTACCTACTTAGTTGGGCCTCCTGCTAACGTTCAACCTGTGCTTCCATTCCTCTTTAGGAAAGGGACTTGCTGAAAACTTTCAAGATCCCTGTGGACACGTTAATCACTTACATCATGACGCTAGAAGACCACTACCACGCCGATGTAGCGTACCACAATAGCCTCCACGCTGCTGATGTCACACAGTCCACACATGTCCTCCTGTCCACACCAGCCTTGGATGTAGGTTGCTGTCCCCTGAGGGGTGGGGCGGATTCAAATTCTGGCTTTCTGTCAGCTTCTCTGAGGGGATGCCTATTGGCAGGGATGTCTCTGTCTGCTGTGGGGAGGTGGTTTGTTGGAACTACAGTGCTGGACTTGCCCTTGGCAGATTTGGCCTTTTAAGTACCTGCCAAAGCACAGAGCGGTTGGCTGGTTTGGGTTGGTTGGTTGGTTATGTACATACATATCCAGGTATACTTGCCTGGCAGGGGAGATACCTTGATCATACGTATGGACTTATGTATGTAAGCTTTATATCGCCTTTTCTGTATTAGGACTTCCAGGCAGGCTTGGTGATTCTCCTTTCCCCCATTTCAGCCTCACTGAGGCCCTGTGAAATAGGTTAGGCCCGAGATGGTGAACCTTGGCACTCCAGGTGTTCTTGTACTTCAATTCCCAGAAGTCCAAGTCTGTGAATCCACATGAATGGGTTTAGTACGTGCAGTAGACCCATTTGTGTGGATTCACAGAGACTTGGGCTTCTGGGAAATGAAGTACAAGAACACCTGGAGTGCCAAGGTTCGCCATCACTAGGTTAGGCCAAGTGATAGTCCCAAGGTGAGTTTCGTACCCAGCCAAAGTGAGATTTGAAGCTGGATCTCTTAACCGTGATACCATAGTGGAGTGAGTCACCATCTCCCACAGGGCTATGCAGCTTCCAAACATGCATATTCAAATGCACTAGTGGGTGTGGTGGGGAGGGGATGCCAGGACTTGCTGAGTGGTGGTCCTTCTGTATGGGATCACAGGGGCCTCTGGCTGAACAGTTGGGTAACCAGATGCTGATGGGAAAAGGTGTTTGTGGGAGTAATGCAGAGGCCAAGAAGAACAAGGAAGTGTTCTTAGACCAGGAGAACAGGAAAGGACAGAGCTTAGAAAAGTTACTTTTTTGGATTGCTATTCTCAGAATCTCTCTCTGCAACTGGGTAAGGAAATTGGGGAACTGTAGCCCAAAATGTCATTTTTTCCAACTATAGACAGGAGAGCTGGCAAGAACCAGGAGTCTTGAGAGGCAAACCATGAGAACAAATGAGTGAGAGGTGAAGTCCACATGGCCAGGGATTGCATGTGTGAGGAAATCTGGTGTTTGCGTATCACTTTGGAACAGCCAGCCTAATCTTGGAAGCAGACCTCCAGTAACTTTTATAAAACTCTTTAGAAATGAAATGCTGTATGTGTTGTTTTTTGCAGGCCTCTTGTCTGCCTCATTTTTATCCTAAAAAAGTAGATGGGGAACATTATTCCGGCCATAGTGCATGGGTTCCCAATCTACGGCCTGCGGGCCGAACCTGGCCAATTGAACCATTCCATGTGGCCCACCGCCACTGTACCAGGAAGTGGAAGCGGATATGACATATTCACGACAGCCATAAAATGCGCCTGCGTAAATGCGGTTACATCATCCGTAAATGCGCCCGCGGCTGTTGTAAATGTGGAAGCAGGCACATTTACTTCCACTTCTGGTGGCATGGTCCGGCCTGCTCAGCTGTCTGAGGGTGTAGTCCTGCCCATGGCGTAAAATGTTGAGAACCCCTCCCATAGTGGGTTAATCATGACAGAAGAGGTCATGTGATAGCACAGCCACATTCTAGGAGATGTCTGTCTTCCTTAGGCTGTACTAATAGGCATTCCAAATGGACTCAGCCTCCTACTGCGTCTTGCAGGGTATTACAACCATACCCGGCAAGCGCCGCTCCAGAAAATATGGGAACTGCTTAGGTGCACATGCGCAGGAAAAACTCCTTTGTGTATGTGCAGAACACGTTTGTGCATGTGCAGATGGGTTTTGCGCATGCACAGTAACCCCTTTCCCCGCCGTTCTAAATACAGGACGGCGCCAGGAAAGGGGAGGAACGCGCACCAAAATACGGGATTTCCCAGCCAGTACGGGATACTTGACAGGTATGATTACAACAGTGGTGAGCATCAGCAGGTTTGCACCAGTATGCACATACCGGTAGTAAGAATGGCTGGCCCCACCCACCTCCTCCTAGAAGAGGCTTCGGAGGGGGCTGGCTCCATTTCTCTCTTCATCAAAGGCTTTTCCTGGGCTCCGTTTCACCCCAAAGCGCATCCCCAGCCACTCTAGAGTGTTTGTGGGGAGGGGCTTTGGGGTGAAACGGAGCCCTGGAAAAGCCTTGGATAAGGGGGAAATGGCTTCAGAGGTTCGCTATAGAGTGATGGAAATAGAAGAGGCTTCTATTTTCATAGCTCTATAGCAAAGAGCAGTCACATGGCCAACAGGCCATGGCCACCCAGTCACATGGCCACACCCACAGTGTGGTAGGAATTTTTTTGATGCCCGCCACTGCTTTGAGGTCTTGAGAATAGTGGGCTAGAGAAACTTAGAATCATAGAATGACTGGGTTAGAAGGAGCCTTTTAGGCCAGCAAGTCCAACCCATTCCTGCTCAATGCAGGAATCCAAATCAAAACAGATCTGACAGAGGGTTGCTTTCCAGTTCTCTCTTGAACGCTTCCAGTGTTGAGAGTCTTCACCTCTCGAGGCAGTTGGTTCCACTGGTGTACTGCTCTAACTGTTGAGAAGTTTTTCTTAATATACAGCCCATATCTGGCCTCCGTAGTTTCAGCCTTGTTCTGCAATTTGGCCCCACTATCATTTCTAGTTTCATGCCCCATTAGCCACGGCACCCACACTGCCTAGCTGTGTTAGGGGTGGATGATTTATTTTATTTTATTTTATTTTTTAACCTGCCTGACAGCAATTCCCCCCACCCACCCCATTTTTTGCCAGGCAGAATAAGGAAAAAAGAGGCAGACTATTTTCCCTCCAGCTCATAGGAATTATACTCTCTCCAATGGGACTCTTACAAACTTAGTTCTGCCTGGGAAAGTTGTGGCACACAATCGCTCACCATGCAAAGGCTGCAGCATAGAGATCTGTGGGCTCCTAGTTCTAGTCCTGATAGTCCCTTTCAAAAAGCACCTCTTATTCCTGCTTGTCCTTTACAGGCTGTCTTTACTGATCTGGAGATCTTGGCTGCAATATTTGCTGCTGCCATTCATGACGTGGACCACCCTGGTGTCTCCAACCAGTTCTTGATCAACACTAGTGAGTAGGGGATTAAAGAATATGCCAAAGGGTGGGGTATAAGGGGGTCATGATGAGTGCATGGCTATCAAATGCAGAGGGTACCTTGGAAGAGAATGAATTTGGAAAACATGTTACAGTAATACCTTTTTTTTGGGGGGGGGGGGGATTGGATAACACTATTTTAGCGTTATGCGATGCATCGTTTTTTTGCGCTCACCTGCCACCTCTGCCACCTCTGTGAGGGTCGGGGGACCCGATCCGCGCTGTTTCTGACATCCTCCAACTTTCCCAGGCGCTGCTGCAAGGCAAAACCTGCAGCCACGGAAGGAGTTTCCCCTGGCGTTTTGCCTTGCGCTTGGGAAGGTCGGAGGATGTTGGAAACAGCGCGTATCGGGTCCCCCGACCCTCCCAGAGGCAGCCGGCTTTTTTTAAAGTGATATTTGATGCATGCATTGGGTAATGCTAAAAATCGGATAACGATCAAACTTGCGGAACCAAGTTTGGTCGTTATCTGAGGTATTACTGTACTTTCTTTCACACAGTAAAATGCAGCCTTCCTCATGCCAGTGCGCTCCAGGTGTGTAGGACTACCATTCCCATCACTTGGCAGTGTAGCACATGTTTGTTGAACTGCAAGGAGTTGTAGGCTAACATGTCTGGAGAGCCCCATATTGGGGGAAGGATGGTGTAATATATAATATTTGCCTCTGATGTCTGTAATTTATTGAACCAATAATGTGCCATCTCAAGTGTTTATTAAGATTCTTACTCCCATCAGCTTTTTACGCTGGACTGGACTGGCTAAGGCTGATCTGATTTGTAGTCCAGTAACGTCTGGACAGCTGTTGGCTTCCCTACTCCTCCAATATCTGCCCTGGCTGTTTTTGTGACGATTTGATGATCAAGGCATGCCACATGAGCATTTGAGGATAAAGACAGTATTTCTGCTGTGGATGTCTAGGAGCCTAAAAAGTGTTGCATTTTGCTCCAGGCAGGGTAGACAAGACTGTTGTTCCCCTCACCTTGCAAACTGTTCCTCCTGCCCCTGCCCCAAGGCTCTCAAAGGTGTGTATCTAGGGGCAGACGGAAGGAGGAAGTGGAAGTGGTTTCAGAACTTTCCCATTAGAAGAGTGGTTAGAACCATGTCTAAACCTTCCGGTGGCACTGCATATCCCATTCCCATTGCACACAGCATTCTGTTCTCGCAAGGAAAATTGGGAGCGGTAGTCCGATGTTGACTGCAGTGGCTTTGTGGTTAAGATGCTGGACTTGGTGACTGGAAGCTCAGCAGTTAAACACCCAAGTGCTGCACGACAGAGTGAGCTCCCGTGTCTGTCCCAGCTCCTGCCAACCTAGCAGTTCAAAACCAAGAAATTGCAAGTAGATAGATAGTTACCTCTTTGGTGGTAAAGGTAACAACGTTCTATGTGCCCCAGCATCTAGTCATGCCTGCCACATGACCACGGAAACATCTGCAGATGAAGACAACACTGGCTCTTTGGCTGTAAATGGAGATAAGCACCACCACCCCAGAGTTGGATACGACTGGCTTTCCAGCAAGGGCAACCTTTACCTTGTCCCTTTTTGGATAGTTAAGTGCAGGGATTCTCAACCTGCAGCCCGTGGGCTGGATACTGCCCACAGCACCATTTCATTGCCCCACCACCACCACCTCCACCACACCAGTAAGTGCCATGTGGTGGAGGAAGGGCAAAATGGCTGTCTGGTCCCTGCAGCTGTCTGAGGGCCTCAGCTTTAAAAGGGCCCCGGCTTTAAAAGGTTGAGAACTCCTGGTTTAGTGGCTTAGGCATCTGGCTGTGGAGCCAGAGGTTGGGACCTTGATTCACCACCACTACCACCACCACCATGCTGTGTAGGAAAAAAAGGCAGCCTTTGTGGCCTTTGCTCAAGCTGCACAATCCCAGAGAGCCTCCGGAAGAGAAGGGATGATCAGCTCCTTCCGAGAACTATATCTAGCTAGGGTTGCTGTAGGTCAGAATTGACTTGATGGTACACAATTATTATTGTTAGTAGTCTCCATCCCATCCTCGACAATCTTTATATCTGTGGGGCCAAGTTTCGACTGCATTACTTGTCCACTGGAAAGGATGTGGTTGTCGATAGGTAACAAGCTATGTTCAGTGCTTTGCTGCAAGAGAGTGTAAAGAGGAGTGGGAAGCTGTAGCTGTCCAGATGTTTGGGCCTACAGCTCTCGTCACTTCTTGGCCAATGTTGTCAGTGGTGAGAGTTTATGAGAGTGACAGCCACAGTTGCCCAATTCTGAGTCTAAACAAGGTACAGTAAGCAGCTTTCTTTCTTCGGAAGTGAACCGAAACCATGTTGGAGAAGAAACGTAGGTCGGAACCTTCCGTTCTGAGCACATCGTCCAGATAGACGTACAAGCCCAAATGTTCTCAACATTCTCCCATGCTCAGTAATTAGTTTTAGGACATGTCTAGCCAGCTTGTGCCAAAGCTGAAGATACCCCATAATATAATGTTAATTCTTCTAAAAACCACAAAACAATACAAATAAGAGTTTCAAAACCATAATTTTGACAGCCACAAGATGGATTATGACAGCCATGGATCAAGGTGCTGGTGCCTTCCTCCTGTCATAGGTGAATGTCTTGTAGAAAGCCAGCCCACAAATAAATCTTTGGTCATCCCTAACCTAGGCCTTCACCAACAGATGAGCTTTACTCAAATTATATGCAAGAAGGAGGCATCATAAGGGCACATCTTAGGGGAGGCTATTCCACAGTATTGGTGCATACGCAGAGAAGGTCCTGTTCTTTCCAGGTGAAGCCCCTTACAGAACCTGGAACAGTGCCTTCAAAGATGACGTCAACAGGCAAGTGAGGTCATATGGCTAGAAATACTTGACAGGTATGGGTTGTCACAGTTCTTTGTGTGAGCTGCCACACACTTGCATAACCTCCTTCTGGCTTTCCTTCTGGCTTTTTCTAGTCAGACTGCCACCGTTTTTATCCCTGCCTATTTCATAGGCTGGGGGGTGGGATTATCTAGCTCAGGGGTGCCCAAACTGCGAAGCCCTCGTCGCTCTTGGAAGTGGAAGTAAAACATGCCCATATGGGTGCATTTTACTTCCGCTTCCAGGAGCGACGAGGGCTTCGCAGGCCGGATGAATTGGCAGCGGGGGCCACATCAGGGGCCCGGGCCATAGTTTGGGCACCCCTGATCTAGCTGAATTCCAGTTTGTACACAATCATAGAACAGATATTAACAGGTTAGAAAGGATTCAAAGAAACATTTGCCAGGATGGTAAAAGGCCAACAAGGCAGGTACAAGATGTCCTGGGGAGTGAAATAGGAAAGCTAATTGCTCCCAGAAACACAGACAGAAGGCAGCTACCAAGGAATTCTCTTGTTAGCTTTATTACACATCCTTGTCTAGTTCAGACCTACTGCTCTCGTTCTACCAGATCTGTATCATTGGGCAAATAAGACCCACGATAAGGGTAAACACTAGAAGGAAGTTAACAAGATAAATATATAATTGGGGCTCTTTTCTATATAGCCACTGCACCATTGTCTGTCCTTCTTTTTTTTAAAAAACTTTTTTTATTAATAATCATAAAATACAAACAAACATAAACATATAAATACTTAAAACTAACAATAAAGAAAAAACACCAAGAAAAGAGAAAGGAATAACAACAATATATCAAAATCTTGTTCACTCTTTCATTCTTTCAACTTTTAATCCGTGCAAAGCCCTATTCTGCAGCAATTTCAATTGGCACAATATACTTAAATCTTCCAAAATTGAATCATGTCAGGGCCAGGCTTCCTTCCTTCTTCACTTGTTAACGCGTGCTGTATGAAAGGTTTCCAGATTTCCCAAAATTGTATTTTGATTTTAAAATCCTGTTTTAACCGAATTTGGCTAGTTAATTTTTCATTTAGTGCCAGTTGCCAAACCTCTTTATACCACCTATTCTTATTTAGATTTTCGTTACTCTTCCATTCTTGGGCTATCAGCTGTCTAGCAACCAGCAACAATGTCAAAATTAATTCTTTATTACCTTCACTTAATCTCATTTTTCCTATTTCTCCTAATATAGCTAGTTTGGGTTCTAAAATCATTGTTATGCCAAGAATCTCGTTTATCTCCTTCTCTATCACTTTCCAAAATGTATTTGTTTTCTTACAAAACCACCACAGATGCAAATATGTCCCCTTTTGTTCATTGCATCTCCAACACAAATCAGATTTATTAATATCCATTTGCTTGAGTCTGATTGGGGTAAGGTACCACCTCCAAAGTACCTTACAAACATGCTCCTTTTCCTTGATTGACATAGTTTTTGTTATTCTGTTTCCCCACTTTTTCCTCCACTCTTCTTCTTCAATTTTAATATTTAAATCTTCCTCCCAAATTCGTTTAAGTGTATAGTGTGATCCTTCCCCTGGGATAAGCATTTGGTACAGTTTACCTACTAACCCCTGAAATCTTATCTTCCCTTTCCTTATTTCCAAGACCAATTCTTCAAAGGGCGTCTTTGCCCTAGGTACTCCTATAATCCCCCTTATCGATTTGTCTGTCCTTCTGTCCAATCTTGCGCATGCTGTATCCAATTGCCAGTGTACGAAATGGACAGTGAAGTTCAGAATCCACCTCGAAGGAGACCTTAGCACACCTTAAAACCAGAGGATTACGTAAACATTAGAAAGTGTAACATGGCTTACTACTACAGTGGTACCTCGAGTTACAAATGGTTCGAGTTACAAAATTTTCACAACACAAATGAAAATCAGTTGAAAATAATGGCTCGATTTACGAATTTTTCCGGAACAGATTAATTGGTGTTTCAAGGCATTCCTATGGGAAACCATGTTTCAAGTTATGAACTTTGGTTTTTAATCCATTCCTATGGGAAATCTGAGTTACAAATTTTTCATAACATGAAAAATGCCTTGGAACACATTAAATTTGTAACTCGAGGTACCACTGTACTCTAATGGTTTTTTCTGCCGCTCAACAAAAATACAGTAAAACCCCTATTTATGGGGGGGGGAATCCGTTCCGTAGGTTTTTGCTTAAATTGGTTTTTTATGTAACTCGAAGCAAGCCCATAGGAAAAATTATATTTTTACCTAACTTGAAGCAAACCCATAGGAAAAAGAATCTATGTAACTCAAAGCAAACCCATAGGAAATAATGTAAATTGGGACATGGTTTTAGCACAAAATCATTATGTAGGTCGAATTTTATGTTACTCAAGGCATATGTAAGTCGGGGTTTTACTGTATGCCAATTTCAGTATAGTTTTCAAAGTAGTAGTCCTGTTAGTCTGTTCAAGTATATCAGACAAAAAAAGAAAGAGAGAAATAAAGACTTTGTGGCACTTTAAAAACTAACTGCTATATTTTAATGTGAGTTTTAGTGAATCAAATCCACTTCCTTAGATTTGTATTTGCAGTAAAATGATTTTACTGCTTTTACTATTCCATCATTTTGGATTTTAGCTGCTACTTTTATCGTGTTTGTCATTTGTAAACTGCTTTGGGATTTTTTTAAAAAAATGAAGAGCAGCATAGGAAAACTCTTTATGAGAAAATGTGTAAATGATTTCACATGGGTGATAAAAGGTTGATTATCTTTTAATAATTATCCCCTTTTATATTCTCTGGAAGCAAATACTGTACAGTTTTTTTAAAAAAAAAACCTCCCTCTCTCTCCTCTCTTTCTTTGCATGCCCTGTCTTTTGTGACGCACTCAAATGTGCTCCTCCCTGCTGGCAGATTCAGAGCTGGCGCTCATGTACAATGATGAGTCTGTGCTGGAAAACCATCACCTGGCTGTGGGGTTCAAGCTGCTGCAGGAGGAGAACTGCGACATCTTCCAGAACCTGACCAAGCGGCAGCGACAGACCTTGCGCAAGATGGTCATTGACATGGTGAGTCTTAGTCAAGGGACTCATCTCCGTACCACACACCAGGCAGTGCCTCCCAAGTGAAGAAGGTCCAGTGGAGACATAAAAGAAGCCTCATTCAGGTGTCCCCTAAAAATTCTTTCAACCCAGAGTATTCTATGAAACGAAACAGCAACAAGTCCCAGGCTTTCATTTTGAGTAGCTAAAGGTACGGACTTCATCCGTTTCTCCTAGTGATCCCCCTTGAGTAAGAAACACAATCTCTGTAGGGCGTCTTCCTCCTGAAACGACAAGCTGGGATCTTGGCTGTGAGCAAACCTCTATTGAGGACTGCGGTGGCTTAGCGGCTAAGAAGCTGAACTTGACGACTGGGAGGTCAGCAGTTTGAGACCTGAGTGCTGCATGACGGAGTGAGCTCCCGTTGTCTGTCCCAACTCTTGCTAACCTAACAGTTCGAAAGCAAGCAATTGCAAGTAGATAAATAGGGACCACTTTGGTGGGAAAGTAACAGCATTCCATGTGCTCCAGTGTCTAGTCATCCCTGCCACATGTCCACGGAAATGTCTACAGTCACAGACAGCACTGGCTCTTCGGCTTTGAAACAGGGATGAGCACTGAACCCTAGAGTCGGATACGACTGGCTTTCAAGCAAGGGCGACCTTTACCTAAACCTATATTGACTTGTCAGTGGTAATTTCTCTGCTGCTCGTGTATGTTGATTCAACCAGTTGCTGTGCCCAGAGCAATATTGGAAGAAGACAAGGGAGACCAGAGGAAAGAAGGCTACCAGAGGCAGAGGGGCGGGTTGAAGGAGGGGCGGGTTGCTTTTGTCTGGGAAAGAGAGTGATCTTTTTTATATATATAAAATATATTGGCATTGAAGATTGGATGGCATTAAGGATTCACCATCCACCTTGAGGCTTCTTTTACCTCAAAAGCAGGTTTAAAAAAGCAGGCACCCTGCCCAGTCAAAGAGTGGGAAAGTTTTTAATTCAAGCAATGCAGTCAGGACACTGGCAGAGAGTGAGTGCAGTGGGAATAGAGTCCGGCATGTCTGGAGTAATCCGCCAGTTGCACTCCTTATTTATTTATTTATTTATTTATTTTTATTTTCGGATTTATACCCCGCCCTACTCAGCACCATGGCTGACTCAGGGCAGCATTACAACATATTTAAATACAATATAATAATACAAAAATGAAAAATTACATATCAAAATTACACAACAAGAAAAAAAATACAATAATCCAAAGAGGAGGGAGGGTCGGAGCCCACGGCTCAACGACTTAAACAGGATTTAGCAAGGAGCGGGCTCAACAACCACATCGGAGCCTAACTCCAAGTCCTCAGGTTCATCGCCAGAGCAGGGCCAAAGCGGTGCTGCAAGTCCAAACTCCCGCGGCAAAGCCGGACCGGGGAGAGGGCTGAGGCGAGGCGGCAACAGCAGCCAAATTCAGAGTCTTTTGCCGCGCCAGGGGCCCAGGTGTTCACTCTGGCAAATGCCAGACTGGGGAAGAGGGCTGAGGCGAAGTTCACTCATGCTCTGGCCACCTCCAGACTAGATTACTGTAATGCGCTCTACATGGGGCTGCCCTTGACAACCATTCGGATGCTACAACTGGTCCAGAATGCAGCTGCCTGGGTGGTGATGGTGTGTGGACGTTATGCCCGTGCCTCCCCACTACTTCGGGAGCTGCACTGGTTACCAGTTTGCCTCCGGGTGCACTTCAAGGTGCTGTCTTTGACCTTTAAAGCCCTATATGGCAGTGGGCCACGATACCTAAAAGACCGCATCACCCCAAGAGTGTCTGCCCGTCCAACCAGAGCGGACCGGAGGGGCTCCCTAGTTGTACCTTCAGCTAGAGGGGCTCGCCTCTCTGGCACGTGAAGAAGGGCCTTCTCCATGTCCACATCAGCCCTCTGGAACCTCCTGCCGACAGAATTGAGGTTACAGACAGAATTGCTGCCCTTCAGGAAAGGTTTGAAAACCTGGCTGGTGGGGCAGGTGTGGGGCCTTAATGGGAATTTGCCTCCAGCCTGTTGGTTCATTTCAAGTTAGTGTCCCTCCCTTTGTATTGCTTGTATCCCTTTTATTCTTTTATGTATAGGGCGGGGGTAGGAGGGTGGGTGGGTGATTTGGGGTTTTTAATCTGTTTTTATATCTTTTTAATCTGCTGTAAGCCGCCCTGAGTCGGGTTCGCCTGAGTAGGCAGCACAGAAATTTAAAAATTAAATTAAAATTAAATCTCTGGCCATGTCTCTCATCTTCCCCCAACCTTAAGTAAGTTACTTTTCAGACTACCACTTTGAGAACCTCCTAATCAGTATGGCCTGGTTGCCAAGGGCATTCTGGGAGCATTAGTACAGCAAAGTAACATTTCCCAGCTCTGTACAAAACAGGAGTCATGGCTGGCTTTCTGTAATGTTCGAGATGGGGAGCCAAGTGGATTAAAAGCTAATTGCTTGCAAATGTCATTTATCACTAACCAACCTGTAAGGGAAAACAGGCACAGACAAACAAGGCCTTTACAACATGGCATGGTGTGTTTAAATACCAGGAGCTTTCAGGGTTGCCTCTTCCATCACAATTTCAGAGGAGAAGCTTAAAAAGTGGGGTTGGGTAGGGGGTGTAAGTCTTATCTCACTAACGTTCCAGTAGCATACAAAGTACCATATTTGCCGGTGTATAAGACACACTTCCCCCCTCTTAAAATACAGTGGAACTCCGGATAACGTCCAAACTTGGTTCCACAAGTCTGGTCGTTAACTGGATTTGGACATTATGCAGTCCCTATGGGAGACGCTCTGGATAGCGACACAAAAATGTCCAAAAACCCTCGTTATCCGGGATCGCCATCGCCTCAGCCCTCTTCCCTGATCCGGCATTTACCGCAGCGGAGAGCAAACACCTGGGCTCCCTGGCGTGGCAAAAGACTTTAAAGCTGGGCGCTGGCGCCACTTCACCTCAGCCCTCTTCCCCGGTCCGGCTTCTGCCGCGGAAGTCTCTATCTTTTTTGATCCAATATGGACTTGCAGCACAGCACTGCTTTGTTACCTCGCTCTATCATAAGAACATAAGAACAGCCTTGCTGGAACAGGCCACAGCCCATCTAGTCCAGCATTCTGTCTCACACAGTGGCTCACCATTTCCTTCAGGGTATTCCCAAGGAGATGCCTTCACCTGCTTAGGATTCCCTGGAAATGGCATTGAGAGATATCCTGCCTATCTCTCCAACCCCGAGGTTGTCCTTAAGTATCCATAATTATAGCCATTGATACCCTTGTCCTCCATGAACTTGTCTAATCCTTTCTTAAAGCTGTCAAGACTGACAGCTGTCACCACTTCTTCTGGCAGGGAGTTCCATAGACCAGTAATCCTCTGGGTGAAAAAGTACTTTCTCTTATTTGTTTGAGGACTAGTACCCAAAAGTTTCATCGAGTGTCCCCTAGTTCTAGTGTTGTGCGATAGGGAAAACAGTTTTTCCTTATCTACTTTGTCCACACCGTGCATGATTTTATAAACTTCAATCAGGTCACCTCTTAGACGCCATCGTTCAAGAGTGAAAAGGCCCAACCGTTGCAGCCTCAGATGGTAAGGAAGGTGTTCCAGTCCCCTAGTCATTCTGGTTGCCCTCCTCTGCACTTTCTCCAACTCCATAATATCCTTCTGGAGATATGGCGACCAGAACTGTACACAGTATTCCAGATGGGGCCTCACCATAGATTTATAAAGAGGCAAAATGACACTTGCTGACTTACTTTCTATACCCTTCCTAATGATCCCTAGCATTGAGTTTGCTTTTTTCACTGCTGAGGCACACTGGGTTGAAACCTTCATTGAGTTGTCCACCAGGACACCAAGGTCCCTTTCCTGGTTTGTCGCAGAGAGTTCAGACCCCATCAGTTTATAAATGTAATTGGGGTTTTTTGCCCCAACATGCATCACTCTGCACTTACTAATGTTGAAGCTCATTTGCCACTGTTTTGCCCACTCCCCCAGTATCAAGAGATCCCTCTGGAGCTCCTCACAATCTCTCACAGTTTTCACTACCCTGTATAATTTAGTGTCGTCAGCAAATTTGGCTACCTTGCTTTTTACTCCTACCTCTAGATCATTTATGAAGAGGTTGAAAAGCAGGGGTCCCAGTACTGAACCTTGGGGGACCCCACTCTTTACTTCCCTCCACTTGGAGAAGTGTCCATTGAGTGCCACCCTCTGTTTCCTGTCCCTTAGCCAGTTGCTGATCCAGGACAAGACCTGTCCCTTTATTCCATGACTGGCAAGTTTAATCAAGAGCCTTTGGTGTGGGACCTTGTCAAAAGCCTTCTGAAAGTCCAGATAAACAATGTCAACTGGATCCCCCTTATCCACATGCTTGTTGACACTCTCAAAAAATTCCAACAGATTAGTGAGGCATGATTTGCCCTTGCAAAAGCCATGTTGGCTCTCCTTTAGTAGCGCCTTCTCTTCTATGTGCCTATTAATTCTATCTTTTATCTGGGACACATGTCAAACTGACAGGTCGGTAATTTCCTGGATCACCCCTGGATCCTTTTTTGAAAATTGGTGTTACATTCGCTACCTTCCAGTCATCAGGCACAAAGCCTGATTTGAGGGAAATATTATATATTTTGGCTAGGAGATCAGCAATTTCATCTTTAAGTTCCCTGAGAACTCGTGGATGGATGCCATCTGGTCCTGGTGATTTGTTAGTGTTTAGCTTAACAAGACATGCAAGGACCTCCTCCCTGGTTATTTCTATCTGGCTTAATTCTTCGGTTTCCCTCCCTACGAAGATAGGCTCTGTTTTGGGCATGTGGTCTCTGTCTTCTTCAGTGAATACTGAAGCAAAGAATTCATTGAGTCTCTCTGCAATCTCTGTTTCCTCTTTAATAACCCCTTGCCTTCCATTGTCATCTAATGGTCCAATGGCCTTCCTAGTTGGGTTCTTACTTCTAATGTATTTAAAGAAGTCTTTGTTATTTCTCTGAGTATTTTTAGCTATACGCTCCTCAAAGTCTTGCTTTGCTTTCCTGATTGTTGCCTTGCATTTGTTCTGCCAGAATTTATGTTTCTGCCTGCTGTCCTCATTTGCACAAGCCTTCCATCTTCTAAATGAGCTTTTCTTGCTTTTGATCACTTCCTGAACAACTCCTGTAAGCCACATCGGAGTCCTCTTGGACCTGGCAGTCCCCTTTTTCCTTTTGGGTATGCATTCCAATTGGGCCTCTGTTATTGTTTTTGTAAACAGCCTCCATGCCTCTTGGAGTGTTTGGACTCTCTCAATTTTCCCTTTCAGCTTCTTTTTTACTAGTTTCCTCATCTTTGGGAAATTTCCTTTTTGAAAATTTAAGGTCTCTGTGTTTGATTTTATCAGTGACTTGCGGTCTATGATCAAGTTAAACATAATTGAGTTGTGGTCACTGTTCCCTATTGGATCAGTCACATTAACATCTTGCACCAGATCCTGAGTATTACTCAGGACCAAGTCAAGGATTCTTGTACCTCTAGTTGGGTCTTCAACCATCTGTCCCAGGGAACAATCATTTAGCATATCTAGGAACTTTATCTCTTTATCATGTGCTGAACAACAGTTCACCCAGTCTATGTGAGGGTAATTGAAGTCCCCCATTATAACCAGGCTTCTCTTCTTGGATGCCTCCTTTACAACATTCTCCAACTGCCAGTCTCCCTCAAGAGTTTGGGTCGGAGGCCGATAGTATATGCCTACTGTTAGACCATCCTTGTGGCCTGGTACTCTTACCCACAGAGCTTCTAATGGTGACTCCAAATCACCTAGATATTCCAATTCATACGATTTTATCACTTCTTTGACATACAAGGCTACACCACCTCCTGTTTGCCCCTTCCTATCCTTCCTGTACAGTTTGTAGCCTGGGATAACTGTATCCCATTGGTTATCATCCGTCCACCAGGTTTCAGTGATACCAATAATATCAATATTCTTACCTATTGCTAAGTATTCCAGCTCCCCTATTTTGTTCCGGAGGCTTCTGGCATTTGTATACAAGCATTTATATATGCTTTCCTGATACAGTCTTTTGAGTCCAGTTGCATTGTTAGACTGCCTCTTGCATCCCTCTGCTAAAGTGCTGGTGACTAGCTCCTTGCTCTGCTCAGTAATTTTTGCATCCTCCTCACTACTCAAGTACACACTTTCCGGAACCGGATGCTGCCCAGCTCCTGTCGGCTTTTCCCCAGTTATCAGTTTAAAAGCTGCTCTGCAGCCTTTTTGATGTTGAGTGCCAGCAATCTGGTGCCATCATGGTTCAAATGCAACCCATCCCTCCTGAACAGATTTAGCTTGTCCCAAAATGTTCTTCAGTTCCTGACAAATCTGAAGCCCTCCTCTCGACACCACCGCCTCATCCACGCATTGAGGCTTCTGAGCTCTGCCTGCCTGGTAGGTCCTGCGCGAGGGACAGGCAGCACTTCTGAAAATGCTACCTTGGAAGTCCGGGACTTCAATCTTCTTCCTAAGAACCAAAATTTGGCTTCCAGGACAGACCGCTTGACCTTCCCAACATCATTGGTACCAATGTGTACCATGACAACTGGCTCGTTCCCAGTTCTCTCTAACAATCTATCTAGATTTCTTGTGATGTCTGCAACTTTTGCACCTGGCAGGCAAGTCACCATACGGTTATCATGTGCATCACAAATCCATTTCTCTGTATTTCTAATTATTGAATCGCCTAGTATAAGGAGCCTCTCTCCTGCAATCTGTTCATCTACATGCACCTCATCAACCATATTAAGGGAGAGAACCTCAGTTTGTTCCTGTTGTTTATCTTCCTGGATCCCATCAAGTGTGATGAAGGAGAGATCATCAGGTGGAACCAGTTGTTCCTCTGTGTGTTCCTCATCAGGTGTGATGAGGGAAAGAGCCTCAAATTTATTCTGTAATTTCAGATTCTCAGAGTGATCCCCTACTCTTCTCCTCCTTTGAGTCACATTCCTCCAAACATCTCCCTCCTGAGTAAGTGAAGGGCCTTCTCCCTCAGAACTGTGCCCTGTCTCTTCTTTGTCCAGCATAGTCTGCTCCGCTCTGTCCAAGAACAGCTCAAGCTCCTTAATTTGTTGGTGGTTAGATATGCGGGCCTCTAGCTGCTGGACCTTCTCTTCTAGTAGTGCAACCAGCTTGCACTTGCTGCAAGTGTAGTTCTCCATATGCTTTGGCAAGAACACAATCATGGCACAAGTATTGCAGGTAACTACAGCTGTTCCCTCAGAATCCATTTTAACAAGTGCAGTATTCTGGGCCTCAAAAATGTACACGTTTACTACCTTTCTACCTAGTAAGACTATATTCTTCCTTTGTTACTGCTGTCAATGCTGCTGAGTACTTGGAGCTGGGCTCCGATGTGGTCGTTGAGCCCGAACCTTGTTAAGGTCCCTTTTAAGGTCGCTGAGCCTTGGGCTCCAACCCCCCCCCCCCCCCTTTGGAGCATTGTACTTTTTTCCGGAATTGTAATTTGTAAATTGTTATTGTAACTCTGTTTAATCTTATTGTATTTATTATATTGTAATCTGATATGGTATTTTTCTTTATTGCATTTTTGTATTGGCTATATTGTATTTAATATGTTGTGAAGCTGCCCTGAGTCAGCCTTGTGCTGAATAGGGCAGGGTATAAATCCAAAAATAAATCTATACCTATAAATCTGTGCGTTAACTGTTGGAATGTGACAAAGGATGTTGCACCAGGCCCCACTAGCCCCGACCCAGCCTCCCTGCACTCACCCGAACCGGGTTCGCAGGTAATTGTCGGGTTGAGAAATGTGGCAGTGGGGCAGGAGCCCCCTGAACGTGAACAAAGAAAAAGGACTTCAATTCCCAGCCTCCTTTGCACTGTGCAACCCCTCAGCCAATCAGGCTGAGGGATACGAGCACAGAGGAGGCTGGGAACGCGCACTGACTTAAAAAAAAAACCAGTGGGAGCCGGAGGGAAAGACTTTGAAAGACCCAGCTGGAGGGAGCCAGGAAAAGATAAGGGTTAGGTAAGGGTGAGGGGGTGGGTGAGGGAGGCAATGAAAGGTGCTGGGTCCAGGAGGGTTGGGGGACAGACCCCTTTTGTCCCCACAACCCTACCAAACCCAGGGGACCAGGGAGAGGAGATTGAATACACACACACACACACACTCCATTTTAAAAGAGAAGAAACCACTTGGTTTCTTCTCTTTAAAAACGGAGTGGTTTTTTTTGTGTGTGTTTTTTGGGGGGCGGGAACGATCCCTTCTCTGCTGGGTCCCCGGCTCTGGAAGGGTTGGGGGGACAGACCCCTTTTGTTCCCCCAACCCTACCAAACCCAGGGGACCAGGAAGAGGAGATCGAATACACACACACACCCTCCCAAACACTCTGTTTTAAAAGAGAAGAAAGAGCTTGGTTTCTTCTCTTTAATAACGGGGTGTCCTGCCGGGGGGGTTGATCCCCTCTCTGCAAGGTCCCCTGGCTCTGGAAGGGTTGGGGGGACAATACACACACACACACACACTGCTACTCTTTCTCTCTGTCTCTGTCTCTGTCTCTCTCTCTCTCTCTCTCTCTCTCTCTCTCTCTCTCTCTCTCTCTCTCTCTCTCTCTCTCTCTCACACACACACACACACACACACACCACTCCTGCCTTGCCAGGAATTTTTAATGTGTGTGTTGGTGGTTGGAGTGGTATTGTATGGGTAGTGATGGTTGTGCACACCCAAAACCACCCCTAACCACCAACACACCTTTTTTTTACATAAATTACCAAAAATATATATATCCCTTACAACACAATTTAAAACAGCCTGGCTCTTTACCAACATTAAGAAAAAAACCCTTCCAAAACCATTTAAAACAGCCCGGCACTGCCGGGCAAAATCTGCTAGTAATTAAATAAATCCTCTATGGGAGATCACCACATAAGGATGGTTTTTAGCCTTTTTGCGTAGTTATCCGGAGCATCACGTGGTGCATAACAAACGTGTCGTGTGTGGATTTGACGTTATCAGGTTCTGACGTTATCCAGAGTTCTACTGTACACCAAAAAAAAGAGTGTGTGTCTTATACAGTGCAGTTCGGTGGCCGCTGCTGACCGCTAGGAGCTGGGCAAAGGGCGGCTTCCAAAGGCGCTTTCTTGCCTAGCTTATCCCACCCTCCCCACCTCCTGACAGTCAGTGGCGGTGGGTTAGGGTGGAAACGGGTTGAAAGGATCCTTCCCCTCCCCCCCCATCCCACTCTCCTCAGCTCCTGGTAGCCAGTGGTGGTGGGATGGTGGGGAAACGGGCTTCAGTGGAGCCCTCATTCCCCCATCCCACCCTCTCCGGTTCCTGGAGTTAATTTTGGAAATTCGTGAAAAAATGTAGATTGTTTCCTTAAAAATGTGTATAAAAACTGGGATGTGACCTATACTCTGATCATCTTATACACTGGCAAAGATGGTAAATACATTTAGTTGATTAGAACAATCCATTAAAAGGTCATTGATTAGTGCTGGTTTTCATTGAATTAGTGGATGTAAAAAAAAATACTACACTGAGAATGGTGTATGTCAGTGGTGGTGAACCTATGGCATGCGTGCCAGAGGTGGCATCGGAGCCCTCTCTGTGGGCACCCCTGCAGTCACCCCAGCACAGAGTTTGCCCCACCCCTCTGCCCAGCAGCCCATTGGGAGCGTTTCCTTCCTCCCCTGTTGCTGTGTTGGCACTTGGTGATAAATAAGTAGGTTTTGAGTTGCAATTTGGGCACTCGGTCTCTAAAAGATTCGCCATCACTGGTGTACGTCCACAATTGTGTTCAGCTTGTCGTGTAGGGGCAAGAGCAAAACCTTGGAGTCTGTACAAATGTGGAAGAGTGTACTCATGTGTTAATAAGGTGTTTGTGTTCTTGCAGGTCCTGGCTACTGACATGTCCAAACATATGACTCTGTTGGCTGACCTGAAGACGATGGTGGAAACCAAGAAGGTGACCAGCTCAGGGGTCCTACTGCTGGACAACTATACTGACAGAATACAGGTAATCAAGGCAGGACAGAACCCCTGTCTTCTGCAGATTGAGGGGAGGAAGATTGTATTGCAAACTGTGTTACCGAGTCACAGCCATGACCACGATCAGCTGGTAGAAGATCAAGACCATTGGTTCTCAAATGTTTTAGACTTCATGCTAGGTATGATTTTATCTCAGACACATCCAAAAGGTCTGCAGGAACAAAATTGAAAGCCGCTGATCTAGGCCTTTTTATCATATTCACAATATGTTGCACACTTCCCATACAGTAGATCAGGGGTGCCCAAACTTTTTGGGCCTGGGTCTAACCATGCCCCCAGAATAGCTGAGCGGCCCAGACCACACCCCGGAACAGGGCATGTTTGCACATGCGCATCCATATTCACTTCCTCATTCAGCACGGACGTTTCTGCACATGCATGCAATTGCCCGTATTTATTTCCTGGTTTGGCACGAACGCTTCTGCGCATGCGTGAGCACATCCGTGCCAAACCAGGAAGTAAAGACGGGGAGAAGCGTCTGTATTTACTTCCTGGTTTGCAATGGCATCATGGCCCTGTTGGAATGGCTTGTGGGGCCGTATGCCTGCAGTAGATTATACAACCTGAACCAGTTCGAGACAATATGCTGCCTGAGGCAGAAATGCCCACCTTCTTCCCCTGCCTGTTTCATTCCATGTCAACCATAGAAGTCAACTGGGGAAAGCAGGTGAACGTTAATTTGACACTGAACATACAGCAAAACTTTCCTTCGCCCCCAAAGAGGCCAGACTATTTTAGACATTCACGCAAAGCTCTGTCACCCAGTGCCTGGTGGCCGCACTCTGTTTCCCAACATTTGCCACCAAGGGATACCCCCTTACTCTTCATAAGAGAAGATCCAGCCTTATTCACAACTTTCCTCTTTGCAGCTAAAACCATGCAAACCATACTTGGCTAGAGTTACAGTGCCTGAGAATGGTCTTCTTGTCTCTTTCCCTTTCCCAACCAGGTCCTACGAAACATGGTTCATTGCGCGGATTTGAGCAACCCCACAAAGCCTCTGGAGCTGTACCGGCAATGGACAGACAGGATCATGGAGGAATTCTTCGGTCAGGGCGACAAAGAACGGGAGCGAGGCATGGAGATCAGCCCCATGTGTGACAAGCACACAGCCTCTGTGGAGAAGTCGCAGGTGGGTGATTGGCAGGGAGTGGGGTCATATTTCTCGACGGAGGGCAAGAACATGTCTTTCCATTAGGAAGTGGAGGCTTTGAAAATACGTTTTATCCTAAAGCAGCATGACTTCCATCCCAAGGGACAGGGACCGTCTCCCCTGGCCAAGCTTTCTCCTGTTGTGTGGGACTCAATTTTCCCTAATCTGCACCCATTTCAACTCGCAGCTCTGACTGGTGGGAGTTGCAGTTCAATACACCTGGGCAGTACTGCATTGTTGGGGGGCAGAAACAGGGAATAAATACCACCAGGCAGAAATTGGAAGGCAGTGGAAGGTCACCGCAGTGGCTGTGGGAGAAAGTGTGGGTCCTGGAACTAACAGGAGTGGCGGAAACAATAATTTCCCCAGTCCCATACACCAGCAGATTATGGGGAGCCGTATGCATTGTTGGGCTTTCTATGGGTAGGTATTTCATCCTGCAAAGAATTTGGCGCTATTAGTTGTGTTTACAGGGGCTTGGCTGCCCCCAAGTGCCTGTTTCCTGCAAAAAGTAGGTGCTTAAAGCAGGGGTGCCCAAACTTTTCAGGCCACAGGCCAGTCACGTGGTTCAGTGGGCCGGTCACGTGGTTCCTCCCACCGGAAACAGAAGTAAAACTTGCCTTGCAATCTGTTTTGCAACAGGATGAGATAGATTTTAAGCTGCCATTTTCTCTGCTTAAACCAGGTTTCCCAAACTACTGCCCATGGGCTGGATCCAGCCCCTGATGCCAATTCATCCAGCCCACACAGCCCTCATCGCTCTTGGAAGCTTCCTGGAACAAGGGCGGCGCAGGCTGGGTGAATAGGCGTTGGGGGCTGGATCTGGTTTAAACAGTAGGTGGTTCTTGATGATGTGCCAGATCATTGGACCACCTTGCCTGTTACATCTGCTTTGATGAGCAAGAGCTCAAGGAGTTACTAGGTCAGTTACTAGGTTACAACTATGGGTTTCCTTGTTTTGCTTTTAGACCTATCTGTCGCACCATTCTGGCTAAATTGCAAGTTGCACCCTTTTAAAGCACATCTGTGTTATGTAAGCGAGAGATTAGTAAACACCAGCAAGGCTGCCTTCTCTCTTTGAGGCACTAACCCATTGGTTCATGGACTCCCTTGCAGTGTTGACCCACTGCCCTTTATTATTTCTTCTCTTAGCCTAATTATTTAATTCTCAGTCCTAGAGCATGGATATTTTATTCTTTAGATTGGGAGAGATTGGTTAGTGATAACATTTATGCTTGTTTTAAGCCCTAAGAGATATTGTTGTTGCAGGAAGGGTAAAGATTCTGAGAGTCTCTGCAAGAGTCCCCATTTCTAGCCCTCTGGAGAATCACATAAAAGAAAATGAATTATGCTTATGCAAGAACCAGAGGTTCTTCTTTCATGTCCCGATCAAACTTTGGACTGCCAAAATGAAGCCACTTTCTTGACTTTGTCGTTGGCCAAACTTAAGTCCTCATCAGTGCATGTTTCTGGCAGTAACCGGCAGACCAGTAGATGAGCCAGATTCTGTATCCACATTCACACAGCGTGTTGTTGTCCACCAGCAGCCCTCACTTGAGCATGTTGGTCTTGTATTTAGGGACTCCAACCCTCAACCTATTCAGGGTCCTGTGATGTAGGGGAGGTTGATTTCCTCCGCTATATCCTCCTTTAGTGTTATTCCTTGTCCAGTGAGCTCCTTCCTCCAGCTTATAATTTGGTTTTGCTCTTGCGTACCCTCAAAACCATTCGTTCTTGCCATATACCGTATTTTTAGGACCATAAGACACACCTGACCCAGTTTTTAAAGCAGGAAAACAAGAAAAAATATTCGGAACCAAATAGTACTGTATTTGCACCACCAACCAGTGGTGGTGCTGCAGGGGAAAGCCAATTGCACTGAGGCAGGAAGCGATGCTCTAGTATAGCCTCTTGCTCTCCCTGCAACCAGGAAGCATGGCTTTCCCCTCCATTTTGACCAAATGGAGCAGGGACAAAGGCAAGAAAGGTAAATGAAACCCTTTCTTTTTATGCACAGGCTTAGTTTCCCACTGAAATGCATTGGGAACATACAAAAAGAAAAGTTTTAGATACTGTACAAGAAATTGATTTCCAATGCATTTAAATGGGAAATTGTGATTTGTGCCCTCTTGTGGCCACCTGTGGTAATAGCCTGCTGAACATATATTTTGCTTTCCCCAGCCCCGGAACAACTATGGCGGCAGCGGTGGAAGTCTTTGGCCAGCCGTGGCTGCTGTAAAATATCCTTTTGCTGTACAGCATTCGGACTATAAGACACACTCTCATTCCCCCCCCCCCCCCCCCCACTTATGGTCCGAAAAATATGGTAGCTCTTCCTGGATCTGAGCCAGCTGATTTGATGGCTCATTCTTTTGCTTAGTTCTCTCAGCATCCACTGCTATTTTTCTCCTTATCTTAGGTGGAGCAATATCAACAAGAGGGTATATTTTCTCAACTGGCGTGGGTTTTAGGCCTGTTACTATATGCATGGCTTCATTAACAGTAATGTCAACTTGAGAACCAGAGATGATCATGACAGGAATATCATTGTATTCCATTTATTAATTAATTCATGGAATTTATCTCTATCTTAGTTTGTATAACTTGTTTATATTATATTATGTTGCTTAGTTTGTTTTGTTTGCTGGCTGAATAGCTTGGTGCTTTAAGTATCTGGCTGTGGAGTCAGAGATTGGGAATTCAATTTCCCACTTGGCCACCTGTGAGAAAGAATCAGCCTGTGTAGCCCTGAGCAAGCTGGATTGATTTGACGGCGTAGGAGGAAAGGCTTTTAGTTATACAATAAACTTTTATTTGCCGTATCCATTCATTCAGAGCCCTAGTGGCGCAGTGGTTAAACTGCTTTACTGCAGCCAGAAGGTTGTGAGTTGTGAGATCCTGACCAGGGCTCAAGGTTGGCTCATCCTTCCATCCTTCCGAGGTTGGTAAAATGAGTACCCAGCATGTTGGGAGCAAAATGCTAATTAACTTGTGAACCACCCAGGGAGTGCACTAAGTGCTATAGGGTGATGTATACGTGTAATTGCTGTTGCTGTTCCATGAAGAAAGGCCTGTAGAATACGATCACCAGGAGACCAAGCATCCAGCACCACTGGCTATATTAGTGGTCAGGAGTGCCATGCTTAGCTGCGGCTGCTGCCTCTGAGTATCTGCCACCCAAGATAACTGACTCCATCTGCCTTACAATCAGACCAGCCCTCATATCCGAACAACCCTCCACAGGACTTCCTCTGTGGCTCCAAAGCAGGGATTCTTAAACTGCAGCCAGTGGGCCGAATGCGGCCTATGGTGCCATTTCATGTGGCCCCTTACTGCCTCCACCACACCAGGAAGTGCCATGTGGTGGAAGAAGGGCAAAATGGCCCTCCGGCCCCCAAAGCTATCTGAGGGAGCATGCCCCGGCCCCTGGCTTTAAAAGGTTGAGAACTCTGGCTCCAAAGACATTATTTGGCCAGATGGTCCTCAGTTGTGCTGGCGAGTTGCCCCATTTGTCTTACTAGCCCTTTTCCTTTCCTGTTCTCTTCCCCATCGTGTGCTTTTCAGGTGGGATTCATTGACTACATCGTACACCCGCTATGGGAGACGTGGGCAGACCTGGTCCATCCTGACGCACAAGACATTTTGGACACCCTTGAGGACAACAGGGACTGGTACCACAGCATGATACCTCAGAGTCCCTCTCCGCCTCCCGACGATGCAGAGAAAGACGAGGAAGCCTGCCTGGAAAAGTTCCAGTTTGAACTGACCTTGGAGGAGGAGGAGGGCGAGGAGGACTCGGAGCAATCTGACAAGGACCAAGGCAGCCCTGGGGACAACAGCTACTACACGGCGGCAGAGGAGCACCCAGAAGGGCAGGAGAGACTGGCAGACGACACAGTGAATGACACGTCTCCTGGCGCGTCATGACTGTGGGGAAGGGACCGTTGGCACGGGAGGAAAGGGAACAAAACCACACACACAGACATACACACACACACATACACGGAAGTTTTCACAAGGGGAAGGGTGGGGATAAAAAAAAAAGAAAAAATTCATTTTTTATTTTTATTGTATTTTTTATAAAAAGAAAATTGACAACAAAAAAAAAGAGGACGGGGTGGGAAAATACACACGCAACTGTAGAACCAGGTTGGCCAAGCAGGGCAAAAGCCCACTGCTGCATTGACCAGTCTGAGCACTCCAGAAATGACCTTTACCATTCGTTTGCTTTTCTCCCCGCCCTCCTCCCCCTTTGGTGCGTGGCTGGGTGGTGGCTCTGGTTTATTTTTATTTATTTTTATTTTTTGCTAACTTTTTTTAAAAAAAAAGCCTGGTGTAACCAGGGACAGAAGGAAGAGGGAGGTCTGCATGTTGTAGTGGCAGAAGAAACACAAATGGGTTTTTTAAAAAAATAAATAGTATTTAAAACCCTTTGTAGTGAAGCAAAGCAGAAACAGCTGGACTTTGACACCAAAAGCTCATAACAATTTAAACTCCTGTATTATTCCTACCACTCCCTAGCTCTGGATAGAACCCCTCCTGATTTGGCTCATTAATTCGGTGCCTGTAGGGCCCAAGTGGGAAACCAAGGCTCCTCCAGGGAACCAGGTAAGGTCACACCTGCTTTTGTCCTTGACCCTGTTGAGGCCGATGAGGGTTGGAGCCAATTGCCTTTGGGAGATGCTCTGCCTCTCTCTGCCTATCACAGCATAATCCTCCTGCCTGGAAAATAAGATGCTCAAATTTAAGGAATGCTAGGCAGAATGATTCATTTTGATTTTTATAAGTTATTTTTTTAAATTAGCACTAATTTATTTTTTGCGAGTGTATATAGATTTGATTTTATTACAAACTGATGCGAAGATAGGAGTTTGCCTTTGTTTGTTCCATTTTCCACTTTCTTTCTGGAGCAGATTTTTGTAAAAGGGTTTTACACACACACACCTTGGTTTTGCCTACGATGCCATAAAAATCTTCCAGAAACAAATGGGAGACATCACTTTCAAACAAAACAGAAGCAGGGAAAAAAGGGGAACACGAAATCAAGTAAGCAAAACATTTTGTCTGAGTTTCCAAATACAGTAGTGAAGTCTTCCTCTGTTCATTATTTTGCACACATACACCCAAGAAAGGCAATAGGGTGTAGATAGAATTGGACAAGTTGCTCTGGGGGGACCTCAGATGGTGGCAATCTTCTCCCAATGTTGGGAGCAGGGTCAACAGGCAGGAGGAGAGGAAGGAATGGGATGGGTTTGCAGCCTTCACAACCCAAAAGGAGATGAGATCTCCAAACAAAACTAGATTCAATTAGTTTATTTTTAGCAGTAACTTAAAAGATACTTTCTTTATCCATGGCTTCCTGAAGACATGGATAAATCCCTGAACTGCACTAGCCCATAATTTCCTCTTGCACACCACAGGTTTGTCAACTAGCGAAGGCATGTATATTCATGCACGTGCTCAGACATAAGACATATGCCATTTGCATGTATTTTTAGGAACAGGAATTGTTCACTGAAATCTGAAGCAAGCAGATTCTGTGCAAACAAAGCCCAAGCCTTTATTTCTGTGCAATGCACCGTAATGTGGATGGGACACATAGATTGATTTATTAAGTTTGATATGGTGAGAGTGAAAGCTTTTTTCTTAATTCAAAGGTAGGAGGCTCTCAGTTCAAGAGGTGAGGATCCACCTCGCACTCCACCTGCTCCCAAGAAATCACTGGATTGATGACAAGTTGGGGTGGGGACATATTTTTTCCAGAGATCATACAGTAATCTCCCATTACTATAGCATAAAAACATTTTAAAACCCCTGTCTAGTTTTGGAGAACCTCCAATTCTAGAAGGTCAAGGTGATAAAATGGAAGGTCAGAATTTTCTGCCTTAATATCACACATAGAACCCACTTTGCCACTTGAACCCATTTGGTAGGCAAGGGGGCTCTGGCCTGTATTTTTACCTTGTTGAGGATGACAGTGTAAGCCAGGGGTGCCCAAACGTTTTGGGCTGTGGGCCAGTCATATGGTTCAGGGGGCTGGTCACTATGGCCCAGGGGCCAGATCTGGTCCTGATGCCAATTCATACGGCCCACGAAGCTCTCGACGCTCCTGGAAGCAGAAGTAAAACATGCCCGTATGGGCGCGTTTTACTTCCACTTCCGGGCGCGACAAGGACTTTGTGAGCCAGATGAATTGGTGTTGGGGGCCGGATCTGGGTCCCAGGCCATAGTTTGGGCACCCCTGGTGTAAGCTTTGCTTTCCAGGCTAAATGCTATCCTCTTAAGCAGGTTGGCTGTGAAAGGGGGACCTGCCTGCCAAACTCCCAATTAACACCTTCATCAAAAATCAGCATGAGTGTAGCTAAAAAATATTGCCCCTTCCTGAACCCTCTTATGTGGAATTTCAAAGGAGATCTTTTGGGTTGTTCTCATTCTTTGCCTTGACCTAGTGATGGATCCTGATCTGCAAGTAATAAGCTGCAACGTTGTCCTTCTGGTACCCAGGAGGGCAACTTCTATTCATCCCAAACGCTTTCCTCCCCACCTAAGCTCCTGGATGGCCTTCCTCCTTTGGTCCAAGGGCATCTACTCTTTCCATGGACAAGCAGTCCAGTCTTTAGAGCCAGAGACGGCCAGTATCCAGGGTGCTCTTTTGTGTTGTGCCTCTGCCCAACAGGTTGGGGGAGTACGATGGCCTTCCTCCTCTTTGGCTAGCTGGCCAGTGGATTGCTGGGTAACTCACCCCACCCTCTTGCCTAAAGAGGCTGCCTTCCCTTTGATGGGAAGGGCAAGTGTAAAGCATGGAGGTTTTGAGCAGGCTGGTATTCGGAACAGAAACTGAGACGTGTCCCAGCTGGCTGGGGTAAAGGACAAAGGCCAGGATGTTTGTTTTAGTCTGGCATAGCCAGACAAGACTAGTGGGTGCCTGACCGGCTCCCTCCCCTCCATGCACAAGGCGAAGCAATAACAAGTGAGATCCCCTTGCCATTCTCCCACCCACCCACCCACTCCATCCCCACAATCGTGATGCTGAGCTTTCAAACCAAAGTCAAATAGCCTCTTTTGCAATTTTCCCATTACCTCTACCCACTCCCACTTTACATTGGCTTCTGCTTGTCCAGCGCCCAGGAATGAGGGGAAGGGGCGGCAAGACAGTAGACAGACCCTTCCAGGAACTTCTTTTCCAATCTAAGCTCTGATTTGTGGGCAGCCAACGGGAGAGGAGGTGGTGGTGGTGGTTGTCCTGTCCTCATCCCAGAGCTGCCATCTTAAAGCCGGGTAATCATGGCATGCCATGGCGTACCATTGGAAGGGCAGCTGCAAGAAATAGGCTGCCAAACGGCAACTTAAGGGGCAACCTAACTGCCAGCAGCTGCAGCCCTCCTGAAAGCCAGTGTAAGGGAATCTCTTTTCCAACCCAAGGAGAACATGGCCATTTCTGAACACAGTACTGTAGCCATTTGCTTTGTAATTCCACCTCCACCCACCCACCCTTTCCTTTCTCTTAAGCCTTATAGCTTTTATTTTTGTATGCCGTTCTGTTCCGCAGGTTTGTTGGGTCGGGTTTGGACTGTACATAATTGTGAATAAGAAGATTGTAAATTATTCTAAAGAGTCAAGGGATCTTGCAAATAAGAGACCTTGTCCCTCCCGGCCCTCCCTTTCCCCCACCTGAACTCCTGCTGGGGTAAGGGGTTGAGTTTCCCTTGTTGGGGAGCAAGCATCCATGGAGAGCAAGGAGGTCTCTGGGAGATCCTCCAGCTACTGCATAGTCTCTCTGGGAGGGCTCAGGGACCCCGACCCTTCCTTCGCTTCCCCAGTTTCTCCTGTCTGTGTATTTATGGTGTAATATAGACACTGGAAATTGTAGAGTTGTCATTTTTCCTTGCAGTGTCGTTAAATCAGCTGTTGCAATGTTCTCTCTCAAATGTTACCAAAACCATTCAGCAGCCGAACTCACAATAAACCAGGAGGAAGGGATTCTCTGTGGCTGTGATGTTGACCTGGCTTCTTTGCAAGGTGAAATGATTTATTTTTATTTTTTTAGGGGGGGAGGCGGTTGGATAGAAAAGTGCTAGATTTTTCTCATTTCACCCAGGTGCCATGAATTGGAGGCGCAGAAATCAAAGAGTGGTGTTTTAATAGCACCAGGCCTGGGGTTTGGTTCGGTGTTAAAATGCCATGGAACATGTTTTCCAATCTAAGCTCTTCATAGCCAACTGAGGAGAGAAGGTGATGGTGGTGGCATTTGACCTGACTTCATCCCAGAGCTGCTATCTTAAAGCCACATAATCAAGCCATGCCATGCATACCTGTCAAGTTTTGGATTTGGAAATAAGGGAAATTTCCCGGCAAATACGGGATACTTGACAGCTATGCTTATCCTGTGCTGCCCTCCAATGGCGGCAATAGGGCATTGCAGTCTAATTAATAAGGGGTAACGGCGGGAAAGGGTAAAATAAGAGGTTTTCCCGGCTAATAAGGGATACTTGATAGCTATGATGCCATGGCATACAACAAACTCCCAAGATCTTCTATTTCACTTTTGGGTTAGCAGCAATCGCAATAGGTGGAGTGGGACATGAGCAATAGTTCACATTGCAAGCTATCCTGGCTGTAATAAAAAATGTTTGAGAGGGAGGGCGAGATTAATCTGGAAAAGGCAATTAAGGCTCATTAACTTTACACAATTGCTGCTCTTGATGCAGATTAAAACTGCTAAACTTGGTATAAATGCATTTTTGTACTTTTTTTTTTAAAGAGTCAAACACAGCAGTCTTTTAATTTAGCCAGTTCTTCTAATCAGACCAAAACTTGTACAAATCCCCCAAAGACAGCACTGGAGCATAAAAGATTGACTAGGCAGCATTCGGGAATTCTGCCGTTGGTTTTACATTTTGATCCACAGTTTCCTTTCTGCTAATTAGCAAATTTGCCCTCTTGGTTTATGTGTTTCGGCACAGCAGTTTTCTTTTAGGGTACCCCAGATACAAAAATGTAACTACTTTTAAAACTGCTGTCGCCACCCTGTATTTCTATTGTTGGAAGAGCAAGAATGAGTAAAAGGAGAATTTTAAAGCGCACAAATATAGATATAAATTAAAAACCAAACCCTAAAAGCACTAATCAGAACAACTAATAGAGCAAGGAAATCATGATCAAATAGCAAAAAAATATATATCAAGTTTTCTGATTTTTGTCTAAAAGGTTAACACAAGGGTCAAAATGTGAGCTAGCACCTCTGGGCTCCCACCGACATTTTTACAAAAGTTACTCAGAACATTACTCATTTTGCCATGTTCCAGGGACAAGGAACATGTCCCCACACCTGCCTTCCCACAACAAAAATGCTTAATCTTAAAATTATTTATTTAATCAATAGAGGGGAGAAGAGAAAGGGCTTTTATATGTATGGGGTGGGGCATGTCTGCAATGTTTTAAAGTGCATGGATGGGCACATGCAGCCATCTGGGAAACTCATCCCTATTTTAATACATGGAGAATTTCAGTGGGGGTGGGGGTGGGTCAGGATTTCATATCTCAGAATCAGTGGGAGCTGCAGTGGCTCAGCAGTTAAGAAGCTCACCTTGTTAGCTGGAAGTCTGGCAAATCGGCAGTTTGAGACCCCGGGCACTGCATGATGGTTTGAGCACCCATCATTCAGTCCCAACCTAGCAGTTCAAAAGCAAGAAATTGCAAGTAGATAAATAAGGACCACTTCGGTGGGAAAAGATCTTGGGGACATGAAAGGAGCCTCATTCGGGCATCCCCTGAGCAGAGTTTCTCCATCAAAAATCCTTTCAACCCAGAATATATATTTTTTAAAATTGTTTAACATTTTTAAACATTTTTTGTTAATTGACATGTTGTGGGCTGTCCTGAGTTGGCCCTGTGCTGAGAAGGGCAGGGTATAAATCGCGTAAACATAAACATAATTTCTGACACTAAATTATTATTAGTAGGGCATATGGGAGTCACACAACAAAACAAATATAACTTCTCTAAGTTAGATGAGAGAGAGAGGCGTATTCTCATCATTTATTAGGGATCCACAGCAAACAACTTAAAGGCTTAACACCTTTATTTGTGCCTGAGTGCTAAGGAGCAAGTTATAAAGTTCCTATACAGTACAGTGGAACCTCGTATAATGAACAGCCCATATAGCAACTAAATCGCATAACAATTAGGTTTTTAAAGAAAGTGGCGCCCCGCATAACGATTTTTCCTATGGAAAAAATTGTACAATTTTTCAATGAGAAAAATCGCTTAGCAAAAAAATTCATGCAATTTTTCCCATAGGAAAAATCATTGTATGTTTTTTTCCATAGGAAAAATCATACAACAACAAAATTGCATAGCGACCAGATCCGTAGAATGAATTAAAATTGTTATACGGGGTTTTAATGTACGTGGAAGGTCACCCATGGACCTTGGTTAACTGAGCAGCAAGCATTCTGTGCCTGCTTGAAGCCTCCTCCGAAGGCAGCCCCACATTAAAAGCACTGCTATATGGTTGGGCAGGACTGCAGTGGCTTAGTGGTTAAGGTGCTGAACTTGACAACCGGAAGGTCGACAGGTCAGCAGTTCGAGATCCGAGTGCTGCATGACAGAGTGAGTTCCCGCCATCTGCCCCAGCTCCTACCAACCTAGCAGTTCGAAAGCAAGAAATTGCAAGTAGATAAATAGGTACTGCCTGCCACATGACCATGGAAACCTCTGCCGATGTAGACAATGCTGGCTCTTTGACTGTAAACAGAGGTGAGCACCGCCCCTAGAGTTGGACACATGTGGTGCCTTTTGTCTGACAGACCACCCAGCTGTACCAGAGTTCACTCTGCCTCCAGTTTCTTATGTGTTCAACAGAAGCCCACAAGAAGTCATTGTTTGCTAAGCTTGGGGAAGGGGCAGTAGCTTGCCAGAGGGCTAGCCTAAGGTAAATCATGCACTACCAGAACAGTGTGCGGATAGTCTATTTCCCCCTCTGTAGCAGGGGTTTTCTTGGAAAAGGAAAATACAGGGGGGGGGAGGGAGAAAAGCGAGAGGGTCATATATGTTGCAATCTAAACTCCATCTCCCCAGACTGCAATCTCAGCAATTTAGCTGCCATGACATGAGAAAATAATTGCATGAAGCCTCCTGTGTAACATTGCAACAGGACAGGCAAAATGTCACCAGGTCATAGGCCTGGCAGTCTCAGTTAGAGGAAATCAAGCCAGTCATACAAGCCTAATTCGCAGATCATGCCCCCAATTTGTTTTTCTTAAGTCAGTGATCTCGAAAATCAAAGTAGATTCCAAAACAGAAGTGCCTATTTTCTTTTCAACTACAATTCTCAGGATCTTCTAAAAACCAAACAGCATCTCACCTTCCCAATTAACACAAAAGGGCTTCTAGTGATATAATAAGGTAGGTCAAAGGCACCCCTACCTTGCTCCATGTTAGCTGTGCTCAGTCTTCTCCTTCTATAGCAGAAGTCAAGTGTTGGTTTAAAGCAGGTGTGGAAGACGTGGGTCTGGAGGGGGTCAATTTCTGTCTCTCTTGAACTTGATCCAAGCCCTATTTAATTCAATTCAATTCATTCGATTTGTACGCCGCCCACTCAGCTTACGCCGACACAGGGTGGCTCACAACAATCATCGCACAAACAGCAATATTAACGAATAAAACAAAAAAACAGGTACAAGGCATTATAAAACATTAAAAACACTATCACCATAAAACAATTAAAAATCCCACCGCCCCATAAAAAGGGGCTAAAAGCAAGGGGGGAGGATTTTGTTATACCACCAACAGGCGGGGGGGGGGGTGTCACCCTTCCGTCGGTGCCCCACACTTTCCCAGCCAGCCAGGTTTTAAGTTCTTTCTTGAAGGGCAGCAATTCCGTCTGGAGATGTAACTCTGTTACACCCTATGCAAAACACTTACAGTACATATGCACTTCAAATTTGGCAGCATCACAGGTAAAAACCGCAAGTGGTTAGAGTTGGTTGGAGGATTCTGGGCACGGTAGGCCGAAAATGAACTTTTCCAGGCTCTGAAATATTACATCCAAATTGCAATCGTTCCCACCACCCTATTTTCTTTCTGTTTTGCTACTTGGCCTATGAAAAACCTTTCAAATAGTATTGTCTCTGCCGCCATCTCTGACCTAGACACATCCTGCAGCAACAAGCTATTGAAGTCTAAGCTATTGTGCTGGCTGGGTTGAACCAGGTCATGCTACTTGCAAGCTTATTCTGCCACCTGCTGGACACACTTTGAAATCTCAGCTATTTTGGAGGGGCCTCTATTTTCTGAAATTACAGTGGTACCTCGGATAAAGTCCGATTCGGATAAAGTCACGGTTTTCACGCACATGTGATGCATCGCATAAAGTCCAAAACCGCTAAAAAATGGATGTTATCCAAGGTATTTGGTATAGGAACCTCGGATAAAGTCCATTTTTGGGACGTTATCCGATGCATCGCCCATTTGATTCAGATAAAGTCCGGAATAGGATAAAGTCCAAACTTGTGGAATGGAGTTTGGACTTTATCCAAGGTTCTACTGTACAACTTGAAATTAACTGTAGAGGGGATAACTATGTGTGCTTCTAGATCAGGTGTTCTCAACATTTTCTGGTTGCAAGCCTGACCACGCCCCCGGACAGCTGATGGGGCTGGTCACGTGGTTCCACTCACCAGGCGAAGTAAAACATGCCTACACATATGCAGAATGCATTTATGGCATTCTGCGCATGCGCGTTTTACTTCCGCTTCCGGGAGCAGCATGGGCTGCGCAGGCCAGATGAATTGGCGTCAGGAGCCAGGTCCGACCCGTGGGCTGGAGGTTGCAAATGCCTATCCTAGATGAGCATTTAATTGCACAGTCAACACTCCTAATTCACATATTTTGGGAGGAAGGGCATTCATATGACATTAGCACCTGCTGAGAATCTTTCCATTTTAACCATTTCTACTTCCGATTTTCTGCTTACCACACATATTACCGCACAAAATCCATAGTAAAGAGAAACAGAATAGTTGCACACTATCTTTTGACTGTAGTCCTGGTATCCATAGCCAGATCAGGGACTCTAGGAAGTGTAGTAGGAAAAGAATTGTCACTCCTCACTCCTGCTTTATCTGTCAGTCAAACTGTGTTAGTCAACAGTTGTACTGCAGCAAAATCAGCACCAGGCCCAGGAGCTTTTTAAGGTTCTGTGCTTGCCCTCTTCACAGCTGGAGAGAGGAACAGTGGGGATGGATGTGAAGCTGAAGTTGGGTTTGCTCTTCAATGCATTTTTCCTTGCACGTCATAGAATGGTGGAGGTGGTTGTCAGTAGTGAACGGAAGAGTTCGACTGCAAAAATGATGTAAAGTTTAAATCATGCCATTCGCCTCATGGCCACTATTAAGCGCACGTAAGGAGAAAGACCTGATCGGAAAAGTCAGCTTGCATTGCATAAGATGATTCTAATTCTAGCCTAAGAATCCACGCAAGTATAAGAAGTCCTACTGGGGAGCAAGATGTAAGTATGCCTTAGACCAGTAGACCTCAAGCCCAGAAATCCCTACTGCAGCATTGCTTAAGAGCCTCTGCTGTGACCTGTGTCCCTTGCCTCAAAGCTAAATGTATTCTTCCCAAGCAAGAACGGCGACGAAAGGAGGAAAAAATCACAAGGAGAATGGAAGTGAGCAGGTCTGTGAATGTGGAAAGACAGTTTTATGAACTACAGTGGCCAGCATGAAGAATGGCTGTTCAGAGGAGGATTATGGGAGAGGTCATCCCAAAAAGTGACTTTCTTAAACTTAATAGTCACTGAATGTAACATAATCACTCTGATTTCTAAAATGTATGTATGTATGTATGTACGTACAGGTTGAGAATCCCTGCTTTAAGGCATAGCTGTCAAGTATCCCTTATTGGCCGGGAAAACCACTTATTATACCCTCTTTCCCACCGTCATCCCTTATTAATTAGACTGCAATGCCCTATTGCCACCATTGGAAGGCAGCACAGGATAAGCATAGCGGTCAAGTATCCCATATTTGCTGGGAAATTTCCCTTATTTCCATATCCAAAACTTGGCATGCATGCTTTAAGGTGCCACAATCATTCTGTCTCTTATTTTTGTTTTTTTGCCTGATGTGCTTGCACAGACTAACAGCTACTCTTTCGAAAACAAACTGGCTTTGCTTTCTTTTAAATGATTATATTTTCACACACTGTAATAGAAGCTCCCCTTCCCTGATTGTGATTCCTTTTTCTGGTTCCTTGCTCTAAAAGGCAGATGTGTGACAACAGGGAAACTGAGACATGCAATGCTGAAGAAGCCCCACTGTGACTCAACCGCACATACTCTCATTAACTATAATTTCTGGCTTGATGATCCTGCTAACTCACTTATAGCGTCCTCATCTTGTCTCTGAGAATGACTTAGGGGGGAATGATGTGTACAATTGCCCTACCATATGAGCCAATGACAATTTAGGTCCGGATGGGAAACTTTGGAGGGGTCAGAGTGTGGATTTTTCTCTCTCACTGGGCAGGAGTCATGCATTGCAGGACAACGCCCTGCTCCTCTGGCATCATGTCTCTGATCTCACACTGGCCTTGGACTGTAATAAAGAATTTGTATTTGTCTCTGATCTGAAACTCTGGCTGGAGACAAACATTGAAAAAACACTCCTCACTTCAAGGAGTTGGCAGAGGTGTTCTTCCTCTTTCCCACACTTCACTTTCATTCTTAAAGTCTCTATCCTTTTCTCTTCTGAATGAGAAACAGCTTGGAGACAGGATGCCTATTTTCTAAAGATTCTGGCAACTACCATCCAAAAGAGTAACTTTTCCAGGCTTTAGTCCAGGACAGATGGACCAACGTAGCAAATCTAATTTGATTTAAATTAGTGAAATGTTGCTGTGTTTTGAATTGCAACTATAGCAAAGATGGACAGGCACCAAATTTGGGGTGGGTGGGGAGAGCTATTATTTTGTAACTTGATTACTAAGGTTTATCATCTGCATTCTGATGTCAAAGTTGTAACCACTAAGCCACCACATCCTCTAAGTTACAGTATATATTGAATCTGACTGTATCAATACCAGAGGTAAAGAAAACTCACTGTCCTTCAGCACAAAATCATCTCCTGGACACCACAAGCTTTTTTTTATTTATTTCAGCAGCATAATCTGTCATATTTTCTTCCGCTAGTGATACTTTAAAACAACCTGGAGCAAAACAATCCTTACTCATCTATTGCAAATCATCCAGAGATCTATCAGTGGATAGAAAATTGTCACTTACTACTAAGGGACTGCAGAGGCTCGAGTGGGTAAGATGCTGACTGGGAGGCGGAAGATCAACAGTTCGATTCCCGAGTACTGCAGGACGGAACGAGCTCCGTCCCGTCTCCTGCCAACCTAGCAGTTCGAAAGCAAAAAATTGCAAGTAGACAAATAGGGACCACTTTGGTGGGAAGGAAACAGCGTTCCGTGCACTCTGGTGTCTAGTCATGCCTGCCACATGACCACGTAGACGTCTGCAGAAGCAGACAATGCCGGCTCTTCTGCTTTGAAACAGAGATGAGCACTGAACCGTAGAGTCGGATATGACTGGCTTTCGGTCAAGGGAAACCTTTACATAAGAACATAAGAACAGCCTTGCTGGAACAGGCCACAGCCCATCCAGTCCAGCCTTCTGTCTCACACAGTGGCTCACCATTTCCTTCAAGGTATTCCCAAGGAGATGCCTTCACCTGCTTAGGATTTCCTGGAAAAGACATTGAGAGATATCCTGCCTCTCTCTCCAACCCCGAGGTTGTCCTTAGGTATCCATAATTATAGCCATTGATACCCTTGTCCTCCATGAACTTGTCTAATCCTTTCTTAAAGCTGTCAAGACTGACAGCTGTCACCACTTCTTCTGGCAGGGAGTTCCATAGACCAGTAATCCTCTGGGTGAAAAAGTACTTTCTCTTATTTGTTTGAGAACTAGTACCCAAAAGTTTCATGGAGTGTCCACTAGTTCTAGTGTTATGCGATAGGCAAAACAGTTTTTCCTTATCTACTTTGTCCACACCATGCATGATTTTATAAACTTCAATCAGGTCACCTCTTAGATGCCGTCATTCAAGAGTGAAGAGGCCCAACCGTTTCTATTTTCAACATTGAAAGTGCTCCCAACTTGCACTTGACCAGTGGGTTTTTTTAAAGGAGAGGGCAGTGCACAAATTCAGCAGGAACAAGCTGAGAGTTGTTTAAAAGCATGCCAGGGAAACTTGCCAACTACCACCTCTTTGCTACACACAATTGCTGCTGCCCTGCTAGATGTTGCAATCCCATTTACCTGGGAAGGCAGAAACCTCCTCTTCCTTCATTTGTCCTATCCCTGTGAATAGAGAACAGAAGGATTGTGAAATAGGCCCTGTGTATCCAGAACACGAGTGGAGTGCTGAAGAAGGCCCTCCACACCATTCACAAAACAGGGCTAGGAAGAGCTATAAGTAAACTCAGGGTGGCTTCTCTGCATCCAGAAATTCTTAATGCACCAATCTCTCACGTGTTGCCAGACTACAATGCCGTCTCTTCACCTGCCTTTACCTGCTTAGGATTCCCTGGAAATGGCATTGAGAGATATCCTGCCTATCTCTCCAACCTGGAGGCTGTCCTTAGGTGTCCATAATTATAGCCATTGATACCCTTGTCGTTTACCTTACCTAAGCTTTGATTGATAGCATGCACCCAATCAAGCCCACTGTGAAATTCAACAGTGACTGCAAGGGCAAATCATGCCTAACTAATCTTTTGGAATTTTTTGAGAGTGTCAACAAGCATGTGGATAAGGGGGATCCAGTTGACATTGTTTATCTGGACTTTCAGAAGGCTTTTGACAAGGTCCCACACCAAAGGCTCTTGAATAAACTTGCCAGTCATGGAATAAAGGAACAGGTCTTATCCTGGATCAGCAACTGGTTAAGGGACAGAAAACAGAGGGTAGCACTAAATGGACACTTCTCCAAGTGGAGGGAAGTAAAGAGTGGGGTCCCCCAAGGTTCAGTACTGGGACCCCTGCTTTTCAATCTCTTCATAAATGATCTAGAGGTAGGAGTAAAAAGCAAGGTAGCCAAATTTGCTGACGACACTAAATTATACAGGGTAGTGAAAACTGTGAGAGATTGTGAGGAGCTCCAGAGGGATCTCTTGACACTGGGGGAGTGGGCAAAACAGTGGCAAATGAGCTTCAACACTAGTAAGTGCAGAGTGATGCATGTTGGGGCAAAAAAAACCAATTACATTTATAAACTGATGGGGTCTGAACTCTCTGTGACAAACCAGGAAAGGGACCTTGGTGTCCTAGTGGACAGCTCAATGAAGGTGTCAACCCAGTGTGCCTCAGCAGTGAAAAAAGAAAACTCAATGTTAGGGATCATTAGGAAAGGTATAGAAAATAAGTCAGCAAGTGTCATTTTGCCTCTTTATAAATCTAAGGTGAGGCCCCATCTGGAATACTGTGTACAGTTCTGGTCGCCATACCTCCAGAAGGATATTATGGAGTTGGAGAAAGTGCAGAGGAGGGCAACCAGAATGATTAGGGGACTGGAACACCTTCCTTACCATCTGAGGCTGCAACGGTTGGGCCTCTTCACTCTTGAACGACGACGTCTAAGAGGTGACCTGATTGAAGTTTATAAAATCATGCACGGTGTGGGCAAAGTAGATAAGGAAAAACTGTTTTCCCTATCGCACAACACTAGAACTAGGGGACACTCGAAACTTTTGGGTACTAGTTCTCAAACAAATAAGAGAAAGTACTTTTTCACCCAGAGGATTACTGGTCTATGGAACTCCTTGCCAGAAGAAGTGGTGACAGCTGTCAGTCTCGACAGCTTTAAGAAAGGATTAGCCAAGATCATGGAGGACAAGGGTATCAATGGCTATAATTATGGATACTTAAGGACAACCTCGGGGTTGGAGAGATAGGCAGGATATCTCTCAATGCCATTTCCAGGGAATCCTAAGCAGGTGAAGGCATCTCCTTGGGAATACCCTGAAGGAAATGGTGAGCCACTGTGTGAGACAGAATGCTGGACTGGATGGGCTGTGGCCTGTTCCAGCAAGGCTGTTCTTATGTTCTTATGACAACAACAGCAAATCCTACCTAGAGAACCAACAAGTGGAAGCAAAAAAGCGTTTGTTAATGCAGCAAATTTGCAGTGCATATTTCAGTGTAAATCAGCACAGCAAGGGAGCAGGCAGATATGAGGGTGATGATCTAAAGCAGCCTCCTTTCCTTGACATGAGAACAGGACTGTCTGGAGTCATGGGAGGAAAGAATTTACTCATTTACTTAGCTTGCTAGCTGCACCAGGCAACATTGCCAACTCACTCACTTTAATGTCAAGTTACACAGAATGAGCAAGACCACCTTAGAACAGGCAGATAAACTTCAGTGCCTGGAAAGAGGGAGACTTGCCAAATCATGGGAGTGGGAAATAGAAACAAAACAATGAGCCACCGTGCTCTAAAATTCTGCTAGTGATAGGAGTTTAGATCATCTTACCCAGGCTTCATCAAATGAAACACAGTTCCATCAGCCCTACCTGGCTCTCACCAAGGATCTGGTCCTATCTCAGGTTAGTGCAACATTCCTAGGATTGCAAAGGGGGAGGGCTGAATGGGTTGAAGTACCCTCTCCCACTGATAACTGGTGGTAGGCTTTGATCAGCTTGTGGGCTTCCACTGTACATACAGTGGTACTTCAGATAAAGTCCGATTCGGATAAAGATGCGGTTTTCATGCACATGTGATGCATTGCATAAAGTCCAAAACCACTAAAAAATGGAAGTTATCCGAGGTATTTGGCATACCTGTCAAGTGTCCCGGATTGGCCGGGATTTCCTGTATTTCCGCGCCGATTTTCTCCATTTCCCACCCGGAGCTGCTGCTATCCCGTAATTTGGCAGCGGGGGAAAGGAGTTACTGCGCATCCCTTCTGCGCAGGTCCTTTCTACGCATGCGTAGAACCCTTCTACACTTGCGTAGAAGGCTTCTGAGCAGAAGAGGATGTGTAAAAGCCTTCTATGCATGCGTAAAAGCCTTCTATGCATGCGTAGAACAGAACTGCGCAGAAACGTTCTGTGCAGGTCCCGTAGTCTCCAGAGCTGCGCTTGACAGTATGGTATTTGGTATAGGAACCTCGGATAAAGTCCATTTTTGGATGTTATCGATGCATCGCCCATTTGGTTCGGATAAAGTCCAAAATCGGATAAAGTCCAAACTTGTGGAACAGAGTTTGGACTTTATCTGAGGTTCTACTGTACTGGTTTTATGCTGATATACTCTCCACACCATCACCATAGAGTAATCACAATGGGAGAAGGGAGAGATTTCGCCATTCACAGCCTTCCACAGGCTGGCAATCCGCATCAGCTAATGAGCCAACTTTGTCCTCACCACACTGTCTCCCTATTGTGGACACTCTAGTGAGGGGAGGAAAAGCTTAGATTGCTTAAGCCACACAGTCTTCTGTAAATATTTTTCATTAATGAAAAATTAAACAGGGAAGCAAAGTGGGGCTGAGAAGCTCATGGTTATCACTGATCAGAAATGACAGCAGGATTGCCTTCCCCAAAGGGCTACCACCCTGGAAAGGTAAGTAGTAGTGGGGATCTCCCCATATTGGGGAACAGAATTGGGTGTGGGTTTTCCTAGAGACTCTGGTGTGGAATGGGAAATCTCCAGGGGATGGTTCAGGCTCAGGGGTCCAAGGCTCCCGTCCCCTGAGCTAAAATATCAATTGCCAACATAGCAGTTTGGGGGAAAGCTGCAGTAGGTGTTTCCTCCTACAGAAAATGAAACATCCTTCCCCTCACTGTGACTTCTCTGATCCTTACAAATAAGTCAGTAACAGCTCTGACTATATTGAAAAGAGAGCTGGTGCAATCCAAGGGCACAAAGTTCAGTCTCTTGGAGCCGGCCGCCTCACAGCTGAGACCAGTCTCGATCGAGCTTACCCACTTGCAACCAAGGGAGGAGGTCCTATAATCGGGGAAACACGGTAGTTGTTGCCGGCTGCTACTCATAGCCAAGTATACATTTTTTTTCCTGGAAATCATGTTCAGGAAGATTGCCATTTCCTCCACTGAGAGGACCATCACCCCAGCTAAAGGGGCTCATCCGCCCATAGCCATTGGCCCCTTTAGGGTGTCATGTTATTTACCACTGCCCAACACTCGGCGTTGAGTCACTGGCTGCACAGTCTACTCCATTACCGTAGTAGCATGTCCGTCCAAACATTCTTTCCTAGTACAAAGTTTGTATACCAAGCTGGACTCCAACAGCTATGTTTCTCAATGAGCACATTGACTTAGAAATCACTCACAATGAAATCAACATCTACAGCATGATCCTTATATAATTTTCTGAGAAATAGCTAGCAATTAAGAGGGCAATTAATTAACTGGCAGTTAACAAGCAATTCACTGTGAATTCTACAGATACAACAAAATAAATTAATTAAAGAGGCAGCAGTGGCAAAAAGGAAGCATCTAATTAAAACTGCAGAGGCCTCTTGCTTAATGGGTTTATTAGTTAATATATATCATATTTATAGAAAGATGTAACTTCAACCGGATGGTCATTGCTGAATGTGCTGTATGACACTATTTATCTAATTCTTCTCTGAACTCATCAAAAAACAAAGTGTTAGCAGTTTAAAGGGTCTACAGAGAACACAATGAGAAACTAATCCTCTTTAACCAGTTGACTTTCAGATGTATTGAGCTAGTTTCCACAATCACCATTCAGCACAATCAGTCAGTTATAATACATTACCCCTAGAAGGTTGGACAACAGCAAGATAAGCAAATGACTACAATTGTACTGTGATTCTTCTTGGTAATTTAATCAACTCTTTTAAAACTCAAAACCTCATGGATGACAACATTATTTAATCTTATTCCATTGGGTTTCTAATTTACTGAAATAGCTTCAACTGCCTTGACTGATGAGCTGTGCTTGGAGGAGGAAAGATAATGACTCTGCTTATCTTGTGGACATCTCAAATCTAGCCGATACAATCAGCCACATTCATCCCTCCAACAACATGACTGATGGTCAGTGATTCCCACTCTTGTGGGAATGGCTGCTTCCAAAAATTGGTGCTGGGAAGGGGTTATTGTTCAGTTTCACCCATGATGAATTCCCACACAAGCAAAGTAAACTACATTTGAGGCCTTCAGATTATGAGGGAGCTACTAATACAACTATAACAATAAAATGTTGGGGGCTGTGCTGCAGGGACCATTCATTCACCGGTTCAACACGTTGCACCCATTTGGGCTTAATCAAGAAATTGACTATACTTGTTTCCTGTAATTAAACAGCTGTGTAAAAGGATAGCTTTAAAAATGTTCTTTGAGTAACTGTTGTTAACGTCCGTCGACACTAAAAGAATAAACAAGTGAGGTCTAGGACACGATAAACTGATAAATAATATTATAAATTGGACTTTAACATCATAGGTAGTGTATAATTCCTTATTCCAAGATCATGTTTATATGTATATATGTATATTTTGTATATAATTGATTAGTAATTATGTTTAAATTGTTGTTTAGATCCCTGAGGAAATTACTGAAAAATCCTATATCGAAAGGATTTCGGATCTTTTGTGTTTATATTTTGAGAAGACTGCAGTATTAAATCTGTGCCTGACAAACGGTTCCAGTGATTTCTCTAGTACTACGTTTGTCCCCCACACTTGTTAGGATCTATAATTCAACAACATCTAGAAGGCCAGATATTTATTTTATTGTTTATAATACATATTGTTAAAAAGTATATCCTCTATTTAATGTTTCTATCTTACCGGAAGACGTGGCAGCGAAAGGAATGGAAAGCAAGTTGCAACCAGCAGGAATTGATAGTCTGGCCAATTGAGGAATCTTACCATCATTAAATAGTGTCTTCAAGCTTTCCCATTATTTATACAGCTCAAGACCTGAATCCTTCAAAGACTGCCTCCAGTGCCAAATGAATCTGCCCAGACTTTAAGGGACTATGTCAGCTTTCCTGCCTCTGAAGGTGTGGGTACTGTTAAAGAGCCTTTTCACTGTGTGCCACTTCAACTTTGCAATGCCCTCCTCATATCTGCTCTAATTTTGATATTAAACTGAATTTCTTTTGGATGCTAAGTGAAAATATATCAAATGTCACATGTAGGAATGCATCTGGTTTCTGTCTTGCCTGTCTCTGACACATTTTGTAAACAAAAGCCTCTTTGCTCACTGAGAGACAGCGCTCCTTATCTCTCTTTCTTTGGGTTCTGACACTTCTGATTGGCTGTAAGCACTCAGCTTTGTCTCTGCTAAGTTTCGTTTCTGGTATACAATGCTTGCTAGTTTCGTTTCTGGGGCTCTCTGCCTGAATAAAAAAAAAAAGGCTTCAGTAGCGTTTGACCAGCCAAAGAGAGCAGTCGTGTCTGCTTTTGTCTGTCTCTGTTTCTCCCTACAAAAAGCCTAATGAAGCTGGACTCATAGGTACCTCAAAAGATCTGAGGATATAACTGCTGCTAATGAGGCTGACTGATTGAAGAAATCTTTACATGAATCAAATCCCAACAAGTGGCGCTCCGTGTGACGCTTTGAACTACAATGAGAGAGCCTGCTGTGAAAGCTGCTTCAGCATTTAGCATCTAATTAACACCCCATAATTGGCGACCGGGGACAAGGTCTCATTTACCCCGACCGGGAAGGTCATAAATCGAGCTCGAAAATTCATCCAAAGTCAACTTTGGGTCCCATATAGGGTAAGTGGAAAAGAAAAATATATATTTTTTTATCATGGGGTGTTTGCTTTCTTCGCAAATGCAGGAACTTTGTAAAGATATCTCAGATCTTTTGCATGAGAATGGGCGAAAGGCTGATGATAAAGAAATACAGCAGCTGGTTAAAGTTATAGAACGAATCTGTCCTTGGTTTAAATATGAAGGTCTGGACTTAAAACAGTGGAAACAGATTGGGAGAGAAATGCAGAAGCATAATGGAATTTCTAGATCAATATTATTTACATGGGAGGGAGTTAGGGACTGCCTTCAGAGACTTACTCCAAAAAATATTTTATTGTCTCAAAGACTTGATGGCCCCCTCCCACAGCTTTTGCCTCCAGAAAAAGGGGGGGCCATGGCAACTGCCCTTCCATCATATGAGAAACAACAGCCTCCTGATGGGGGTGGAGGTGGAAATGGAGATGGGACATTAGATCCTGCCTTGCAACAATCAAGCACTTATAGCCCTACAAAGACACATTTTTCTGCTGCTTTAACGGCAGCTGTGCTGGACGTGCAATCTCCTGAAATATACCCAGTGATCAGAGGGGCTCCGCCTGTTGGCAATGCAGCGGCAGTCCCAGATAGATATGAAACCCTCCATTACAAATATCTGAAGGAACTAAGAGCATACGGGACTATGGATTTAACGCACCTTTTACAAAAGCTTTGTTGGAAGCCATTGCTTCTCAAAAATTGCTAACAGTGGATTGGAAACAGATGATCAAAGCGCTTTTGCCTCTGGCAGAAGCAATACTCTGCTTGCAGGAGTGGAGGGATGTGGCTTGGGAGGTACACCATACACGCCCTGCACTCACGATGGATATGTTATGTGGGGAGGGAAATTTTGCCAACCCCACACAGCAATTGGCACTCACGGATGCCCAGCTGGGAGAGATTGCACAGATAGTCATGCGTGCCTGGAGTAAGATTCCTTCCAAAGGGGATAGCTCCGTTGCTGGATTTGCAGCAATTAGGCAGGGCCCTAAAGAGGATTACACTGAGTTCATTAACAGACTCATGACTGCTCTCAGCCGCCAGGTGGAAAATGTGCCGGCACGGGAAATGCTCATGAAACAACTGGCTTTTGAAAATGCCAATGAGGATTGTAAAGGGGCTCTGACAGCTGTTTATGCTAGGCCAGGAACATCTATAGCAGACATGATGAAAGTTTGTCAAAATGTGGGGACTCACAGTTACAAGGCTCAACTTCTGGCAGCTGCAGTTCAATTGCCCACAACTCAGGCTCAAAACAAACGTTGTTTTGGCTGTGGGAAGGAAGGACATTTTAAAGCACAATGTCGCTCCTCTCAAAAGCAGGCAGCACGCCCTTCAAGGAAGTGTCCCATTTGCCAGAAAGGGTACCATTGGGCCAATCAGTGCCGCTCAAATCCTAATGCCAACCCCTCAGCTGCTCAGCACAAAGACTCTGACTTTTCTCCACAGCAGCAGGGAAATGGGAGTGCGGGCCAGGCTCGGGCCCAGGCAAAATAATAGGGCTACCAGAGGTCAGTGAAGAGGCAATAGAGGAGGTTTTGCAAGAGATGGCAGAAGATATGGAACTTGCCCAAGAAATGATTTCACGATATAGAAAAAACCATCCTCTAAAAGAAGGACTTTTATTGAGATTATCTAAGGACTGTACTTTTACTATGCCAGGGTGTGTGGAGGCTCTTCCCACACTGGTTGATGATGTTAATTTCCAGGGCATGATGGGCATCATTCTTCCTTGCCCAGACGCCTTACCCGCTTCTGTACACATTGCAGCAGGGTCAGTTACATTGGGTCACCAAGAAATTGTCATCCCTGCTTCAGCCACGCAACATCTCACCCTGCCTAAGGGACAACCTGTAGGACACCTTCATCTGCTCCCACTAGGGACCACTGCAACTCCATCCCAGGAGGGGACTGCAACAGCGGCTATAGCGGTGATACAAATCACCGAGGATAGACCGACTCGCTCGCTGCTTATGGGTGGACGTTCAGTGTCTGGATTGGTCGATACAGGAGCCGATATTTCAGTGGTGGCAAAAAAAGATTGGCCGACTGGATGGGCCGTCCGCCCCTGTAGGGAAGTTTATGGGGTGGGCGGGTACGAGCCAGCACAGCAAAGTGTTCATCCAATCGTCTTTGAGACCTCGGGGGGAACAAAAGTTTCTCTTCACCCCCTGATTATGGATATTCCTATTACTCTGTGGGGCCGGGATCTCCTGGCTAAAACAGGGTGTACCTTGCAGACAAATTTTTGATACGGGCCTCCCCTGCAGCGCCGTTGCATGCACTTCCACTACAATGGAAAAACACCCCACCAGTGTGGACGGATCAATGGCCCCTCTCAAGAGAAAAGCTCCAAGCGGCGGAGGCCCTTGTACAGGAGCAATTAAATCTGGGACATATTCAAACAACCACTAGTCCTTGGAACTCTCCGATTTTTGTGGTGAAAAAGAAGTCTGGAAAATGGCGATTGTTACATGATTTGAGGAAAGTTAATGAGCACATCTTGCCAATGGGACCTCTACAATCTGGACTTCCTAATCCGAACATGATTCCGGAAGATCATCAACTCATGGTTATAGATTTGAAGGACTGTTTTTATACAATCTTGCTAGCGCCACAAGACAGAGAAAAATTTGCATTTACATTGCCAGTATACAATAATGAACATCCTACTCAACGGTTTGAATGGTGTGTCTTGCCTATGGGTATGGCCAACTCGCCGACTCTATGCCAACATTTTGTGAACAAGGCTTTGGAACCTTTCAGGCAACGTCATCCAGAGGTTAAAGTCTATCATTACACAGATGACATTTTATTGCATGGTCCACAAGTCACGGAGAAACACCTGCAGGACCTAGCAGACATTTTGCAACAAGCGGGCTTGATCATAGCTCCTGAAAAAGTGCAGCGGATGTATCCATTCCAATATCTGGGACATAGGCTCTCAGCTACAGCTTCAACTCCGCTATTGCCAACAATAGCTATTCCGGAGCAGTTCACTCTTGTACAATTGCAACAATTGCTAGGGAACATAAATTGGGCTCGTCCTTTCTTGGCCCTGAGCACGGAGGAACTATCACCACTCTTTGCTGCTCTTTCTGGACACACTTCTCCAGCGGACATCATTCCCTGCACAACGGAGATGCGTACAGCTCTTCAACGCCTCAACGAAAAGCTGCATACCATCGCTGTGGATCGGGTGCCCTCAGGCACCATTGCGCTGGCATGCGCTCTTCTTCCTACACCGAGGCTGCCCACTGCGGTTTTGTTCGTGCCTGTCAACGCTCAGAAGGTGGCCATCGTGGAATGGCTGCACTTGGCGCACACTCCCTCGAAAAACTGTTATCGCCTGCCTGATGCGATTGCTGATCTTTTCCTCAAATGCCGTACTAGGGCAAAGCATTTGACTGGCTATGACGTTGACTTTGTTTGTTTTCCTTTTTCGCAGGATCAGCTAACCGCCTTGCTACAGCATTCTGAGGCATTTCAGGTGGCCATGGCGGACTTTGTGGGACAAGTTAAATTTAACCCCCCCAAGGATAAGCGGTTTACCTTGCTGAATCTCACTTCTTACTCCCTGTCATCCCCGCTTTGCATGCAACCTATCTTGCATGCCATTACTCTTTTCTCAGATGGCTCCCCCTCCCGTGGAGTCCTTACATGGCAGGGTCCTACTGGGGAATGGGAGGTTGTTTTTACAGGACCTCAAGCATCGGCCCAGCGGTCGGAACTGGCAGCGGTCATACTTGCTTTCTCTACGTTTTCTGATGTGCCTTTTAACCTGATTGTGGATACTCAATATGTTTACCGCCTTGTTTTTACTATAGCTCAAGCTTATTTGTCTCCATCGATGGATAGGGATCTTTTTGCTTTATTCCAACAGCTTCAAGGTTTTCTTTCCAACCGTACGGTCCCATTCTTTATTGCCCACATACGCTCTCACACAAGGATCCCAGGTTATTTGACGGAGGGCAATGCACGAGCAGATTCTGCTCTCCGAGACTCTGCTGAGGTTTTTTCTCTCTTTGACAACCCCATTGACAGTCATGCAATGTTTCATCAATCTGCTAAGGTTTTGCATAAACGGTTTTCCATTCCTATGTCACAGGCTAGAGACATTGTGTCGTCCTGTGCTTCCTGTACGAAGTCTCCTATATTCCTGCCATTTGATGCTGTTAATCCTCGAGGAACAGAAGCTAATCAGCTATGGCAGATGGATGTCACGCAAGTACCTGCTTTGGCTCCGCTTTCTAAGTTACATGTGACTGTTGATACCTTCTCTGGATTTATATGGGCTACACCCTTACGGGGTGAAACATTCAGACATGTTATACAACATTGCATTCGTTCGTTTGCGGCAATGGGTAAACCTAAAAGCCTTAAGACAGACAATGGGTCATCATATGTTTCTTCTGCCTTTCAGGACTTTTGCCGTCAGTGGGACATTAAGCTAACCCATGGAATACCCTATAACTCGACTGGACAGGCGATTGTTGAAAGAGCCCACCTGACATTCAAAAATTTGTTACACAAGCAAGTGGGAGATAGAGGGGTTCCTGTGGCTGAAATACCTACAACTGTTGCTAAAGTACTGTATACTCTTAATTTTCTTCTTGCTCCCCATAACAGGTCACACTCTCCAGTCGAATTGCATTTCAGGACCGAGGAGTGTCTTCCTAAGCCATTGGTCGTTTATCGGCAGCAACCCGATCCTGAGTGGAAGGGTCCTGTACCTCTAATCACCTGGGGACGAGGATACGCAGCGGTTTCTACAACCTCAGGACCTGTGTGGATTCCTGCTCGAGCGATCCGCCCATGGAGAGAGAAGAAGGTTACTCAGCTCCAGGATGGTGGTTCGCCAGTAAACTAAATGTGCTGACATTTGTTCTTTTCTTTCTTACTGTGCTTCCAGCTGTAAGAACAATGCCTCATGGAGGCAACCCCAACTTTTGGATTCGTCATGCTAACTATATGTTTGAGGTTCATGGTAAGAATGCAACGTTATACTATGAGCATCCACTGGCAGTGTCTCAAATGGCTTTTCTTCCGGCATTGTTCAACACACCTGAGCTGGTTATTGGACATTTGCAACATCTTGATAGGTCTACACTTTTCTCTAATCCTCAAGAACAATTTAACAACATCCGTTGGCGAAGCATGACATTCAAGAAATACACTAAAGGACTTTGTTTCTGCTGTCATAGTTCTGGAGTCTGGAATAGTAAATGGAAGTACTGGACTCAAGCAAAAAGGGTTTTGCAGAATGTAGGCAATTATACGGGTTGTGATGATTATTTTTGGCTATGGGGTAGTTATAACAGTTCTTATAAGCTTAATTATACCTTGTTTAACACTACTATTGAAGATATATATGATGTATTTCCTATGTTTACTCCTGATTATTCTGCTATAGATAGTGGTTCAATTTGCAATGGATGGCAAATCAAGGATCCCAACATGTGGTTCTTTTTTAATGGAGTTGCCACGAATTTCCATCCAGGACAATATCAATGTGCAGCATTGGGTTATTTTATCTGAATAATACTATTGAGAGAGAACTTCAGAATTTACAGGAGAGCATTACTAACAATGTACGCACTGATGTTAATCTCTTTGATTGGGTGACTTCTTGGTTGCCTGATTTATCTGTCCTTAGACAAGTTTTCTTTTATGGGTTTATTATTATTATCTGCTTTATACCTTTGTATTTTTGCATTACTTGTATTCCTAATCTTATTTCTGTTTGTAACACATGTCCATTGCGTAGAAGGGAGACATCGAGTTTTGCACGACGGCAATTGTATTCAATGAGGTATCATCCTCCGGAACAAAGTACCATGAGTCAGGAGGGGTACGATGTCCAGGAGGACAGTGATGATGTATATGGAGGAGTAGTTATGGAGTATGATGACATGCAGGGGTATGATTAGCCGTCCCTCTCTCGAATTTAAATGAAAAAGGAGGACATGTAGGAATGCATCTGGTTTCTGTCTTGCCTGTCTCTGACACATTTTGTAAACAAAAGCCTCTTTGCTCACTGAGAGACAGCGCTCCTTATCTCTCTTTCTTCTGATTGGCTGTAAGCACTCAGCTTTGTCTCTGCTAAGTTTCGTTTCTGGTATATAATGCTTGCTAGTTTCGTTTCTGGGGCTCTCTGCCTGAATAAAAAAAAAAGGCTTCAGTAGCGTTTGACCAGCCAAAGAGAGCAGTCGTGTCTGCTTTTGTCTGTCTCTGTTTCTCCCTACAAAAAGCCTAATGAAGCTGGACTCATAGGTACCTCAAAAGATCTGAGGATATAACTGCTGCTAATGAGGCTGACTGATTGAAGAAATCTTTACATGAATCAAATCCCAACAGTCACAGGCTCTTTTTAAGCCTTAGGCCAGGAATTCTCAACCTGAGGCCCGCAGCACCATTTCATGTGGCCCCCCACTGCCTCCGCCACACCAGGAAGTCTCATGTGGTGGAGGAAGGGCAAAATGGCCATCCGGCCCCCAAAGCTGTCTGAGGGAGCATGATCCGGCCCTTGGCTTAAAAAGGTTGAGAACTCCTGTTTTAGCACCTCAATGTAAACTCTATAGAATATAAGGGGATTTGCTTGCGAGTCACTGAGGATTTGCAAATATCCTTTTAAGGAAATTTGTGTGGTTGGAGGTGCAAACAGAGCCAAGAGCTCTCTCCAAAATTCACAAACTTGTCCCATCCTGAGGGAGCCCAAAACTGGACTACAAGCTGGAATAGAACATTTTTTTTTAAAAAAAGAAGAGGGTTCTTGCATCCTTAGTACCTGTAAATATGGGAGTTTCAGCCATCACGTGTTGTGCAAACAACATCTGCTGAACTTTCCTCTCAATTAATGAAGGTTACCTGTTTTGCTTTCGACTACTTCAGAAAGTAGATCCTCCTCTCTCTAGACTCCATTTAACTGCTATTGAACAAAAGTCTGCTGGAAAATTAAAGCAAAGCAATTGCACTTATATAACACCCCATAGTGCTTAGTGCACTCTATGGGTGGTTAACAAGTTAATTAGCATTTTACCCCCAACACACTGGGTACTCATTTTACTGATCATGGAAGGATGAGTCCACCTTAATTCCTGGTTAGAATCGAATTTGCAACCTTTTGGTTGCAGTACAGTAGTTTAACCACAGCTGTTAGAATACCTTGAGGAAGGAAAACCTTAGAAAAGGAGTTGGAAAACTCTTAAGGATAAAGACAAGGCCTCAAATCCTTTACCCCTTCACATAAAGCCCCATCAAACTTGGCTGGCCTTGTCCCTTGTTGGAAAATATGTATGATGAAGTGGACTTGGGCCATGAAAGCTCACATTTAAATACAGCAGTTAGTCTTTAAGGTGCCACATTTTTTGTTGTTTTGTTTACTATCCGATACCGGTGAAACAAATATATGAGATATACTCACTACATGCAAAGCGAGAGATGTCATGCCTTAATTCGTTATAACTGTGATGATCGTGGCGTACAGCGTATATGATATGATGTGATGCTTATGAGGAACATGAGATTGGAGGGTTTCGGGTTTTCATCAGCTGTAAGCCATAAGCATCAATATTATAACAAAGTAAGGCTTGAACTATCTCACTTCGCATGTAATGATTCTATCTCATATACAAGTAATACCTCATACAACGTCCAAACTTGGTTCCACAAGTTTGGACTTTATACGGATTTGGACTTTGTATGAGGCAAGCAAAATCCTAGCCGCAAATCCTTGCAGCGATGCCTCGTACAACATTGTTTCCATAGAGATACACTGCTGTAACAGCACAGACTTCAGGGCAAAGTCAAGGAAACAGACAGGAAACTGACAGAACTTTAAGAAATCATTGTATAAAGGCTAAATACATTACAAAAACATGTCAAACAACCCTGATTGTCCAAGAACCTGAAGAATGCTGCAAAAATCCCAGGAATGCTTCTAAAAATTCTGACGGAAAAATTCAAAAAAATCCAAAATCATGCTCAAAACCACTCCTAAACAATCTTCGCTTCATGCAAAACCCACAAGAGCAATGCACGCATGTGTCCTGCCTTTTATACTGCCCAGGCACAATGCAACCTGGGAAAACCCCAATGCCTCATACAAAGTCGCACGACTTTGTATGAGGCAACTTTTTTCAAGGAATTAGGCGATGTTGTATGAATCCGATGTTGCATGAAGCGGACTTTGTATGAGGTATTACTGTATTTGTTTCACCTTTTAAGTTGCACGGCTGAACTGAATGAACATTTGCACGATACTCCAATTTTCCGTGTTTCACCTGTATTTGTTTCACCTTTTAAGTTGTATGACTGAACTGAATGAACATTTGCACAATACTCCAATTTTCCGTGTTTCACCTGTATTTGTTTCACCTTTTAAGTTGTATGACTGAACTGAATGAACATTTGCGCAATACTCCAATTTTCCGAGTTTCACCTGTATTTGTTTTACCTTTTAAGTTGTATGACTGAACTGAATGAACATTTGCACAATACTCCAATTTTCCGAGTTTCACCTGTATTTGTTTCACCTTTTAAGTTGTATGACTGAACTGAATGAACATTTGCACAATACTCCAATTTTCCGAGTTTCACCTGTATTTGTTTTACCTTTTAAGTTGTATGACTGAACTGAATGAACATTTGCACAATACTCCAATTTTCCGAGTTTCACCTGTATTTGTTTCACCTTTTAAGTTGTATGATTGAACTGAATGAACATTTGCGCAATACTCCAATTTTCCGAGTTTCACCTGTATTTGTTTTACCTTTTAAGTTGTATGACTGAACTGAATGAACATTTGCACAATACTCCAATTTTCCGAGTTTCACCTGTATTTGTTTTACCTTTTAAGTTGTATGATTGAACTGAATGAACATTTGCACAATACTCCAATTTTCCGAGTTTCACCTGTATTTGTTTCACCTTTCAAGTTGTATGATTGAACTGAATGAACATTTGCACAATACTCCAATTTTCCGTGTTTCACCTGTATTTGTTTTACCTTTTAAGTTGTATGACTGAACTGAATGAACATTTGCACAATACTCCAATTTTCCGAGTTTCACCTGTATTTGTTTCACCTTTTAAGTTGTATGATTGAATTGAATGAACATTTGCACAATACTCCAATTTTCCGTGTTTCACCTGTATTTGTTTTACCTTTTAAGTTGTATGACTGAACTGAATGAACATTTGCACAATACTCCAATTTTCCGAGTTTCACCTGTATTTGTTTCACCTTTTAAGTTGTATGACTGAACTGAATGAACATTTGCACAATACTCCAATTTTCCGTGTTTCACCTGTATTTGTTTCACCTTTTAAGTTGTGTGATTGAACTGAATGAACATTTGCACAATACTCCAATTTTCCGTGTTTCACCCGTATTTGTTTTACCTTTTAAGTTGTATGACTGAACTGAATGAACATTTGCACAATACTCCAATTTTCCGTGTTTCACCTGTATTTGTTTCACCTTTTAAGTTGTATGACTGAACTGAATGAACATTTGCACAATATTCCAATTTTCTGAGTGTGGGACACCTCCAACCAACTTCCCCCTTCCGCGGGGGGACGGGGGGGGGGGGAGAGTAGACATTTTGGGAACCTCTTCTCGCCTTTCTAGATCTAGTCAGGCTGCAATTCCCACCGTTCCTTCCCAGGGCTTGGCGAGGCTGATGAGACTTGTAGTCCCAAAACGGAGCTAGCACCCCGCGCCTCCCTAAGAAAAACAACCCTGCTGTGCTGGCTCCAATTATTTATTTTAGACAAAACTGAGAACACACTCAGCAGAAGAGAGGCGACTCCCACAGGGGGACCTTCCAACCCGTGGACGAAGCCCACCCAACGCAGCGCTTCAAAAGCGGCGCTTCTTCTCCCAGCAGACCCTGAAAGCGCTCCGGCGGCCTGAGAAGCTCGAATTTGGGCCACAGCCTACAGAGGCCTAGAAAAGGTAACCTCCACCCACCCACCTCCAGACGCTGGCCTTTCCCGTCCTTTTCCTTCCCCGCCCCCGTCGGACCCGGTCTTTCCCCGCACGTCATGCCCAGGAAAAGGCGGCCCACGGGCCCTCCCCTGTGGTAAACGACGCAAGCACGGCCACCGAGGCTCGGCTAGGCCTTGGGACCATTGGCGGGCGGACTCTTATTCTGAAAGAGGGTCGGGTCGGCCTGGCCGGGGCGGTTATTTCCCCCCTCCTGTCCTCCCTCCCACCCATGGCGGTATAATAAAACAGGAGATGACACGACGTCACACACTTGAAGCCGCCTAATCTGACCGTCCGCCATGTTAGTTGGCCCAAAACATTGCCGTGTGGTGCTTTGATTGTGTGGAGTCGTGAAAGTAAATCGGGGGGGGGGGGTTCCCTTTTAATACCAATGGATCGGGGGTTGCGATCCACCTCTCCGCTGGCTCCCCTGGGTCCAGAAGGGTTGGGGGGACATATCCCTTTTGTCCACCCAAACCTCCCATACCCAGGGGACCAGGGAGAGGGGATCGATTCCAACCCCCTCCAACACTCCGTTTTTAAAGAGAAGAAACCACGGGGGTGTCCTGCGGGGGGGGGGAATCCCCTCTCTGCCGGGTCCCCTGGCTCTGGAAGGGTTGGGGGGACAGACCCCTTTTGTCCCCCCAACCTAGGTGACCCAGGATCAATCCACCCCCCTGCAACACAAGAAGCAATCGTAAACGGTAGTCTGTCTGCTAATGTTTTGGTCCACCTAATATGGCGGCAGGCCACGCGCACTGGCTTCAAAAAACTGACAGCATGAAGCCTGTAGTGCCATCTCCTGTTTTTTTTTTTAATACCTCCATGGAGACGCCACATCTTTCCTCTTGCTTAGTCATGGTGACTTTTACCCACCCCTCGGCCTCGCCTCCCTCCTTCCTTCCCAAGTTCCCTCCCTCTTTCCCTGATCGCCTCTCAGCGGCAGTGGCGGCCCGTCTGCATTATGGAGGCCCGGAGGAGAAGGAGGCGGCGGAGGCGGACGGCGAAGAAGACGGGAAGGGCAGAGAGGGAGCAGCCGCAGCCGCGGAGGGGTGAGTAGTAGGCGCCCCTCAGAAGCCTGCCTCCCCCCCCCGCCCCGCTTCGACAGCCGCTGCCTTCTGTACATGCTCAGAGGAGCCCTCCTCTCTCTCCACCCCCCGGTCGCGCTGTGGTCCTGAGGAAGGAAGGAAGGAAGGCCGCCCTCTTTGCTGGGACGGGGCCTGGATAAAGGGAAAAGGAGGGCTTTGTTTGTGCCTGGTCTTGGCCCAAGGCTTGCTCCCATTCTTAGGGCTATGCTGTAGGGCAGGCGGGGTGGCTTGTTTTGTAGGGTTTTGCCGCGCCTCAAGTGCCGGGTTCGAATCCCGCCTCGCCGGATGGTTCGCCTTTGTTTGTGTGGCGCTAGGGACGGCAGCTGTTGGTGGTGGGGTGTGTGTGTGGTGGTGGTGTGGGGGGGGGGGCAGGCCCCGTGGTGGTGACACCGTAGGGCAGTGGTTCCCAACGGTGGGGCACACGCCCCGCAGGGAGACTTCAATTCCCAGGAGTAAGGCGCTTCCTGGAAGGCGGGAGGTCAGCAGTTCGATTCCCGAAGACTGCAGGACGGAATGAGCTCCCGTCTTTTGTCCCAGCTCCTGCCAACCAACCTAGCAGTTCGAAAGCAAGACATTGCAAGGAGATCAATAGGGAACCACTTCGGGGTGGGAAGGTTCCGTGCGCTCCGGTGTCTAGTCATGCCTGCCACATGACCACAAACGTCTGCAGAAGCAGACAGCGCTGGCTCTTCGGCTTTGACACACTTGAGCACTGAACCCTAGAGTCGGATACGACTGGCGTTCGAGCGAGGAAAACCATTACCTTTAAGCCAATGGTGTGCATTAGAGGAATCGATTTTATAGACTAACTAACCCTAAGGTGGGTAAATAAGGGGTGGGTGAGAAGTAATTTGGGGAGAATTTGAAGGCCGCAGTCATTTTCCCTTGGGAAAGCAGGTAGGGCATGGAATAGAGAGCTTATAAAACGGCATGGAAAGAAACAAAAAATGGCTCAGGATCTTCCCCGAGTGATGTTAACAGGAATTCAGATTGCATTATGTTTCCAAGAGGGTGCTTTAAAAGGAAAAAAAAGACTCTTGGGATCAGAGTCTTGGATCCAAAAACTGGTCTTGGGGGTTAAATCCTAGAGACTGGATCAAACTGGTCGTTACCCTGGTTTTCCAGGTCTGGCCCCCCTCTGATAAAGAGTTGTGCTTCCTTTACTTCTTTGCCAAAGGAAAATAATTCTTAGTTGCCTTTTAGGTTTTAAAGAACCGTCATTGAGAACAAAGAGTACAACAACAAACCCTAGACCAGATGAACAGGATTTATATCAAGCAGTTACCATGGACTTCCAGTTTACCCAATTTATTTCAAAGCACCCATACAGAGTGCTACAGGATGGAGCCCATGGGAGTTGTAGTTTTCTTGATGGGGCATGACCCTGTTAAAATTGACTAGGCAAAAGCCGGCCGGAAAAGGAAAGGCCCACAGGTCTTGACAGCGGAAGCCCAAGAACTTTGTACTTTGGGGAAAAGATCATTCCGCAGTAAATAACTTGGTTATCACCAAAGCATTTCACATTTTCCCTTTGTGACAGAATGAAGGAAGTGTTGTTTTGTTAAATAATTAAGACAAACAGCCATTCCTCATTGGGGCAAAGATCACCACTCAAACTTTTGTTTTCATTTCTCCCTGTAACAACGTGCCAGTGTACTATATTTCATTTTAATATATGCATGGTTCTAACTCATAGCTCACAATTTTTGAACGGGCCTCAAGGAGCTGATAAGTAAAGTGGATTTTTTGATTGGTCTCCCTGCATGTGTATTGCCAAGGGTGGCCATTGCAGAAGAGCATGGAATTTCGAGGAAGTCTAGTGACATGTCCCATTCCACCAACAGGCTCTTGAAACATACAGGGGAAACTCGGAAAATGAGAATATCGTGCAAATGTTCATTCAGTTCATTAATGCAACTTAAAAGGTGAAACAAATATATGAGATAGACTCATTACATGCAAAGCGAGATAGTTCAAGCCTTACTTTGTTATAATATTGATGCTTATGGCTTATAGCTTATGAAAACCTCAACCCCCCACCCCCCCCCAATCTCATGTACCTCATAATTATCACATAATTTCATGGATGCTGTACGCCATGATCATCACAAGTATAACGAATTAAGGCATGACATCTCTCGCTTTGCATGTAGTGAGTCTATCTCATATATTTGTTTCACCTTTTAAGTGAAATGAATGAACATTTGCATGATATTCTAATTTTCCGAGTTTCACCTGTATAATAAGCTGAGTTGGCTTCTTCTTTGTCAAAATGAAGGCACCTTTTGATGAGTTCATTCTGCAGTTCCTTTCGCCTGACCTAGTACCTCACTTCGCATGTAATGAGTCTATCTCATATATTTGTTTCACCTTTTAAGTTGCATGACTGAACTGAATGAACATTTGCACGATACTCTCATTTTCCGAGTTTATGACCTAGTACTGTATGAGAAAGATTAGCCAGCAACACTAGGTTGCCATTACCAGGGTATGCCCAATTGTGGTTCAAAAATACCACAATCTTTGAGGAGCCTCTTTCTGGCTTGATTGGCAGGGAAAGGAAAAATCCCTGAGTTATCATTTGTTTTATATTGTAGTGAAGACTTCCCCAAAACACTTGGATGACACACAACTGCAAGGAGAGTCCTTGACCAAGATAAGATAGTAGAATGTCCACCAATAGCATACATACAGCATTAATTGTGGTGCCATCCTCACCAGCCAAAACGTATGCCAACCTGTTTGCACCACGTGCCATTAATTAAATTTAGTAACAGGTACACACCTCAAAGCGGCCAGCTCATTGCCAAGTGCAGTGAGATGTCACTTTTACCCATAGGATAAACGAGAGTGAGTTTGACAACCCATATAGGAGCTCTCCACAGACTGGGTGCTGTGTTGCAGTTGGCCTGGGCTTTCTCCTCTACCCATTCTTGGCTCCTGGTGGCTGAAGGGAGGGAAATCTTGCTTAGCATGCTGCTATTTCTTATTCTAGGACTGCAGTGGCTCAAATGGCTAAGACGCTGACTGGAAGGTGGGAGGTCAGCAGTTTGATTTCCAAGTACTGCAAGACGGATTGAGCTCTCCCGTCTTCGTCCCAGCTCCTGCCAACCTAGCAGTTTGAAAGCAAGAAATTGCAAGTAGATAAATAGGGACCACTTTGGTGGGAAGGTAAACAGCGCTCCGTGCACTCTGGTGTCTAGTCATGCCTGCCAACATGACCACGGAAATGTCTGCAGAAGCAGAGCGCTGACTCTTCGGCTTCGAAACAGAGATGAGCACTGAACCCTAGAGTCGGATACGACTGGCTTTAGAGCAAGGGAAATCTTATTTCTTATTCTGTATTAACTGTTAGTTTGTAGAAGAAGACGTGTCTAATAAAATGTTACTTCCTCCCATCCACAGAGTATTTGTTTCCTCCAGATACCAAAAGAACCTGAGTCTAGCTGGCCTGTTTTGTTACTACAGCATGCTTGTGGTTTCCTGTTTGATTTAATAAAATAAATCAGGGAATGCTGCTTATAGGAAACTAAAAACAACCCTAGTGCCCTGTGTTTTGTTTATTATCTCTGCAGAGAGAAATCATGCATTGTAATGGAGATGTGGCCATCCATCACCCAGGAGCCCAGAAGAAGTGTCAGGTTACCATTTGAGAAGTTAGTTTGGCTTCTACGTTCAGAGTTGTAGTCTGGCAACACGTGAGAGATTGGTGCATTAAGAATTTCTGGATGCAGAGAAGCCACCCTGAGTTTACTTATAGCTCTTCCTAGCCCTGTTTTGTGAATGGTGTGGAGGGCCTTCTTCAGCACTCCACTCGTGTTCTGGATACACAGGGCCTATTTCACAATCCTTCTGTTCTCTATTCACAGGGATAGGACAAATGAAGGAAGAGGAGGTTTCTGCCTTCCCAGGTAAATGGGATTGCAACATCTAGCAGGGCAGCAGCAATTGTGTGTAGCAAAGAGGTGATAGTTGGCAAGTTTCCCTGGCATGCTTTTAAACAACTATCAGCTTGTTCCTGCTGAATTTGTGCACTGCCCTCTCCTTTAAAAAAAAAAAACGCTGGTCAAGTGAAAGTTGGGAGCACTTTCAATGTTGAAAATAGAAACGGTTGCGCCTCTTCACTCTTGAATGACGGCGTCTAAGAGGTGACCTGATTGAAGTTTATAAAATCATGCACGGTGTGGACAAAGTAGATAAGGAAAAACTGTTTTCCCTATCGCATAACACTAGAACTAGGGGGCACTCCATAAAAATTTTGGGTACTAGTTCTCAAACAAATAAGAGAAAGTACTTTTCCCCCCAGAGGATTACTGGTCTATGGAACTCCCTGCCAGAAGAAGTGGTGACAGCTGTCAGTCTTGACAGCTTTAAGAAAGGATTGGACAAGTTCATGGAGGACAAGGGTATCAATGGCTATAATTATGGATACCGAAGGACAACCTCCCGGTTGGAGAGATAGGCAGGATATCTCTCAATGTCTTTTCCAGGGAATCCTAAGTAGGTGAAGGCATCTCCTTGGGAATAATACCCTAAAGGAAATGGTGAGCCACTGTGTGAGACAGAAGGCTGGACTGGATGGGCTTCTGTGGCCTCTTCCAGCAAGGCTGTTCTTATGTTCTAACCCTGCTCCCCACTTCACACCCAGAAGTGGTGGAAAAAAAGGCTTTGTTAAACAAAAGACCAGAATAGATCGCTTATTGCAAACACTGTCATACTTCCTGTATTTTTTTGTAAAATAAAATAAGTGACTGGAGTAGGAGGAGTTATTTACCTGTGATGATAAAGTCGAATTTTTCTGTGCTCTTTGATTTGAAGAGTACAACGGGGATTTAGCTGTTCCATGTACTGCAGTGCTTGCTTAAAATTAATGACCATTGATGTTACTGACCGACTATTTAATTACACTGTTTTATGGTGCCTGCATAAGGATTTTTCCTGAGAGGTGCTAGATTCCCAAGCTCAAAGAGAGGGAGGGAGAATCAGTAAAAATTGCAAATAAATTTCATAAGCCATGCAATTTAGTGTAACTTATCAGTGCTGTAGAGCTGAATCATTTATTAAATTCATACATCATAGAGGACAAAATGCTAGAACTGCAATCCTGGCATCTTTGGGGGTCATTGATCTATTTGCAAAGCTTCAGGAACTATAACAGTAATAGCTACAAGCTTAAACACACGTGTATACAAATACTGTACTAGTAATTTTATTTACATCTCACCTTTCCTTCAGCAAGGAAATACAGGGCTCTCCTCCTTACTTTATTATCAGAAGGAATGGTGGGATGTGGGATGAGCTGAAGCAGAGTGACCAGGTCCAAGACGTCCCACTGAGTGTCATGGCTCCCTGGGACTTTGAACCCAAAACCCAGCCCAACATATTAACCACTGTACATTGCTCTAGAAAAGGCATAATTTCCTTTTTTGCTCTAAACTTGTTATCTACCATTAAGTCACCTCTAACTTGTAGTGACCTTATGAGTGACTCGCAAAGTATCTTATCATTCTACTGTAAAAGTTTTGTAGGGAACTGTGTGTTAAGCTAGATCACTCAAGGCTTGGCCTCAAAAAATGTAGTGTCTGGCCTCTAAACTGGTTTTTAGTGTCTTAGTTGTGTGAAGGACCATTACGTGGGCTGGACATTTTGTTCTGGTTCTCAGCCATCTTCTTGTGCTGCTCATTTAACTAGGCCTTGAAAAGAATCACATGCAAACAGCAAATGGCTTACATGTCATATTTTTGGGTCTCCTTGTGGTTGTTAGTGGTATTTATAATTCATTTCTTCTAAGCCAGTTCTGATGCTTTCTATTTTTAGCAACAAGGGGTTTGTACATGATTGTCTTCTGCTTATAATTTCTGTTTTAGAACTAAATTAGTGTTTGCATACATTCAAAAGTGCTAGGTGAAAACCTTGAGTGGTCTAACTAGGCAGTGTTGCCCATCTCTTGCCCATTGAATCTCTTGAGCAAGGTGAAAGCAGAGGGCACACGTCATAAGAACATAAGAACAGCCTTGCTGCAACAGGCCACAGGAGCCCATCCAGTCCAGCATTCTGTCTCACACAGCGGCTCACCATTTGCTTCAGGGTATTATTCCCAAGCAGATGCCTTCAACTGCTTAGGATTCCCTAGAAATGGCATTGAGAGATATCCTGCCGATCTCTCCAAACCGGAGGTTGTCCTTAGGTATCCATAATTATAGCCATTGATACCCTTATCCTCCATCAACTTGTCTCATCCTTTCTTAAAGCTGTCAAGACTGACAGCTGTCACCACTTCTTCTGGCAGGGAGTTCCATAGACCAGTAATCCTCTGGGTGAAAAAGTACTTTCTCTTATTTGTTTGAGAACTAGTACCCAAAAGTTTCATGGAGTGTCCCCTAGTTCTAGTGTTATGCGATAGGGAACACAGTTATTCCTTATCTACTTTGTCCACACTGTGCATGATTTTATAAACTTCAATCAGGTCACCTCTTAGACGCCGTCGTTCAAGAGTGAAGAGGCCCAACCGTTGCAGCCTCAGATGGTAAGGAAGGTGTTCCAGTCCCCTAATCATTTGGTTGCCCTCCTCTGCACTTTTTCATGGCCCACCTAGCTAGCAGATGACGTGATATCCAAAAAGCTAAAAAAAACCCAAAAACACGCAGATAGACTTGATTTCTCAAGTCCATTTGCATGTGCAGAGTGTCGCCGCAGAGACATTACCAACGCGCGGACTCCTCGCTGAATAATGACTCCAAAGTATCCAAAGTAAGATACATTCTGTTATGCTTGATTAAGAGAGAACATGTTTGTCTTCCAAAAGTTGTTTTGACTGCAACTCCCATCAGCATGCTAGTAGCGAGGGTTTACAGATGTTATAGTCCAACAGTATCTGAAGGGCCACGTTTCCCGTGTCCTTACTCTAGAGGAGTGATTCCACTCTGCTCAGAAGTGGGACAACTTCTCTCTAAAAACTAATTCGGAGCACACCAAAAGTCATTGATCCTGGAAGAGTTGTACAGTAAAGGTCTCCTTTGCTTGAAAGCCAGTTGTGTCCAACTCTATGGGTCAGTGCTCATCTCCATTTACAGCCCAAGAGCCAGTGCTGTCTGAATATGTTTCCATGGTCATGTAGCAGGCATGATTATATGCCAGAGCACAAGAACACTGTTACCTTTCCTACCGAAGTGGTCCCTATTTATCTACTTGCAATTTCTTGGTTTCAAACTGCTAGGTTGGCAGGAGCTGGACACGCAGCACTTGAACTGTTGACCTGCCAACCTTCCTGCCATTAAGCTGAAGAGTTGTATAGCTTGTTTCAAAATCTATAAAGGCATGCTTGCTTGCTTGCTTTTTGTTGGAACCAAAGCTCATGGAAATGGTAATAAGTTTAGCAAAATATTGAAATTACAACTTCTCTTCTGTGTTCCATCTATTTGTGGTTCAACCGGTAGCCTATATTCTACTTCTAAAGCCCAGGATACGTATTGTTGGTTGTAAGAAACCCTCCATGTGCAGAAGACAGTTGGCATTGAAATTTCTTTGGGTTATGTGCCATCAAGTTAGTATCCAATGTATGGAGACTCTAGTAGGCTTTTAAGGTATGCAAAATGCTTAAGGAGCAGTTTTGCCATGCTTATGTTTCAGTGGTTGAGCTGGGATTTGAACCCAGGTCTCCCGAGTCCTAGTCCGTACCACACTTTATTTCAGTAGCCTGTTTTGCAGGCCCAAACTAATTTGCCACCCTCTGGTACAGTGAAATATGCTGTCACACAGTCAGTGTTGAAGAGAGGTTTCGTAGGGAGTGCAGTCTGCTTTTGTAGTGGTGAGGGGGTGCCATTAGGGTGAGCTTGATTTAAATCAAATTACTTTAAATCACAATTTAAATCACTACCGTACTCACAAAGTCTTTGTTTGTATGATTCCCCCTTCTAAAACAACACTCAGTTGTTACAACCTTAACATATATTTTTCACATCTTCTTTCTCAGATTAATTATACCTCTAGTATCCCTTTCTTGGTTGAAATTTTCAGTGCTTGAAAGTATGCCCTGGGCAAGAAGACAGTGAGAAATTAGAATCATGAGAAGTATTTAGTAAATTTTTAGCAAGTAGGGTGCACTTTTGCGTAGGGTTGATTTAATGGAAGCCTGTTCTGTTCCCTGCCAAAGTATGCACTTTAGAGAGAAAGGTAAGGAGGGCACTTTTGTCTGCACAGAGTTGCAAAGAGATAGTAGGTAGGATTGTAGCTTTAAAGAAATCTGTTGGAAGCCTTATTCAGATCTTCAGGATTTCTTTCAAGAACTTCTACCGTATCCTGTTGAGAGAAAGGTCCAGGAATAACATCTTAAAATGACTTGAAGAGTGCAGATTCTTCTAATGTTATTTATTGGATTGAATACTAGAGGAAATGGAAATTTTAACTTAAATATTCTATACAGAAGCCTGCAGAACTCCATACTATTTAGACAGTGAACTCTGCTTACAGTAATAATACTAGTGTGACATCAATTCAGTTCTGATTCATAGTGATCTTTTCCATTGTTTTCTAGGTGTAGAATTACCAAAAAGTGGTTGACAGTGGGTGGAAAATGGGTGTGTGTGTGTGTCAGAATACTGTTGATGGTTTGTAATATTTATAAGTTCAGCTGTGCACTCAAGTGTGGTAGAATGAGATATAACCTTCAACAGCATTACAAATGCTGCCTTAGCAAAATTGCTTTGCCCCAGGTTACACACACTGCACAGTATTTGCCTAATGTTGGGATGCAGAATTCAGCCAACCATTTTGGCTCTTCTGATGGCAGTCCTGTTTGCTCATTTCTCGTCTATCATAACAAAGCTTCTTGATTAGCTGGAGTTCCCCTGGATAGAATGAAAGTGATGTAGCTATGAGGAGTTTGGGAAATGAACATTTCCAATGAATTAGTATGATGTGTGTAGGAAACAGGGATGAGTTGAGCTTCTGGAGGAGTAAGAGACATGAAGAACCTCTAAAGCAAACCTTAACCTCCTGTGCTCGGTAGGTTAAATTCATTCTAAGGCCCTTGCAAAATAACTGTGCAATTTGATAGACAGAAAACTCGTATTTTTGGGCAGCATAGCCATAACAGCAGTACCTCTCAGCACCTTGACTCCATATCCCATTTTTTAAGAAAGTGAGCCAACGAGATGCATCAACCATCAAGGCAAGACGTCCCTATATGTAGTTGAAGTCCTTGATTTACAGTGTCAACCAAGGTGGGCAGACTTGAAGTTTCTCACATGTATTTTCAGTTTGTTTTTCCAGTAGAACACCAAGATCTACTGAGTGAGTAGAGCTATATGTTTAAAGAGAGACGTGTAAGAATCAAAGGACAAGGCACTTCTGATGGTCATTCTGAACCCTACAGGCTATCACAGGCATGACTGAGGATAAAGTCTTGTTCTCCATAGAAATTGTTTCATAAAGCAAATATTAAGTAATTATGTGAGTGTGTAGGCATGCACATGTTACACACATACACACAAAACCCAGCCATCAAAAATGTGGGTGGGGTGGCGGGTGGGAAACGCTGCTGTTAATCGAAACCCTAGGTCAGGAAACCCTAGTAGGTCAAGGAAATGGTGTTTAGAGGAGATCTTGCTGAGGCTGGGGTGAAAACAGCCCTGTCCATGAAAGAGAGGCATTCCCCCATAGCTTTGTCTTTATCTGGACCTCTTATTTTCTGTCTCCTCTGCAGGTGTGGAGTCTTGCCTGTACATCTGAATTCTGTAGCCAGCCTTGCCACTTAGCTGTTTCTGAGGCTGCTGCCAACACACCTGTTTTTTCCCTCCCTCCGTTCCTTTGTGCAATGAATGTGTGGCTACTTTTGTGATGTATGACCCAGAGTGCAAGGCGGAGGTGACTCCCTCACACGATGGCAATCGCACCTTCAGCTACACACTGGAGGACCACACCAAGCAAGCCTTCAGCATCATGAACCAGCTGCGTCTGAACCAACAGCTTTGCGACGTCACTTTGCGGGTCATATACAAAGACCTTCCCCCGGTTGAGTTCCAGGCCCACAAGGTGGTACTGGCTTCCTCCAGTCCTGTCTTCAAGGCCATGTTCACCATGGGCCTCCGGGAGCAAGGCATGGAAATGGTCCCCATAGAGGGCATACACCCCAGAGTCATGGAGCGCCTCATTGAGTTTGCCTACACGGCCTCCATCTCAGTGGGGGAGCATTGTGTGCTGCATGTCATGAACGGGGCAGTCATGTACCAGATTGACAGTGTGGTCAAAGCCTGCAGTGACTTCCTGGTGCAGCAGCTGGACCCCAGCAACGCCATTGGCATTGCCAACTTTGCTGAACAGATTGGCTGTACTGAACTGCATCAGCGAGCACGAGAATACATCTACATGCATTTTGGGGAGGTGAGTCTTGTGTAAGGGGGAGGACACAGGGTATGAAAGGGGACTGCATTGGGTGTCAGGAAAAGACTTGTACTAGAATGGAATGGGGAACGTCTGGTGTGAAAAGGGGCTCATTTCCCCTCCTAAACCTAACAAGGGCTGCTTCCACCCCACTGCTGCTGCATAATAGAATTAGCCACCACACAACCAAATCTGGTTGTGCATTGTTGGTAATCCCACCACTTTAAAATAAGGCATAGAGAGAGCATTCAACTTATTTTAAGCCAGTTGAGCTCCTTCAAACATGATTCAGCTTAAAAAAGCAAGATACTGTAGTCATTTCCTGCTGTTCTCCATGACTTAGACTGGAGGCTTTGCCACTCCTGTATCCTCAAAATCCAGTCATGTGGTGAAAACTTTAGTATCAGGCCACAGAAGTGCAGAAAGACCTATATACCCTGCATGTTGTCCAGCCTTTGCTAGACAGTGGGTACAGCTGTATCAGAAGCTGAATTCAGCAACTGTGGAGGATTTCTGCAGTCCTTCCTAATATCTTCTGCTACTTTCTTCATTAGGAAAACTTTATTTTCCTCACCTCAGGAAGAAGAAAATAATATTTGGTGAAGTGGGCTTGATCCACGAAAGCTAGCATTAAAATACAGCAGTTAGTCTTTAAAGTGCCACAATGTTTTTTATTGTTTTGTTTACTCTCTGATATTTTTATAAGCAGCACTGACATTTTAAGAGGACACGTATTGCACTACCAGGTGTTGAATCTACCAAAACATTTTAATCTGACCAAAAATATATTATCCTGAGTTTTGCTCATAAGCCAGACTATAGGAGTAAGCCTATAGGAGTAAATCTTGTATACACAAGTAAAAAATTGAGGCTAATAATGCAGCAAACAGAGCTATAGGTCACTCTGCTACCTTCCACCAGCTATTCTCTGCTGGCTTTCAAGAACTCACTCTTTTATGATTGGTTGGGTTTATTTCCAAAAAAATTACTGTAGTTTTTTATGTCTTTAAAAATGTCTGTAACCCTTCTGAAAGAACCTTCTCAGAAAATGTAGGCCTTTTGTGTGTGTGTGTGTGTGTGTGTGTTTCTATTATGGTGAAAGCCAGATTCTTTGACAAGAGGGATTGGGGCAGTGGTGGGCATAAAAAATTTTTTTTACCACACTGTGGGTGTGACCATGTGACTGGGTGGGAGTGGCCTGTTGGCCATGTGACTGCTCTTCACTATAGAGCAGTGATGGGCAGTCTTGGCCCTCCAGCTGTTCTTGAACTTCAATTCCCAGAAACCCTGACCAGCTGGTGTGTTGACTTAGGCTTCTGGGAATTGAAGTCCAAGAAGAGCTGGAGGGCCAAGACTGCCCATCACTGCTATAGAGCTATTTATGAAAATAGAAGCCTTGTCTATTTTAATCACTATAGAGAACCTCTGAAGCCATTTCCCCTTTGTCCAAGGCTTTTCCAGGGCTGCGTTTCACCCCGAAACGCCTCCCCAACAGCTGTGGAGTGGCTGGGGATGTGCTTTGGGGTGAAACGGAGCCCAGGAAAAGTCTTTGATGAAGGGGGAAATGGAGCCAGCCCCCTCCAAAGCCTCTTCTAGGAGGAGGGGGAGGTGGGTAGGGCCAGCCATTTTTACTACGCGTACTGGTGCGAACCTGCTGATGCCCACCACTGGATTGGGGTGGTACAAAAGGTTGAGAACTACTGTGCTAAAATCTGCTTTATTATATTCCCCTATGTAGTAGTGCCACCATGCACTTTCCTCCCATGCAGAGCTCTGGCCTGTGGAAGCATACAGGACAGTGCCCCAGGCAGCATCTGAGTGGTTCTTACAGACATGCACTATACATCCTGTCTCCCCAAATCTTGGGAGAGGTTATGGTCATACTTGTGGCCCTCGCCCATCGTCTACCCATCTTGCTCCCTTTGCAGGTATCCAAGCAGGATGAGTTCTTCAACCTTTCCCATTGCCAGCTGGTCACTCTGATCAGCCGGGATGAGCTGAATGTACGTTGTGAGTCAGAGGTCTTCCACGCTTGCATCAACTGGGTGAAGTATGACTGCGAAAACAGGCGGCTCTACATCCAAGCCTTGCTGAAGGCAGTGCGCTGCCACTCGCTCACCCCACACTTCCTTCAGATGCAGCTGCAAAAGTGTGAGATCCTGCAGTCAGACTCCAGCTGCAAGGACTACTTGGTCAAGATCTTCCAGGACCTCACTTTGCATAAGCCCACCAACGATATGCCCTGCCGAACGCCCAAAGTGGGCCAGCTCATCTACACAGCCGGGGGCTACTTCTGCCACTCGCTCAGTTACCTGGAAGCCTACAATCCCTGTGATGGCTCCTGGATCCGGCTAGCTGATCTGCAGGTGCCCCGCAGCGGCCTGGCAGGCTGTGTGGTCGGCGGGCTCTTCTATGCCATTGGTGGGAGAAACAATTCCCCTGATGGCAATATGGACTCAAATGCTATTGACTGTTATAACCCCATGACCAACCGGTGGAGTCCTTGTGCTCCGATGAGTGTGCCCCGGAACCGGATTGGTGTAGGAGTGATCGATGGAATGATTTACGCGGTAGGAGGATCTTTTGGGAGCACTCACCATAAGAGTGTGGAAAGGTGAGAGGGGGGGGGAGTGTAGTGTACTTGTGGGTTTGCTTGCTTATTTACTTAATACAGTTATGTCTCACTTGCAGCATAAATAGCAAAGAGTCTTCTGGGTTTTTAAAGGCTTACAACAGGGATTCTCAACCTGCAGCCCGTGGGCCGGATGCAACCCACGGCACCACCACACATGGAAGTACCATGTAGCGGAGGAAGGGCAAAAAGGCTGTCCACCCACCGAAGCTGTCTGAGGGAGCATGACCTGGCCCTCGGCTTTAAAAGGATGAGAACTCCTGGCTTACAAGATCTATTTGGCACAAACTGTAGGGACTGCGGTGGCTTAGTGATTAAGATGCTGAACCTAATGACAGGAAGATCAGTAGTTTGAGAGTGGAGTGCTGCATGACAGAGTGAGCTCCCATCTCTGTCCCAGTTCCGGCCAACCTAGCAGCTCTAAAGCAAGAAATTGCAAGTAGATAAATAGGTACAGCATAGGTGGAAAAGTACAGTAACAGCATTTCGTGCGCTCAGGTATTTAGTCATGCCTGCCACATGACCATGGAAATGTATGTAGATGCAGACAGTGCTGGCTCTTTGGCTGTAAACAGATGAGCACCGTACCCTAGAGTCAGATATGACTGGCTTTCGAGCAAGGGAGACCTTTACAGATTGTAGCCCATTTCTTCAAATGCATCTGGAAAAGTGACAGATAAATCTTGTTAATATTTGAAGCACTATAACACTCTTTGTTGTTTGGCATGGATAGCTGCTTCTCTAGAAATATATACCCCAATCCTCCTTTCAGTTAGCACATGTTTGTATGCATTTTTCTACTTCTCCCTTTCTTATTTCCAGAACAACCTTGTGATGTAGGTTACACACACTTTCGAGTCACATGGGCTTCTGACTTCTGATACCGTCTGCTCCTGGCTCTAGTCCACACAGGTCTTGTCCACAAATACTGAAGAACTAAATGAAGATTCTCAGGGAGTTTGGTTCACCCAAGATTTCATTCACTAGAATGATGCCTTGATTTTCTAGAAAAATCACTTGCCCCATTAGGCAAGCTCACCTGCTTTTGTCTTTGTTCTGGAGGATATAAAAATGTAGAGTTATCTGTGCAAATGATTGTTTAGTTAGTTGCCTTGTCTGGTTCAGGAATGAAGGTAAAGGTAAAGGTTTCCCTTGCTCGAAAGCCAGTCATATCCGACTCTAGGGTGCTGTTTCAAAGCTGAAGAGCCACCGCTGTCTGCTTCTGCAGACATTTCCATGGTCATGTGGCAGGCATGACTAGACACCGAAGCGCACGGAACGCTGTTTCCTTCCCACCGAAGTGGTCCCTATTTATCTACTTGCAATTTCTTGCTTTCAAACTGCTAGGCTGGTAGGAGCCTGGGACAAAAGACGGGAGCTCATTTCCGTCCTGCTTACTCGGGAATCGAACTGCTGACCTTCCGCTTCCCAGTCAGCATCTTAGCCACTTGAGCCACTGCAGTCAGGAACGAATCTTAAGAAATTTACTGGGAATGTTACATAATCCCTTGGCTGGGATAGCTAAATTTACCAAGTTCTATAGCGGGCTGGTCTTCAGACTGTGTACAAGACTTTAGAACATAAGAACAGCCTTGCTGGAACAGGTCACAGAAGCCCATCCAGTCCAGGATTCTGTCTCACACAGTGGCTCACCATTTGCTTCAGGGTATTATTCCCAAGCAGATGCTTTCACCTGCTTAGGATTCCCTGGCAATGGCATTAAGAGATATCCTGTATCTCTCCAACCCGGAGGTTGTCCTTAGGTATCCATAATTATAGCCATTGATACCCTTGTCCTCCATGAACTTGTCTCATCCTTTCTTGAAGCTGTCAAGACTGACAGCTGTCACCACTTCTTCTGGCAGGGAGTTCCATAGACCATTGATCCTCTGGGTGAAAAAGTACTTTCATAGAAATTAAAAAGGAAAAGTTGCAGAGGGCTGAGATATCAGTTAGTGGAACCAGGGCATAGAATTGCAGTCCCTTCTGGGTTGCACCTCAAAGCTGTAGGTATGCAGGGTTCATTTTTAAATGAATTTATTTTCCCTTTTAAGAAGCCACCCTGCACAAAAGAAAGCTAACAAGACAGTGTTTTGCCAGCTGAAGTTGAGCAACTCCAAATTGCCCTGCTGTTTGTGCCAGGTAAACATTTTAAAGGACTTACGTAGACTGGGCACTAGACTCCTTAAAATGCTTCCTCCGCTTTTCTGAGAAGCAGTTACCGGTAAGAGTCAAGTCAGAGAACCTACGTGACTCAGGCCCAACAGTGATCTCCCTCCTTATTTTTTTTAATGGTGTGTATGTTATGTGCTAGGCTAGCTTAGCCTGCCTCCTGCAGGCTTGGCAGAGATCCATGTATGTTCCCACACAGGTGCCCTCTGCACCAGTGGGATGGATGTTTAAAGCTGACATAAGAACATAAGAACAGCCTTGCTGGAACAGGCCACAGCCCATCCAGTCCAGCATTCTGTCTCACAGAGTGGCTCACCATTTCCTTCAGGGTATTCCCAAGGAGATGCCCTCACCTGCTTAGGATTCCCTGGAAATGGCATTGAGCGATATCCTGCCTATCTCTCCAACCCGGAGGTTGTCCTTAGGTAGCCATAATTATAGCCATTGATAGCCTTGTCCTCCATGAACTTGTCTAATCCTTTCTTAAAGCTGTGAAGACTGACAGCTGTCACCACTTCTTCTGGCAGGGAGTTCCATAGACCAGTAATCCTCTGGGTGAAAAAGTACTTTCTCTTATTTGTTTGAGAACTAGTACCCAAAAGTTTCATGGAGTGTCCCCTAGTTCTAGTGTTGTGCGATAGGGAAAACAGTTTTTCCTTATCTACCTTGTCCACACCGTGCATGATTTTATAAACTTCATTCAGGTCACCTCTTAGTGAAAAGGCCCAACCGTTGCAGCCTCAGATGGTAAGGAAGGTGTTCCAGTCCCCTAATCATTCTGGTTGCCCTCCTCTGTACTTTCTCCAACTCCATAATATCCTTCTGGAGGTATGGCGACCAGAACTGTACACAATATTCCAGATGGGGCCTCACCATAGATTTATAAAGAGGCAAAATGACACTTGCTGACCTCCTTGTAGAGGCAACAGAGAGCTACACATACCTGAGAACAAAGAAAAAAAACCTAGAAGAATAGCAGTCTTGAGTAAAGAAAGAAAAATTAACAATACAGTAGATTGGTTCAGGAGTTTTGGATGGAATTGGGAAGGAGACACTTCTGTCTCTGGAGAGTTTAGAAAGCTACCTTTAAAAGGCAAATAAGTATAATTTCAAGCTTCCTAGACCAAGTTAAGCTGCCATTATACTTAGACTTAGATCCTCCCGCGCTATTGTAGTATATCAGGCACATATCTGTCAACCTTCCCGGATTGGCCGGGATTTCCTGATTTTTGGCGCCAATTTTCGCCATTTCCTGCCCGCAACTGCCAAAACCCCGGAATTGGCAGGGGGGGGAGGTACTGCACATCCCTTCTGCGCAGATCGCCTTCTACGCATGCGTAGAACCTTTCTACGCTTGTGTAGAACCCTTCTATGCTTGCGTAGAACCCTTCTACGCATGCGTAGAAGCCGATCTGCGCAGAAGAGGATCGTAGAAGCCTACGCATGCATAGAAGGGTTCTACGCAAGCGTAAAAGCCTTCTGCGCATGCGTAGGAGGCGATCTGCGCAGAACCGTTCGGCAACCTGCGCAGAACTGTCCTGCGCAGGTCCCATATTTTCCGGAACCGCGGTTGACAGGTATGATCAGGCAGCAAGGGATCTCCAATGGGTTCGATCTTGGGCGAGTACTTCAGCATTAGCCTCCCATGTCATTTTTAAGGTCTTTAAATCTGCCATGGAAGTTCTTCACCATGTGTTTCAAGGGTGTCTTTGTCGTTTTGGCATCAGGAGGGGTCCAACTTAACAGAGTTACTTGAAATTCTTCTTGCCGTTTCTGTAGCGGTTTTATTTTTTTACAAGGATGGGTTGTTAGCCCAACACACAAACCTCCTCTCTCATCCAGGCTTGGGAGCGGCAATGGCGGAGTTTATAGTTGCTGGCATTATAGCTGCATTATTTTAAAACTAATTTTTCTCAATTAAAAAGTAACTAAAATAGTTGCTTTTTATTTAGTTTGGTTTAAAAAAATATCAGAATGTCTCAGGTCACTTCTCTATTAGACAAAACATATGCAAGTAGCAAATCCACACTCCTAACTGTAAGAGATAGCTGAAACAATTAAAAATTATTGAAATTACTTTTCATTGCATAACAATCATACCTGCCTTAGCTAGTACTGCAAAAATGGGAATTAATAGGTCATTAATTGTAGCACATTCTGGATTACTCACAGGCTCCTTCAAGTCATGACAAAGCTTCCCTGCATGCTTCTGTCTCAGGCTACAGGGAAGCAACACAAGGAGTCAAGACTGAGAGAGAGAGAGAGAGCAGTGGCTGTGTTGATCATTCTGTTTTCAGCAGAATGGAGGTTAAAGGCTAGTAAACAGATCATAAATAGTTCTTCCCCACCCCAGTGGTCAAAAGTACTAGCAGGTTCTTTTCTGTAGCCCCATGGTTGCACATCTTGGGTCGGGGTTTTTGCCCTGGGTTTCCAGAATCCCTCACCTGATCTGGCTGCCAAGTGAGTCATAACACCAAAGCCACGAATGCAGACTCAGCCTTGACTATGATTTGTGAAGCAGAATTTAGTGATCTTCTAGCAGCAGGAAGAGAATGCGATGTCCTAAGGGCAAAATCTGTACCCTGGGAGCGCATAAACAAGAGTTGTAGTATAAAAATGTAACATTTCCACATTGGAGAAAGAAGCTGATGTTGTTGTGTGGTGTTACAGTTTGAAGGTCAGGGGTTATCCAGCCTGGTGGTGACCTACAGTAGATTGGAAGTCATCAGCCAGTGGCAGGTCACCTCCTAAGCCCACTGCCCTGTTGCCTCTTGGGTTGATGAAGCAGATTTCTCACGCTCTCTGCCTTTCCGGTGGTTCACATCCCTTCAAGTAGCCTGGGTTCTCCCCTTGTCTGTGCTGTCAACTTGCCCTGAGGTGGCTGCTCCTTTCCCTTCAGGTACGATCCAGAGCGAGACGAATGGAAGTTAGTGGCACCCATGCAGATGCCCCGGATTGGTGTTGGGGTGGCTGTGCTGAACCGCCTCTTGTATGCTGTGGGTGGCTACGATGGAACTTGCCGCCACAACTCAGTGGAGTGCTACTATCCGGAACGAGACGAATGGGAAATGATTGCCTCAATGAAAACCATCCGGAGTGGAGCAGGTGAGGATGGTGACGGCAGCCGTTGTCCCTGTGAACCAGAGCCTTCAGTGTGGCTGCCATCTCCACTGGTTTCATAACTATCAGTTGTACGCATAGCTGTTCTCGTGTTCTTTTTCTCCTGCTCAGGGCTGGGCCACACGTTTTGTGTGGGCAGATAGAACTGGGGGGTTTTCCTAACAGAGAGAATGTGGTGAAGTCAGCTCTTGGCTCTGGTGAGGATGTCCGTCTTAACTATTTAAAATATAGCCACCTAATATAAATAATTAGCAGTGAGTGGAAGGATTCCATACTTTGGACTGGAGTAAAGTTTGATGAGCTGGAGAGAATCTCAGAAGCAGCAAAGGGCAAAGGAAGGCCCGCCAGTCGCCTGGCATTCTGCCATTTGTTTGCTGATGGACAGGCCTGCCAGTGTCTCTTGATAACAGTTTATTGAGCAATCTTACTGCTGCTTACAATCATCCCTAAAAAGTAGTGCAAGAGTTTAGGAAAACAATATGTAATGTTTTGAAAAAGTTGCACAAACATATATGTATTTATTTATCAATTGCATTTATATCCTGCTTTTCCTTCTGTGAGCTCAAACTAGGATACAGTGGTACCTCACATTACGACCGCTTCGTTTAACGTAATTTTTGCTTAAATGAAAATCCATAGAAAATAACACCTCATGATACGATGATTTTGACAATGCGAAGTAAGTTTTCCTATAAATTACATGGTATACAGTGGCCACTTCTGTTAATACTGTGTGTTCTGCATTGTGTTTCGTATTATGAATTTTTCATAATACGAATCATCCTGGGGAACGCATTAAATTTGTACGAGGTACCACTGTATATGGTTCTTTTCTTCCCAGTGAGTTAGGTCAAGCTGAGAAAGTGGTTGGGCCATTCCACTAACTACACTGCAGTGGCTTTTAAGTTGACAAGACAGGGATGAGGAATGTGTGGGCCTTCCAGCTCCCGTCAGCTTCAGCCAGCATGGCCAGCAGTCAAGGATGATGGGAAATGATAGTCCAAGAACATGTAAAGGGCCATATGTTCCACATTTCTGAGTTAAGGTCTTTAACCAAGATGACATGAAAACATTTGTTGGATCTTCACACACTAAAAGGTAGCTGACACTGGTATGTCTCAATGCTACTATGTTCTAATGCAGGCGTTTGTGCCCTTAATAACTGCATCTATGCCATGGGAGGATACGATGGGACAGATCAGCTTAACAGTGTGGAACGCTATGATGTAGAAACAAGCACCTGGTCCTTTGTCACACCCATGAATCACCGTCGGAGTGCGCTTGGGGTTACAGTGTATCAGGGCAAAATCTATGTGCTGGGTAAGTATGGACAGACTGAAGTGCAAATGACTTCTTCTCTGGTGGGAGATGGCCAAGACCCAAGAAGCAATTGTGTTTGCTTGGTGCTGATCCATTTTGCTGCGGATCAAAACAAATTGTGTCATATTTAAGAATGAAGACAACCTGTGTTCAAGATCAAGTCAGGGAACCCCTCCCCCACTATTATTTTTCCAACATCCTGGCTGATGAAGATTTCTGGAAATCTTAAGCTTACATAGGTTTTATGCACCTTTAGGCTGGCCTGATAAAGATTTTATTCTTTGAGATGCTCACTAACCAGGTTTTAGCTGATAAGGCTTACTCTTGATGTTCCTTTATATATTTACATGGAAGTAAATCCATGTTCCAATTTGGTGGGTGCATAATTCAGACACCCTTGCTCCAAACTTCACCAAATATGGAGAGGTTTGAGAGGAGTCAGCAGAAGACTCCAATTTTGGTATGTCTAGGTGGCTTGGAAGTTAAGATATGCCCCTCATCACACATTGAATTTTCCCTAAACCAGTTGGTGGTGACCTAAGACTCTGGCACAGTACTGTGTATATATATTTAAATTGGGTAAAATTCTGACTTGATTTGCACATGTGACATGGAGGCACGAGTGTGTGCCTGAATCTGTCCTATGCATACCAGCAGATGCCCTCAGGTCTTACTCTTGCCAGTCAGCAGAACACACTGACCAGGAACTGAATGTTGTCCTATATGTCTTTAGTTTGATCCACTCCTTTCCCTGTTGGATGAGGTTGTTTGTTGGTCAGTCATGCCGTTTTCCTTAAGGGTGGGTTGAGCAACCTGTGACCATTCAGTTCTTGGACTGCAGCTCCCATCATGCTCATTGGTGAATATAATAGCTAAGATCTGATAAAGGGGTGTAGTTCAACAGCACCTGTAGGCCACAAATTGCCTAAAGAGACTGTTCCTGGACTGGTCAGCATGAGGGTAGAGCCTATATAGCTGGGAGGCAAGTTCTTAGCACAGGGGTTCCCAAAGTACAGCCTGTGGGCCAGATCTGGCCCCCAACACCAGCTCATCTGGCCCACACCACCCTTGCTGCTGCCAGAAGCGGAAGTAAAACGTGCCATTTTATTTCTGCTTCCGGGAGCAGCAAGGGTGGTGTGGGTCAGATTAATTGGTGTTGGGGGCCAGATTTGGCCCATGGGCCATACTTTGGGCACCCCTGGCTTGACAGCATGTGTGAGCTACATGTTCTTTTGTCTGTATAGCCATAACCCCTGAGGACCAGAGAGCAGCCCCCTGGCATGGCATGGGCTCAGTCCCACATCCTATTAATCAGCTGGTTCTCTCCTACTGCAGGTGGCTATGATGGTCAGACCTTCTTGGATAGCATTGAGTGTTATGACTCTACCACTGATACTTGGACAGAGGTAACCCATATGACTTCAGGCCGTAGCGGGGTGGGGGTGGCCATCACTATGGAGCCCTGCTGCAAACAGACTGACGAGCAGAAGTGCCACTGTTAAGGGCAACAAATGGGAACCAAGTTCTCCTTAACACAGACGAAGGAAGACAAATCGGAGAGGATTCAGTATTATGAGAGGCCAAGTCCTGTTCTGCCAGAAGAAAGGGAAAGTGCCAAGAATGGGTGAAACGTCATAACGCCCTTTAAACTGTGAGATGCTCATGGGAGGAAAAACTCAGCTCCTGCTGCATCGCTTTATGTTGGGACCTGCACCGGATTCATTGTTGCCTCTGTGATGCCCGAGTTTGGTTCTGGGCTTGGGAATGAGGCATCACCCACAAAGGAACTTTTCCATATGGTCTACAGAAGAGAATTTGATGCTCACTGCACACTTCTTTTAAGCTCCCCGAGAGTGAACGGGCCTGTGGGCTTGGAGCCTCTTTTGCATGGATGGGTGGGGGGAGCATCTTGTACATAAGCCATTCCTGCTCCTTTGAAGTATGTGTTGTACAGACCTTTTGACAATGGATCCAAGCTTAGATTTGAAGTTCTCTTTCTGTGCCCTGGCCACACTGGCAGATTCTTGGGAAGTCTGTCAAAGTGCAGAACTGGAGTTGGCTGTGGCCGCTCTTCTATGAGTAATGATCCCCAGGTAAGTTACCATGGATCAGCAAAACTGCAAAATTTCAGGTAGGCCCTGGCCTAAGTTTTTTTATCTTAGCCCCACAGGAAAGCACAACCTCCTAAAAGACATGGGGGTGAAATCAGAAGAGAACTCGTTTTTTGAATTATATTTCTCACACAAATAAAATACCTTTTGTGGTTAGTACTAAAGTTATTTGTTTTCCTTCCGTGCATTTATTCAAATAAGATACACCAGAGTATAGAAATGCAGTGACTAGGAAAGAAAAGGCTGCTTTCTATATAGTTTGTTGCCTAAAGGACCATCCACTGTCCATGTATCTGTTTGCCAGGAACCAAATTGTTCACCATGAGGTATTCACAAGGTTCCACAGGTAGTCACTGATGAAGCAACGAGAGTGTTGACTGCTGTCGAGGTTGATGGATTGAGCAATGTCAGGTCCATAATGGGCTGAAGGCAAAAAGGAGGTTAAGGAAAAATCTTTTCACATTCCCCTCTGAGCAAGAAAACACCCATTTGCTTATGGTAGAAGGATACTTCCTTTGATGACTGTTGGCTCACAAGAATAGTCCCAGTCAATGTGGCAGATCTGATAATAAAGATGTACAAGATACCTGCAAGACATCATCATAGAAATGCAGAACTGGAAAGGGACCCTATGGATCATCAAGTCCACCCACTATCAAGGAAACACTGGGGAATCAAACTCTCAACCCCTAGATCTACCACCAGATACCTAAACCACTGATGCCAGTTTATCCTGAACCTGGCCATTTTGATTAATAATAGGTTTCCATGGTCTTGCTTAAAGTGTCAAGGCTAAAATCTCAGGCTTCATGCATTTAGCATTCACTGTATCCATAATGACTGTATCTATTTATTTATTGCATTTATATACCTCCCACCTGGATTATTTTCCTACCCTGGGCACTATACAATTAATATACAGTACACTGGCAACATCCAAGGTAGGAAAGTATCATAAATTTAAACTAAACTACTATTTGACACTGGAGAGGATATCCCATAATGCCTCTTTAAAAATAATGTTTTCAGTTGTTTTTTAAATATGTCCAGTGACAGGACCTGGCACAGCTTGAGTGATAACAAATTCCATAGTGTAGGTGCCACACCAAGGCGGCTCTCCTCTTTACCATGACGTTTCTCGGCATTGGCATCTGGAGCTGCGATGAACGAGGGATGTGGGAGAGATGCTTTGACAGATAAGGTCCTAAACTGTATAGGGCTTTATATGTTAAAAGATAATAATACCTTGTACCGGATACAGAAAGGAACAGGAAGCCAGTGCATATTTGCCATGGCTGGGGAAATGTGCTCAAATTTCTTTGTTCCTGTCACCAGTGTGGCAGCTGCGTTCTGCTGAAGTCTCCATATCAAGGACAAGGGTAGTTCCATGTAGAGAACACATTACATTAATCAATTCATGAAATTACCAGTTAATTGACGGGTTGTAAGGAAACATCTATCCAAGTAGGGACGCAACTGCAATTAGATGGAGTTGGAAAAAAGTGGCTAACTACCACCACTATTTGAAGATCCAGGGTCATGGATGGATCTAAGATGATCTCCAAGTTGCACACTTGATCCCTAGAAGTGAGAGCAATCTCACCTAGAGCAGGGACCAGGCCACCTAATTGGGCAGATAGTCCCTCCAACACCAAGACCTCCGTCTTGTCAGGGTTAAGCCTCAGCTTGTTAGATTTCCTCCATTATTGAGGAGAGACAGCTGTCAAGGAATCGAACCACATCTACCACAGAAGTTGAAAGGAGAGAGAGAGCTGGGTGTTGTCTGCATATTGGTGACACCAAATCTCTAAATGACCTCTCACAATAGCTTAATATAGATGTTAAACTACATTGGGGAGATCACTGACTCCTGTAGAATGCCCCACTGAATAGTCCCTAGCGTTGAAACAAGTTGAATTCCCCAAGTTGAATTAATCTGGGTCCAACTGCCGAGGAAGGACCAGAACCTCTGCAACATAGTGCCCCATGTCCCTAAACCAGACAACCACCTCAAGAGACTACTGTGTTCGATGATATCGAAAGCTGCCAAGAGATCCTGGAGCCGTGATGGCGAACCTTGGCACTCCAGATGTTCTTGGTCTTCAATTCCCAGAAGCCCAAGCACCCTGTGGATCCACACAAATGGATTTACTGTGATTCATCTGGCCTGTGCTGCCCGGTCGCTCCCAGAAGCAGAAGTAAAACGCACCCATGCAGTTAAGACTCTTCCGGGTTAACCCTTCCTCCATCCAGGCGCGTTTAACTTCCGCTTCCGGGAACGACGAGGGCAGTGTGGGCCGGATGAATCGCAGTAAATCCATGTGTGGATTCACAGGGTTCTTGGGCTTCTGGGAATTGAAGTCCAAGAACATCTGGAGTGCCAAGGTTCACCATCACAGTCCTCGAGAGACAAAGCTACCCTGTCTGCTTTCTGGAGAATGCCATTATGATGAATTGAGAATATGCATCACCCACTCATCAAATCCATTAATAGATTTTACTAATTACACTGGGCAAGGATCATAACGACAGCTCATAGGTTGACAGCGAGCAGGCACCTTGTCCACCTCCTCAAATGACAAACTGAAACCGCTCCACAAAGGTATGACAAGATGGCTCGTTGCACATCTCAACCTGATTACTTTAGTAAATTTGGAGTCAAGGTCCTGTCAGATGACCTCAACCTTTGTTGAATTGTTTTGCAAACTCTTCACAACTCTATTCACTTTGGCGAGGAACACTTGGTTGACCTCCTGCAGTTGAGGCTACAGACTATCTTATAGAGTTCCACTTGTGGATTAGATGCCTCTTGAATTCACTGGGCACTGTAATGGGCATATCTAGCCTCTGCTTTATCCACATAGTGTGGCAATTAGAAATCACAGGACTGCGCTCATAACTTCTTGGAGAGGGCAAAGCTCCCCTTTAAATACAATTTAACATTTGTACAATGTTTTTCAAAGCCTCATGTGCTTCTGTAATCTTTAAAATATAAGGATGTCCCACAGTTGGGTCAGCGCTCACCCCAAAATGGGCGGGAGTATTGATCAGTGTTATGACAGTTTGTAAAATAAATTGTTGTGTCCATATTGCAGTTATGGGACACTCGGACTAAGTGTGGTAAATGCCATAAGCTGCTCAGTAAGTTCGCAGTAGATTTTTAAAATACTTATTTATTTATTAAATAAATATTTATAATCCTGTCTGAAGCACACAAAGGTGCTTTCTGGGTTGAAAGGATTTTTGCTGGAGAAACTCCACTCAGGGGACGTCCGAATGAGGCTCCTTTCATGTCCCCAAGATCTTTTTCCCCCCACCAAAGTGGTTCCTATTTATCTACTTGCAATTTCTTGCTTTCAAACTGCTGGGTTGGCAGGAGCTGGGACAGACAAGCACTCAATCCGTCATGCAGTTCTCAAACTGCCAACTTGCCAGCCTTCCAGCTAACAAGGTGAGCTTCTTAACCACTGAGCCACTGCAGTCCCACTGCAGAGGAGATGAGGTGTGGACTGGGAAGAGGGGCTGCCCCATTTATAGCTTAGTTTCTTAGCCCTTGTGTTGAGTGGCATGATAAAAGAAAAATGATAGCAAAAAGTTCCATCTTGCAGTAGCAAACATATATTTCTTGCCTTCACACTAACCTGTCTTAGGCAGACAGCCTCTAGCTGTGACATCAGCCTAAATCAGGCGTATCCAACCTTTTTACGCCATGGCCTGACCATGCCCCCCCTGAAAGTGGAGGTAAATTGCGCTTCCGTGTTGACGACAGCCGTGGCGCATTTATGGCTGATGTAACCACGTTCACATATGTGCAGGCATGTTTTACGGCTGTTGTAAATATCGCCCACTTCCACATGAAATGGTGCTGCGGGCCGGGTTCGGCCCAGGGGCCATAGGTTGGGAACCCCTGGTCTAAATGAACCATCAATGTCCTTGAAGATAGCATAAGCATGGCTCATACCGATCTCAGATCTCCCTGACTTCCTTTGTGGGTCTGGAAACCATGGAAGTAGATGGACGTTTATGCTTATTTTCTGCAGTGTGTTACATGTGACCAGATGGGTTTTTCATTAAAATTATTAAAAATTCACTCCTGCTTACTATCCCCCACCCCTGCATGCCCACTTGCAAGTATGATGTGCCATCTCTCAACAACCTAACTGCTATATACTCTCCACTTCTGATCTTTTGACTAGTACTAAATGACACTTGCCGTTTCTTCTAGTCCAGTGATCCACCTGCCTATGAAATGGCCATAAATGATAAACATACTAACAATGCTAGCAAATATATGCAGGTTCTTCTTAGGAAAGACTGGGTCTTTTGTTTCTATTATAGAAATAAAGTTGGGTACCTTGATAAAGCAATTGGCAGAATGTCAGATCATAAAGGTTGAGAACCACTGCTTGGACAGATAAGAACATAAGAACAGCCTTGCTGAAAGAGGCCACAGGAGCCCATCCAGTCCAGCAGTCTCACACAGTGGCTCACCATTTGCTTCAGGGTATTATTCCCAAGGAGATGCCTTCACCTGCTTAGGATTCCCTGGAAATGGCATTGAGAGATGTCCTGCCTATCTCTCCAACCCGGAGGTTGTCCTTAGGTATCCATAATTATAGCCATTGATACACTTGTCCAACATGAACTTGTCTAATCCTTTCTTAAAGCTGTCAAGACTGACAGCTGTCACCACTTCTTCTGGCAGGGAGTTCCATAGACCAGTGATCCTCTGGGTGAAAAAGTACTTTCCCTTATTTTTTTCAGAACTAGTACCCAAAAGTTTCATGGAGTACCCCCTAGTTCTACTGTTGTGTGATAGAGAAAACAGTTTTTCCTTATCTACTTTGTCCACACCGTGCATGATTTTATAAACTTCAATCGGGTAACTTCAATCAGGTTTCACGTTTGCTAACATTACATCATGCAGTAGTCTAAACCAGGGATTCACAACCTACCACCTGCAGGCTGGACCCGACCCACGGCGCCATTTCATGAGGCTCGCATTTACAACAGTCACGGACGCATTTTACAGCAGCGTTATGGCTGGGGGGACCATGTGACCGGCCCACTCAGCTGTCTGAGGGCGAGTGGTCTGGCCCATGACCTGAAAACATTGAGAGCCCTTAGTCTAAACCCTCCCATAATTGTATCCCCCATAGTAAGGGTGAAAATCAAAGCAGCAGAGGGAGGTTTCATACTCACGTAGCTGACATGGACGAGTCAGCTTCTTCAGCCGCATTCCTCTCCTGCTGCCTGGTTTCTTCTCTCAGGGCCTCTAGCTGTTTCCTTAATTCAGTACATCCTGTGAGTGAAGGAATTTTGCTTCCAGTTGATCTCAAATCAAAGCTATTAGTTTAACTAGAGATAGTACTGTGGATGTTACTGTTCAAATGTTAGGACAAAATTGTTCTGCAGCAGCTTCACTCGTTTCTACATTCTTCCAATTCAGGCAACAGGGTGCCCTGCGACTCCTTGACCTACTTGTTATCTTTCCAATATTGTATATAAGAATCTTCTGCTAAGTTACATGAAGTAAAAGTCCTTGACTTCATGCTGTAGGCAACTGAGTTGGAGAAAACTCACCCTCAGCCATAATTTAGTCAGGAAACAAGTGGGTTGAGCTATTACTCCTGAAAATATTAATCTAGGATTGGAACTGTAGCAATAGCAAATAGATTTATATGCCACCCTATAGCGCATAGTGAACTATGTGACCTTCCAGAAGTTAAGCTGCAAAGCTCATAATCCCATAGCCCCATAATCGCATGACCAACTGTAAGGCTAGGCCAGTGGTGGCGAACCTTTTAGAGACCAAGTGCCCAAAATGCAACCCAAAACCCACTTATTTATTGCAAAGTGCCAAGACAGTAACAGGGGAGGGAGGGAACGATCCCATTGGGCTGCTGGGCAGAGGGGCAGGGTGAACTCTGTGCTGGGGAGATGGAGGAAGCATTCATATTTGGCTGCTGGGCAGAGAGGTGGGGCAAACTCTGTGCTGGGGCCCAGAGAGGGCCTTGAGTGCCACCTCTGGCACGTGTGCCATAGGTTTGCCACCATCGGGCTAGGCCTTACAGGAGTAGCCATCTAACATCTGGAGAGCCACAGCTGCCCACCTTTAGATTAACCAGATGGCAAAATAATCTGAAAGCACCAAGAATCCTCAGCACCCACAGGTCCTCATGACTCTTGTTTGTTTCCCCCTGGATAAGTGATGCTGTATGTAAGGGAACAAGAAAGTTGTGTAAAAACCAAGTTGCTCCATTGAGCCCAATATACAGGTGAAACTCGGAAAATTAGAATATTGTGCAAATGTTCATTCAGTTCAGTAATGCAACTTAAAAGGTGAAACAAATATATGAGATAGACTCATTACATGCAAAGCGAGATAGTTCAATCCTTACTTTGTTATAATATTGATGCTTATGGCTGACAGTTTATGAAAACTCTAACCCCCCAATCTCATGTGCCCCATAATCATCACATAATCTCATGTACGCTGTACGCCATGATCATCACAATTATAACGAATTAAGGCATGACATCTCTCACTTTGCATGTAGTGAATCTATCTCATTTATTTGTTTCACCTTTTAAGTGAACCTTAATATGGTTGATGAGGTGCATGTAGATGAACAGATTGCAGGAGAGAGGCTCCTTGTACTAGGCGATTCAATAATTAGAAATACAGAGAAATGGATTTGTGATGCACATGATAACCGTGTGGTGACTTGCCTGCCGGTTGCAAAAGTTGCAGACATCACAAGAAATCTTTGATAGATTGTTAGAGAGAACTGGGAACAAGCCGGTGGTCATGGTACACGTTGGTACCAATGATGTTGGGAAGGCCAAGTGGTCTGTCCTGGAAGCCAAATTTAGGTTGTTAGGAAGAAGATTGAAGTCCCGGACTTCCAAGGTAGCATTTTCAGAAGTGCTGCCTGTCCCTCACGCAGGACCTACCAGGCAGGCAGAGCTCAGAAGCCTCAATGCGTGGATGAGGCGGTGGTGTCGAGAGGAGGGCTTCAGATTTGTCAGGAACTGGAGAACATTTTGGGACAAGCCAAATCTGTTCAGGAGGGATGGATTGCATTTGAACCATGATGGGACCAGATTGCTGGCACTCAACATCAAAAAGGCTGCAGAGCAGCTTTTAAACTGATAACTGGGGAAAAGCCGACAGGAGCTGGGCAGCATCCGGTTCGGGAAAGTGTGTACTTGAGTAGTGAGGAGGATGCAAAAATTACTGAGCAGAGCAAGGAGCTAGTCACCAGCACTCTAGCAGAAGGATGCAAGAGGCAGTCTAACAATGCAACTGGACTCAAAAGACTGTGTCAGAAAAGCATATATAAATGCTTGTATACAAATGCCAGAAGCCTCCGGAACAAAATAGGGGAGCTGGAATACTTAGCAATAGGTAAGAATATTGATATTATTGGTATCACTGAAACCTGGTGGACGGATGATAACCAATGGGATACAGTTATCCCAGGCTACAAACTGTACAGGAAGGATAGGAAGGGACAAACGGGAGGTGGTGTAGCCTTGTATGTCAAAGAAGTGATAAAATCGTATGAATTGGAATATCTAGGTGATTTGGAGTCACCATTAGAAGCTCTGTGGGTAAGAGTACCAGGCCACAAGGATGGTCTAACAGTAGGCATATACTATCGGCCTCCAACCCAAACTCTTGAGGGAGACTGGCAGTTGGAGAATGTTGTAAAGGAGGCATCCAAGAAGGGAAGCCTGGTTATAATGGGGGACTTCAATTACCCTCACATAGACTGGGTGAACTGTCTATGTTCAGCACATGATAAAGAGATAAAGTTTCTAGATATGCTCAATGATTGTTCCCTGGGACAGATGGTTGAAGACCCAACTAGAGGTACAAGAATCCTTGACTTGATCCTGAGTAATAGTCAGGATCTGGTGCAAGATGTTAATGTGACTGATCCAATAGGGAACAGTGACCACAACTCAATTATGTTTAACTTGATCATAGACCGCAAGTCACTGATAAAATCTAACACAGAGACCTTAAATTTTCAAAAAGGAAATTTCCCAAAGATGAGGAAACTAGTAAAAAAGAAGCTGAAAGGGAAAATTGAGAGAGTCCAAACACTCCAAGAGGCATGGAGGCTGTTTACAAAAACAATAACAGAGGCCCAATTGGAATGCATACCCAAAAGGAAAAAGGGCACTGCCAGGTCCAAGAGGACTCCGATGTGGCTTACAAGAGCTGTTCGGGAAGTGATCAAGAGCAAGAAAAGCTCATTTAGAAGATGGAAGGCTTGTTCGAATGAGGGCAGCAGGCAGAAACATAAATTCTGGCAGAACAAATGCAAGGCAACAATCAGGAAAGCAAAGCAAGACTTTGAGGAACGTATAGCTAAAAATACTCAGAGAAATAACAAAGACTTCTTTAAGTACATTAGAAGTAAGAACCCAACTAGGAAGGCCATTGGACCATTAGATGACAATGGAAGACAAGGGGTTATTAAAGAGGAAACAGAGATTGCAGAGAGACTCAATGAATTCTTTGCTTCAGTATTCACTGAAGAAGACAGAGACCACATGCCCAAAACAGAGCCTATCTTCGTAGGGAGGGAAACCGAAGAATTAAGCCAGATAGAAATAACCAGGGAGGAGGTCCTTGAATGTCTTGTTAAACTAAACACTAACAAATCACCAGGACCAGATGGCATCCATCCATGAGTTCTCAGGGAACTTAAAGATGAAATTGCTGATCTCCTAGCCAAAATATATAATCTTTCCCTCAAATCAGGCTTTGTGCCTGATGACTGGAAGGTAGCGAATGTAACACCAATTTTCAAAAAAGGATCCAGGGGTGATCCAGGAAATTACCGACCTGTCAGTTTGACATGTGTCCCAGGTAAAGTGATGGAAACCATCCTAAAAGATAGAATTAATAGGCACATAGAAGAGAAGGCGCTGCTAAAGGAGAGCCAACATGGCTTTTGCAAGGGCAAATCATGCCTAACTAACCTGTTGGAATTTTTTGAGAGTGACAACAAGCATGTGGATAAGGAGGATCCAGTTGACATTGTTTATCTGGACTTTCAGAAGGCTTTTGACAAGGTCCCGCACCAAAGGCTCTTGAATAAACTTACCAGTCATGGAATAAAGGGACAGGTCTTGCCCTGGATCAGCAACTGGCTAAGGGACAGGAAACAGAGGGTAGCACTAAATGGACACTTCTCCAAGTAGAGGGAAGTAAAGAGTGGGGTCCCCCAAGGTTTAGTACTGGGACCCCTGCTTTTCAACCTCTTCATAAATGATCTAGAAGTAAATAGCAAGGTAGCCAAATTTGCTGTGTGAGAGATTGTGAGGAGCTCCAGAGGGATCTCTTGACACTGGGGGAGTGGGCAAAACAGTGGCAAATGAGCTTTAGCTAGTAAGTGCAGAGTGATGCATGTTGGGGCAAAAAAAAAACCCCAATTACATTTATAAACTGATGGGGTCTGAACTCTCTGCGACAAACCAGGAAAGGGACCTTGGTGTCCTGGTGGACAGCTCAATGAAGGTGTCAACCCACAGAGCCTCAGCAGTGAAAAAGCAAACTCAATGCTAGGGATCATTAGGAAGGGTATAGAAAATAAGTCAGCAAGTGTCATTTTGCCTCTTTATAAATCTATGGTGAGGCCCCATCTGGAATACTGTGTACAGTTCTGGTCGCCATCCCTCCAGAAGGATATTATGGAGCTGGAAAAAGTGCAGAGGAGGGCAACCAGAATGATTAGGGGACTGGAGCACCTTCCTTGCCATCTGAGGCTGCAACAGTTGGGCCTCTTCACTCTCGAACGACAGCCTCTAAGAGGTGACCTGATTGAAATTTATAAAATCATGCACGGTGTGGACAAAGTAGATAAGGAAAAACTGTTTCCCCTATCGCACAACACAAGAACTAGAGGGCACTCCATGAAATTTTTGGGTACTAGTTCTCAAACAAATAAGAGAAAGTACTTTTTCACCCAGAGGATCACTGGTCTATGGAACTCCCTGCCAAAAGAAGTGGTGACAGCTGTCAGTCTTGACAGCTTTAAGAAAGGATTAGACAAGTTCATGGAGGACAAGGGTATCAATGGCTATAATTATGGATACTTAAGGACAACCTCCGGTTTGGAGAGATAGGCAGGATATCTCTCAATGCCATGTCCAGGGAATCCTAAGCAGGTGAAGGCATCTGCTTGGGAATACCCTGAAGCAAATGGTGAGCCACTGTGTGAGACAGAATGCTGTACTGGATAGGCTGTGGCCTGTTCCAGCAAGGCTGTTCTTATGTTCTAAGTGAAATGAATGAACATTTGCACGATATTCTAATTTTCCGAGTTTTACCTGTAGTTTACTTTGAATTAGTGTCTCTCCTAAATCTCAGGTAGGGAGTCTGCTCTGCCCAGGTACACAAACTTTTCGACTGGAGATGCTCAGGCACTAAACATGGGTCATTCTGCATTCAAAATGCATGTTCCATAGTGAGTTCTCACCTTTATTGTTAAAAGTGGAACAGGGAGAAGAGGAAAACAGGGTCCTGACCGCTATGAAAACATTTGTTATTGTCCTTCCATGATGAAATTTTGCAGTACTGGTAAAGGCCACAATGATCTGAGAATAACCTAAGATAAACTAGCAAATGTATATAACAGAAAGACACTTTGGATTCCCTCATCTATTACACAGCCAAAAGTTCTAAGAAAACCTCTAAATCCTAGTTGTATGGCCATGCCAGGTAAAGCCTCCGATCTAATTTACTCAGCATGCTTGATGCAAGCTGCAGCACACCTGTCTTGCTGACCTGATATAGGTAAAAACCTTCCCATGCGCCACTTACATAAACTGGTTTGATCTGTGCTGGAATGACTGTATAATGAGGCAGGGAGGTTGAACTTATACCAGCGATGGCAAACCTATGGCACGCGTGCCAGGGGTGGCAATCAGAGCCCTCTCTGTGGGCAACTGTGCAGTCACCCCACCCCTCTGCCCAGCAGCCGAATGGGAGCACTTCGTCCCTCCTCCAGCACAAAGTTCACCCCACCCCTCTGCCCAGCAGCCCAATAGGAATGTTTACTTCCTCCCTCTTCCTGTGTTGGCACTTTGCAAGAAATAAGTCTTTTGGGGTTGCAGTTTGGGTACTCAGTTTCTGAAAGGTTTGCCATCACTGATCTATACCATTAAATGTTGGGTTTGGCTCCAAATGCAGATATAGAAGGATATGTGGTTTTGGTCTTCAATGCGGCATCATTTTCACTGGCCTGATGCAATTCATTTTCAATTTTCTTTAGCTTTTGGAGACTCGCCCTCAGCTCTTCTTCCCTGTCAGAAAGCTTCTGAGCCACCTTCTCCTCCGTAGTCATAAGTTCTGCAGTGGGAAAGAAGAGAATTGCTGAGCTGCCCATTTAAAATGTGGGTGGGTTGCTGTCAGAACCAGTTCTCCCATGGTGTCCCAGTGCTGATGCAAGTGGCTCTTTTCTCATTCTTCAGGGTGAAGGAAGGAGGCACCACAATTCCCCAACACTGATCTGCGCATGACCTTTAAAGCTCAGAAGTGGGTAACTCTGGCACTGCAGAGAACTTCCACCAGAAGGAGACAGCATGACTGGTGTTAGCCAACTACTGTATATGAGTTGCAGTCCAAAAAGAACAGAGCAAGTTACCCAGTACCTATCCGTGCTCTGATGCCAGGACTGCTATGTTAATGGACTGCTTGTTTCCTCTTTGATATTTATTTATTAGATTTATATACAGTAATACTTCATACAATGTCCACTTCATACAACGTCAAATCCATACAATGTCGCCCAATTCTGTGAAAAAAGTTGCCTCATACACCGTCGCTGGACGTTGTATGAGGTACTGTATTGGGGTGCTGGGGGCCAGATCCAGCCCCAGAAGGAGTGTGTCCCCCCCCCCGGCGTTTTGCCTTGCCCCACTGCCCGGGTGGGTCGGCGGGAGCCGGGGGTCAGAAACAGCATGGATAAGGCCCCCCCGAGCCTCAGAGGAGGCAGCAGAGGAGACTCCGTCACGACGGAGGTTTTTTCACCCATTTCAAAAAGGATGAAGTTTTCTCCTACTGTCATGCAGCCTCTGTAAGGTTTGTAGGACCTTTTTCGGGCTATTGCCACCTTCCTCAGATGTCCCTGGAGTGCAAAAGAACTGAATAAAATAGCAGCGACCATTTTATTTTTTCCTTTTTTTGGACTTCAATTCCCAGAAGCCCAAGCAAACTGTAACAAAATGGCCACCGCATGCATTTTTACAGTTTGCTTGGCCTTGTGGGAATTGAAGTCCAAAAAAAAAAAAGACCGAAAAAGGTCCTACAAACCTTTCTAGCCCAAAGGCCACACAGGGTAGTGAACATAAAATACTGGAATAAAATATACAGTACAGTGATACCTCATACAACATCCAAACTTGGTTCCACAAGTTTGGACTTTATATGGATTTGGACTTTGTATGAGGCATGCAAAATCCTAGCCGCGATGCCTCATACAACGTCCAAATCCTTGCCACGATGCCTCGTACAACGTCGTTTCCCTAGAGATTCATTGTACTGTAACAGCACAGACTTCAGGGCAAAGTCAAGGAAACAGACAGGAAACTGACAGAACTTTAGGAAAACATTGTCTAAAGGCTAAATACATTACAAAAACATGTCCAACCACCCTGATTGTCCAAGAACCTGAAGAATGCTGCAAAAATCCCAGGAATGCTTCTAAAAATTCTGATGAAAAATCCAAAAAAATCCAAAATCACGCTCAAAACCACTCCTAAACACTCTTTGCCTTGTGCAAAACCCACAAGAGCAATGCACGCATGTGTCCTGCCTTTTATACTGCCCAGGCACAATGCAATCTGGGAAAAACTGAATGCCTCATACAAAGTCGAGCGACTTTGTATGAGGTAACTTTTTTCAAGAAATTAGGCGATGTTGTATGAATTCGATGTTGTATGAAGCGGACTTTGTATGAGGTATTACAGTACAGATAAAATATGAAGAGATAATGTTCTCAACAACAAAATAAACAGCAACAGGTGAACCGGCCTAAATCAGCCTGTGTCATACAGGTAAAATTTGGGGACAGGGGAAGCAGAATGCCCTGGAATGCCTCTTGGAAACATTCAGCCTTAATAGTCTTCCTAAATTCTTGAAGGGAGGGAGCCAGGCAAACAGGTGAAGGTAAAGCACTCCAGGCCACCAGGGTCCAGTTCCTTGTTGTCATCTTCCAAGCCTCTCTCAGGGTGGGAACCCAGAGCTCAGATACCTGGGAGAGCCAACTGGTCCAGGTTGAATCTATCCAGAGGAGGAGATGCTCCACCAGTTACTGAAGATCCAAGCCACTAGAACTGGGCATGGAAGCTAACAGGAAATCAATGCAAACCAACCAAGATTGGTGAGAGGAAATCAAATTTTCTGCCACCCATTACTCTTTAATTTAACATGTTTTTTATTTAAAGCTGGGGTGCCCAAACAATGACCCGTGGGCCATATCTGCCCCCCGCCCGGGATGCCAGTTCATCTGGTCCACGCTGCCCTTGTCGCTCCTACATGCGGGCCCGTTCTACTTCCACTTCCAGGAGCAACAAGGGCAGCGTGGGCCAGATGAATTGGCATCAGGGGCCAGATCCAGCCCATGGGCCATAGTTTGGGCACCCCTGTTTTAAATAGAGAAAATGGCAGCTTAAAATCTATCTCATCCTGTTGCAAAACATATCTGTTGCAAAACAGATTGCAAAGTACATTTTACTTCAGCTTCCAGTGGGAAGAACCACGTGACCGGCCTCACTGAACCACATGACCAACCCGCTGAACCACGTGACCGCCCCAAGGCCCAAAAAGTTTGGGCACCCCTGATTTAAAGGCACTCTGGAAGTAGTCACTGATATAATTGAAACAGTGAGGGACATAAAGTCCCTTTCCCTTCACCTCTCTTGTGCAGCAAGGGAGACTTGTACTGCTTCTGCAAAACTACATCGACAAATAAAGCCCAATACAATCTCCACTTCAAATCCTCCTACATTCATAGTGGGCTGAAGGGAATAAGATGCTGGTGACCAGCACAAGTAAGCCAAGGCAAGTGGAGCATTATTTCATTCGTTCTATTGGACATCTGCATGTATACACTTTGGCCAGACATGCAGTAAGCCTGTTTAACATAAGCCTGAGCGATGCCTACATAAGAGCTTTATTCACAGTCCAAAACCCAGCCGTGTGCCTACTAAGCAAAGAACTACAGAACAGCGCAAGCGTTTAAGCTCAGCCCTGACAGATAAGCAAATTCCACATAAATTCTCACCCCTGCCTGTGCAAATTTGCTATCAACAGATCTCGGTTATCTCTTTCAGGAAGAGTGTCCCAAGGTGAAGAAAAAGGCAACATAGGTTAGCCGTATTGAAGACTCAGGCAGCACTATCTTTTCTACATTGAGGATATACAAATACAACATGAGAAAAACATTTTTGCAATTCTCTCCAGGGAGCATGCATGTACAGTATATGTAAATAGCAGCACATGCATTCCTCTTTTTCAAAGCTCCCAGTGACTTACACAGAATTTCTTTGTAAGGACACTAAACTGGTTAACATTTTATGGTACAGGATTAGCAATGGCCTTTGAACATTTAATGCTATTCATTCGCCCACACCTAGATTCCCCCCACACTTCACCACCACCACTTTGGGGAAACAAGTACGCTAAGGAAGCTCAATGCAAGTTTTCAACAACAATAGAAAGCAAGGTGGTACCTCTGATCAATTGTTTTGTTGTTTTCTGAGTCTCCAGCACCTTGTCAATCATCTGTTCCTGTTTGGCTAGGTTGTCTTTCAGCATCTCCATTTCTTTGCCTTCTGCCATTATTTTAAGCAGCTCCTTGCTCACTTTCTCCATATCTTGCACCTGTTCACTAATGGCGGTCATTGCACGTCAATGTGCCACGGCTGTTGGAAAGTGGGGGGAAATCTGAGTGTTTCGAGGAGACTTTTAGATGGGAGTTGCCAGAAAGAAGATAAAACTTCTGCCTACATCTCACTCCTAGTATTGCCAACACATTGCTTGAAGAATATACAATAGCTTGGTTCACCTGGCTATCCAGAACAACCTTATTTTTATACAACAAAACAGCATTTGTCTGCTGTCTCACATTGGCTCTCCTTTAGACTATACAGTATGGGGAGACACAGATGTAAATGTACAGTATGTAAGGTGAAACTCAGAAAATTAGAATATCGTGCAAAGGTTCATTCAGTTCAGTAATGCAACTTAAAAGGTGAAACAAATATATGAGATAGACTCATTACACGCAAACCGAGATAGTTCAAGCCTTACTTTGTTATAATATTGATGATTATGGCTTACATCTTATGAAAACCCCAACACCCCCCCAATCTCATGTACCCCATAATCATCACATAATCTCAAGTACGCTGTACGCCATGATAATCACAATTATAATAACGAATTAAGGCATGATATCTCTCGCTTTGCATGTAGTGAGTCTATCTCATATATTTGTTTCACCTTTTAAGTGAAATGAATGAACATTTGCACGATATTCTAATTTTCTGAGTTTCACTTGTATAGCCAGATAAAACATGCCACTGATAAGAGTGAACCAGCTCCCTATCCAGGATCCTTTCCTTTTACAGGGCATTTTTAAGTTCTGAAAATAAGGTTTTATTTTCAGACCTTGTTCAGTTCAACCAAGAACAAGCGTTTAAGTGCCTATGCAAGTGGAATGGTCGAATACGGTTGTTCAGCTGGGAAACTGCAAAATTGTATAAGTAAACAAAAACAAAAAAACCTCTAGTATCATCACCTGCCCTCACCAAAGATACCCTTCAATTGTGATTTCTCATAAGCTATGAAGACTCTTGTACTGTCTTTGTTCCAAAACGAACACACATATTACAAAGTGACAACTGGTTACTCTACTCAGCTATGACTAGCAAGTAAAAGATTGAAATGTTAGTGTACAGATACTGCAGTCCCTACTACTGACATATCTGATAGGTGCAAATGTTCTCACAAATACAAGCAACCAAAGTTGGGCCAGACCAGTATCAGATGCATTTTTTCCCCCAAAGAATTTGCGAAATTTAGACAGGGGCCTTCCATCCCTGGTTCATCCAGCTTCCAAGTGATATCCCTTTTTAGTGCCCCACTGGCAGGTCCTGAGTTTGGCACTCCGTAGGGAGCCGTGGTGGCTTACTGGTTAGGACACTAAGTATGATGATCAGAAGGTCGGCAAGTCAGCAGTTCGAGACCCGAGTGTTGCACAACAGCATGAGCTCCCAGCTCTTGCCAGCCTAACAATTTGAAAGCAAGAAATTGCAAGTACAGTGGTACCTCGCTTAAAGAACATAATGCGTTCCAGGGGATTGCCCTTTAAGCAAGTTTTCTCTTTAAGCAAAACACCATTGTAAGTGACCCATTGTGACTACTGGTGGGGTGGGGGGATTGTGAACCCCGATTTAGTGGTTAAGCAAGTTTTTGGTTGGTTTAGTTGTTAAGCGAGGCGACCATTCAGAGAAAGTTATGCTCTTTATTATTATTATTATTATTATTATTATTATTATTATTATTATTATTATTATTATTATTATTATTATTATTATTATTCGATTTATACCCCGCCTTATTCAGCACATGGCCGATTCAGTGCGGCTAACAACATATAAATAACTCCAAGGTAACCCAAGGGGTTTACAGACGAAATACAAAATTCAAAATACAGTAATAAATACAATATTCAAAATGCTATTACAAATAGATACAAATTCTGTGGTACAATATATCAAACAAATATAATAGCTGCAAAAATATACAATACGAATTATGCAATGAAACACCAATTAAATAAATAAATAACAAGATACATTCCCTTCTTTCTTACTTACTTTTTCTTTCCTTCTTTCCTTCCCTCTTTCTTTCCTTCTTTCTTTCTGTTATACCATCCCTTTAGTGTAAGCACTACTCTGGGTGGGTTATAAATTAAAACTTTAAACTCCAAAATTCCACATCACATAATGTACATTTAACAATACAGCGACACACCTGTATAATATGTCGGTAGTTCAAGATCCAGAGCGGCAAACAAAATCAGTAAAGAATATTCCCTGCCACTAGGAGAGCAATCTTAACACAATACAAAGTATTAAAACCTTTAAAAACATCTAAAAGACCTTCCTATACCCTCCCTTACTCCTTAAGAGAATAAAACAAGAGAAAATAAAACATTCAAGCAACAAGCATAAAAACAGACATTATTTCAAATACCAACATAGCACAGGAGGCAAACATATCACATATCACAGGAGGCAGGCTTGGGCGGCTACACTAACCAAAGGGCCTGGGCAGTTCCACATGTTGGATCCCAGACCTGCTGGCACAACCAAGTCTTAAGTGCCTTTCTGAAGGAGAGTAGCTCCGTCTGGAGGTGCATTTCTAGGGGCAAGAGGTTCCATAAGGCCAGGGCAGACACAGAGAAGGCTTTTCTCCTGGTCCCTGTCAAGTGTGCCTTTTTCATCGAGGGGACCACCACAGAGCCTCTCCAGTCCACCCTTGTCAGACGAGTAGAATGCCTTGGGGTGACGCAGTCCCGTAGGTAACCCGGCCCACTGCCATGAAGGGCGAGTTAGTCTCTAAGTGAGGCGCTCTTTATGCGAGGTTTTACTGTAAATAGGTACCATTTTAGTGAGAAAGGTAAGTTCTCCTTCGTATAGTTTGTGAATCCCCACTCATGGGTTATGCGCCTGCGCAGAACGGAGATCGGAGGCTTGAAAAGCTATTGGTCCAAAGTTTTGGCGGTAAGACCGCCCACCGTACCGCCCACCCTGAGGCGCCCGCGCGCCATTTTACCTCACTTCTCTTCTTTCCGCCGTAGCAGCAGGACGATCGTCGAGAGCTTCTCAATTTTTATCGCCCTTCTGAGGGAAAGCTTTAGCTAATTTCAACAATTTTTGCCGGCAATCTTGTCCCACGGGCAGGATTGCCACCCCGGCGCTGTTTCTTCTTTCGAGTGGACTCAGTAGCCAATTTTTTCGCATCGATCACCGTCTCCCCCCTCAAGGGGGTGGCGGCTGGTCCGCCCTTCGGGGTATTTGCTTCCAGAAACTTCCACTGGAATAATTTTTTCCGCGGTTGATGGCTGCAGCTTTTAAACAGTGCACGGCTTGCCTTAAGAAGTTCCCGGCTTCCGACGGCCACAGCCTGTGCCTCTTTTGTTTGGGAGAGTCGCATCAGAGCCAGTCCTGCCCGCATTGCAAAAAGTTTACGCGCCTCGCGGTGCAGAACCGAAGCAATCGCCTCAAGGCTCATCTGATGGAGCTCGCTCTGGCTCCCGCTGCGTCTGCCCCCACGTCTGCTGCCTCCCAGCCGCCGCCGGCTTCTTCCTCCATGCTTCTGATTAGGAAGAAGAAAAAGAAGGACAAGAATGGTGAGAAGAAGCGCAAGCGTGGGTCGGAGAAGAGACGGTCGCTTCCTCCCACCCCGCGCACACCCGCCTCTCCCGGGCCTTCGCCGCCGTTCTCGACTGCCCGATGTCTTTCTCCGGGGTCCTCCATCTGGGGAGGACGGTCGTCTTCCGGGTCACCTGAGAAAGGACGCAGGGCTGGGGCTCCAGCTCGCCCACTTCAGGTGCTCCCCTCTCCTCCTCGGGGAAGAAACCGTTCGCCGAGGCAGGCCTCCGTCTCCCCAAGGCCCAGGACGCCGACAGACGACGCGGTCGTCACCGTTCCGACGACCGTTACGCCGACGCCGGCCACCGTTTCGACGCCCACCGTTTCGTCGGCCACCATCCCGCCGGCCACCGTGGCTCTACCGTCAGCGGACTCGGACGCATCCCAGATGGCTCTCGTTCGAGAAATGTTCCAGGTCATGGCGTCGTTTGCGACCAAGTTCCAGACCTCCATGCCTGCGGCCTCTGCGGCTCCGGTTCCGACCACCGCAAGCCCCGGGCATGCCGGCCCTGCCGTGGCCCCACCGACCTCCCGTGGGTCGAGTGTCCGCTCCGCCGGCCCACCCAAACCGTCGTGGTGTGGTCCGGACGTTGATGCGGTGGACTCCCATCCCGCCGGCCCGCCCAGGCCGTACTGGCGCGGTCCCGACGTGGATGAAAGAGTTCCTCCCTCGTCCTCCGATGAGTCCAGCTCGTCGTCGGAGGAGGACGAGGGAGACGTCGACGCCGAGCGCACGCCGGAGCAGACTATCGGCGCGGTGGACCCACCGCGTGGTGAGGACCAACGCTCGCTGACCGCCATGCTCACAAGGCTGGGCACCGCACTCAACCTCAAAGTCGATCAACCGCCGCTGGAGGGTGAGGATCAGATGACCGCGAAGCTCGACAGGCGTGCTGTACGGCCGGTCCACATAACCATGCTCCCCTCCATGATGACTTCGGCGAGGGCGACATGGAGAAAACCATTGGCGGCGCACTCCGTTTCGTCCAGGCTCGACAGCATGTACCGAGTCCTGGACGAGAGCGTCGAGTTCCTGCAGGCTCACCCCCTGCCGAATTCCCTGGTGGTTAAGGCCTTCCAGCATAGGACGGCCACCAGCGGGTTCCCAGTCCCATCGACGCCGGAGGGAAAGAAACTGGACACGGTGGGACGTAAGTTCTACGCCACCGGCTCCCTATTCTTCCGTGCCGCCAACTACTCGGCCGCCATGGGCCTGTATCAATCTCACCTCTGGGAGCAGGTGAAGGTTGAGACGGCGAAACTGCCCGCCGACGCCCAGAAGCCGATCGACGCGCTGGCCACCGAGGGGGACTTCGTCGCCGAGCAGCTGATGCGCACTGCCCGGCATATCAACGACTATGCGGCGAAGGACATGGCCTCCGCAATCTACCATGCTTGGCTCAGGGACACCTCCTTCGATGACGCTATGAAAAAGCTCATCGAGGAGTTTCCCTTCGACGGGCAGGGCCTCTTCGGTCAGGATACCGATAAGGTCCTGAATGAGATGCGCCAGACCAATTCCACGGCCAAGTTCCTGGGGCTCACCACGCCGGCTCCGCCTGCCAGGCCGAGGTTCCAGCCTTTCACACGGCGATTCCAGGGCAACCCGCAGCAGCAAGGACCGACGGAGCAGCCTAGATCCAGCTCCTACAAACAGCGGCGTCAGCACAAACCCCGCTACCGACCCTACAGACAGGACAAGCGTTCTGGCGCGAGGTCCAAGTCCCGCGTTTGAAGCTGCGACGGCCGAGTCTCTCTCGCTCCACATCCCGTACCTCCCCCTCCGGAACTTCCTCCAGGTATGGTCGGGCATCACGGACGACCAGTGGGTCTTAAAGATCTTGTCCTCTGGCTACGCCATCGAGTTCGTGCGGGTGCCTCGGGTAGGAAGACATCGTCTCACCACCTCGTCCCCCCATTTGGAGGAAGAAATATCAACCCTTCTCTCCAAGGGAGCCATCGAGCGGGTAACACCGTCCGACTGGGACAACGGTTTCTACTCGAGGTACTTCGTGGTCCAGAAGAAGGACGGAGGCCTTCGCCCGATCCTGGACCTGCGCCGCCTGAACAAATGCATCCACACCAGGAAGTTCCGGATGGTGACCCTGCAGACCGTCCTCCCCCTCATCAACAAAGGGGACTGGTTCACAGTCATAGACCTCAAGGATGCTTACTTCCACGTCTCCATCCTCGAGGAACACAGACGGTTCCTCCGTTTCCGCATTGACAATTCCGTGTACCAGTACCGGTGCCTACCGTTCGGTCTGGCCACGGCACCGCGGGTCTTCACCAAATGCATGGCTCCGGTGGCTGCATTCCTCCGCCAACGGAGCATCAGGGTCTTCCCGTACATCGACGACTGGTTGATCGTCTCCCCCACCAAATCGTCAGCCGTTCGGGACACACAATACACGGTCCACCTCATGGAGAGTCTCGGCCTCAGGATCAACTTCACCAAATCGAAGTTGACTCCCTCTCAACGCGTCGAGTACATCGGAGCGGTACTCGACTCGCTTGCAACGAGAGCCTACGCCCCCCAGAAACGCTTACAGGACATTGCGCAGGGGGTAAGCGAACTTCGCACCAAACCGTGCATCCGGGCGAAGAAGGCTCAGAGACTTCTAGGCCTGATGGCCTCAACGACGGCAGTGATTCCCCACGCCAAGTTGAAATTCAGGTCCCTGCAATCGTGGCTCCTTCACGAGTTCGACGCACTTCGGGAGAGCCAGTCCAAACGGTTGACCCCGTTTCCAGAACTGAGGGACCAACTGCTGTGGTGGTCTACACCACTCAACGTGGCCACGGGGAAGAGCTTCTACCCCCCGCAACCCTCGTTGCAGATACTGACCGACGCAAGCAACCTCGGCTGGGGCGCTGCTTGCGGGACTCTCACGGTCAACGACACCTGGACACCACACGAAACGGTGCACCACATAAATTACTTGGAACTGCTGGCCATTTGGAAGGCCCTGCGTTCCTTCGAGACTCTGCTCACCGGCAAGGCGGTTCAAGTGGCCTCGGACAATACCACGGCGGTGGCGTACCTCAACAAGCAGGGAGGAACACGGTCCACCACCCTCCTGTACCTTGCAGTGCAGTTGTGGGAATGGTGCCTGGAGAGGCACATTTTCCCAATTGGAGTGCACATTCAGGGCACACAGAATGTTTTGGCAGACCACCTGAGCCGTCTCACCTCGACGACCCACGAATGGGAGCTGGACGACGGGGTGTTCCAGTCGCTTTGCGAGGCCTGGGGAACGCCGAGCATCGACCTCTTTGCATCGGAGTCCAACAGGAAGCTCAGCAGGTACTGCTCCAGAGCAGGCATCGGACTGAACTCCGAAGGCGATGCCTTCATGAAACGGTGGGATCAGGACTATCTCTATGCCTTTCCTCCGTTTCCTCTGGTCCAGAAAGTACTCACCAGGATGTACCAACACAGAACCAATGCAATTCTGGTGGCGCCGGCATGGCCGCGCCAACCCTGGTTTCCGCTACTGTTGCGCATGTCGTCACAGTATCGCACACTGCCGGAGTCACCGACGCTTCTCCAAATGGAGCACGGCCAGCTGCACCATTCGGACCTGCCCAGCCTCCATCTCACCGCGTGGAGGATAACCCCAGACTGTCCAGGATCCTTGAACTAGCGCGGCGCCCTTCTACAAGGAAGTCCTACGCTTCCAAATACAGGCGTTTTTGTGCTTTCCTGGCTTCCCAGCACATGGCTCCCCCGCAGGCGGGACTGCAGGACGTTTTAAGCTACCTCCTCCATTTGGCGGAGTCTGGCCTTAGCATCACCTCCATCCGAGTGCACCTCGCAGCAGTGGTGGCGCACTCCCCGGCTGGTTCGCCCGCTTCTGGGGCTTTCCGTGACCACACGGTGAAGCGTTTTCTCAAGGGACTACGGAACGCTTTCCCTCCGGTCAAGACTCCTACGGCTCAATGGTCACTGTCTACCGTGCTCAACGCGCTCACCAGGACCCCTTTCGAGCCCATGGCCACCAGCGATGTTCGCCTCCTCACATGGAAGACGGCTTTTCTTGTGGCTATCACGTCAGCACGACGAGCTGGAGAACTGGTTGCCCTGAGAGCAGACGCACCATTTCTCCAATTCTTCAACGACCGCGTCGTTCTCCAGGTGGACATCACCTTCCTGCCCAAGGTGGTCTCCAAGTTTCACATGGCACAGACTATCTCCTTGCCAGTTTTCTTCCAGAACCCCTCTAACGCCCAAGAAAGGACTTGGCACACGCTGGATGTGAAACGAGCCTTATTGTTTTACACCAGCAGGACAAGAGAGTTCAGGAAGTCACAACGCCTCTTTGTAGCTTATGGGGGAAAGTCCAAGGGTGAACCCATTTCTGCTCAAAGGTTCTCCAAATGGATCACCTCTACCATCTACCTGGCCTACGAGTCTGCCTCACTGCCACCTCCACCGCATGTCAGGGCGCATTCCACCAGGGCGGTTGCCACATCCACTGCCTTCCTGGAGGGCACACCGCTTGAGGACATTTGTAAGGCTGCCACATGGTCCAGACCTTCTACATTTGTCCAGCACTACAGGGTGGACACCAGAGCCACTGCGGACGCCAGGCTTGGCCGTGTCGTCCTCACCAGAGGGCTCCGGACTCATCGCCCCTGACGGGTCGACCTACTGCATCTTCATTGCATCGTGGGATCATCTCATCCGACTGCCCACCGACCAAGTGAGTGTGAGCTTGCTAATCTCCCATGAGTGGGGATTCACAAACTATACGAAGGAGAAAGTTCGGTTTCACTTACCAGTGATAACTTTCGTTCTTCGAGTATATAGTTTGTGAATACACACTACCCACCCTGCCTCCCCTCTTGAGCTGCACGGATGAGATCGATTGGTTTATCCTGTGCTTGGCTTAAGTATGGAACTGAGGTAAAATGGCGCGCGGGCGCCTCAGGGTGGGCGGTACGGTGGGCGGTCTTACCGCCAAAACTTTGGACCAATAGCTTTTCAAGCCTCCGATCTCCGTTCTGCGCAGGCGCATAACCCATGAGTGTGTATTCACAAACTATATACTCGAAGAACGAAAGTTATCACTGGTAAGTGAAACCGAACTTGTTCTAGTCATGCCTGCCACATGACCACAGAAACGTCTACAGGCGCAGACAGTGCTGGCTCTTCGACTCTAACCAGAGATGAGCATCAACCCCTAGAGCTGGATACGACTGGCTTTTGACCAAGTGAGACCTTTACCTCTACTCTGCCTACAGGCTACCTGTGCTTCCATCTGTCTTAACATGTGTCTTCCCCCACACTTGGTTCGCATCGCTGTTTCCCAAGTAGCGTCTTATCCTGATGTTTATAGGCACAGGAAAAATTACATGTTAGAACCACAACAAAACGACTGCATAGGCTTCCCCCCCACCCCCAAATACAGGTGAAAGTCGGAAATTATAATATCATGCAAATGTTCATTCAGTTCAGTAATGCAACTTAAAAGGTGAAACAAATGTATGAGATAGACTCATTACGTGCAAAGCGAGATAGTTCAAGCCTTACTTTGTTATAATATTGATGCTTATATGGCTTACAGCTTATGAAAACCCCAACCCCCCAATCTCATGTACCCCATAATCATCACATCATCTCATGTACACTGTACGCTATGATCATCACAATCACAATGGATTAAGGCATGACCTCACGCTTTGCATGGAGTGAGTCTATCTCATATATTTGTTTCACCTTTTAAGTGAAATGAATGAACATTTGTATGATATTTTAATTTTCCGAGTTTCACCTGTATATAAATCTATCTCTATAAATCTCTGTATATAAATATGAATATGAATGTTGTTGTTGTTGTTCAGTCGCAGTCGATTCCGACCCTTTGCAACCCTATGGACCATTTTCCTCCAGGCACCTCTGTCCTCCACCATCCCCCTCAGCCCGCCTAGTTCTGTGCCCATTGTGTCTACAATACCATTTAGCCATCTCATCTTTGGCCGCCCCCGTCTTCTTTTGACCTCCACCTTTCCCAGCATCAAGGCCTCCTCAAGTGAATCCTCCCTTTTCATTTGATGTCCAAAGTACTTTAGCTTCATTTTTACTATTTGACCTTCTAATGAGCAGTCAGAGTTGATTTCTTTTGACCTATTTGTTCTCCTCGCTGTCCAGGGGACTCTCAAAATTCTCCTCCAACACCACATTTCAAAGGCATCTATTCTTCTGCGCTCAGCTTTCCTAATGGTCCAGCTCTCACACCCATACATGACCACTGGGAATACCATTGCTTTGACTATTCTAATTTTTGTTTTCAAGGTGATGTCTCTACTTTTCACTATGTTCCCCAGGTTTCTCATCACTTGTCTCCCAAGCATCAGTCGCCTTTTTATTTCATGGCTGCAATTACCATCTGCAATGTTCTTTGATCCTAAGAAGGTAAAATCTGTCACTACTTCTTCCCCATCTATTTTCCAGGGACTGATATGGCCTGTTGCCATTATCTTGGGTTTCTTGATATTGAGTCTCAAGCCCGCTTTTGCACTCTCCTCCTTCAATCCAATCAAGAGGTTCTTTAGGTCTTCCTCACTTTCTGCCATTAGGGTGGTATCGTCTGCATATCTCAAATTGTTGATGTTTCTCCCAGCAATTTTGATCCCATTTTGTGATTCCTCCATCCCTGCATTGCGCATTATGTGCTCTGTGTATAGATTGAATAAGCTGGGTGATAAAATGCAGCCTTGCCTTACTCCTTTTCCTATTCCAAACCACTCTGTCATTCCGTGTTCTGTCTTAACTGTTGCTTCTTGGTTCGTGTACAGATTTCTCAGGAGGCATATGAGGTGCTCTGGTATTCCCATCTCTTTAATTACTTGCCACATCTTGTTGTGGTGCACACAGTCAAATGCCTTAGTGTAGTCAATAAAGCAAAAGTAGACTTCTTTCTGGTATTCCTTTGTTTTCTCCATGAATATGAATATAATTATGATGAATATGATGATGATGAATATGATGATGATGATGATGATATTATTATTATTATTATTATTATTATTATTATTATTATTATTATTATTATTATTATTATTATTATTATTATTAAATTGGAATCGTCATTAGGGAATTTCTTATTCCTGCGGTCATAGGCACATCCTTACTTTTTTGGTGCCCTGGACCCTTTGCGCAGGAACTTGGCCAAGTTACTCTTTTGATAATGCCCGCGACGGAGTCCGGGAACGGAAACTTAAAGGGCTACCCCCCCCCCCACCCTTCCCCAACGCCAAAGCAAACACACACACACACCTATGATATACACGTGTCACACCCTCTGCCCGGCTTTACCCGTTTTATCCAGGGGCGCTTCTCGATTCCGAGGATTCCAACCAGGCGCCACTAGAACCAAACAGCGATGCTGCACTTGTGATTGGGCGCCCCCGGGGCCCCCGGAAAGAGCTGATTGGCCACTTCGCATCACGTGGCCACCTACGAAGAAACTTACGTTACCAGCGCGGTCCCATCCCGCCTCACCCCAGACTGTTGCCCACAGAGATAGAAACACAAGAGTCGTACACTTCGCAGTTTTTGCACAGCAACTGTTATGATAAACGAAACCGTTTTCCTCCTCTGAAGACTAGTATATCGTGGAGATTTTTTTTCCAGCCTTTCACGGTCTAAAACGACGCCGGTAGCGGATTCTGACAGTTTTGTCCTGGCGCTTCAGTTGTTACTCTTTACTTTTTTTACGTCTATACTCTGCCTCACCACAGCTAGCGTCTTCGTCGCCTAGTACGCATGCGCCTAACCGTTACTCAGCCGCATTGTTTTCTGCTTCTTACCAATCCTCGGAGGTACGGTATATTATACCTCCATGTTCTTCTTACCCCTCCATTTTGGCGCATGCGTGTTCTCCTCCGCCCGTGCCTTGGCGAAAACGCAGTCTCTGGCATGGCATGGGTAAAGAGGGAGCCTTCCGCTTGGGCCTTTAGAGCGGGCAGCTGCTCCAGCCGCAAGCAGGCGCCAGAGGGCGCCACTTCGTGTGGCTGCGTTGGAGCACAGAACCCAGTGTAGCCCCGGAGGTGGCCCTGTTTAACCGGGGAGCGAAAGAAAGGACGAGACGCCTCGCCCAGGAGGAGGGCGACACATGATTCCCACACCAGCGAGAAAATGCACATTTCATTTATATCTATGCCACCCGGAGCCTTGGTGGTGCAGTGGTTAAACCGCTGTACTGTAAGCCAAAACATTGTGAGTCCGATCCTGACCAGGATTCTAAAGTTGACTCAGCCTTCCACCCTTCCGAGGTCGGTAAAATGAGAACTTAGCACACAGGGGGTTCCCAGCCTAAGACCTGTGGGCCAGATCCGGTCCACAGTGCCATTTCATGTGGCCTCCAAGGACGTTCGGGGAACAAAATGGCCACCCCTTTGAAGCTGTTGGGACAAAATGGCCACCCTCATCATGCAGGCAGTGCAAAATGGCCATGCGGCCCTCGAAGCTGACTTGAGATTTTTTTGGGACAGGACAGACAAACAAAGGACATCTTCAGACAATGGCCGCCTCTGAACCGTCCCGCAAGCATGCCACTGTCTTCTATTCGGCAACAGCCTTGTTAACAGCCTGTAAATTACTTCTAAATAGTAATTAATAACCTAGCAGGTTATCCTGCTATGGTAATAGAGCTGATCAGGGGTTCCCAACCTTTTTAAGCCAGGGGCCAGGTCATACTCTCAGCCAGCTTCAAGGGCCAGATGGCCATTTTGCACTACCTGCACGATGGGGGCAGCCATTTTATCCCAACAGCTTCAAAGAGGGTGACCATTTTGTTTCTCAAATGCTCTTGGAGAGGTGGGGAGGTGCACATGAAATGGTGCCATGGGCCTTAGGTTGGGAACCCCTGAAGTAGACTACTGCCAGAAACTCAACTCAACTAATGGTGAAGTCCACACTCCACAGGGAAGGGTAATGGTCCCCAAGTGAATTAAATCCCATTTGACTCCATCTTGATGGACAGCAGCAGCTTCCTCAATACTGTCATGGACTTTTTGGAATATAACAACCTTGCAATATATATGCCACAACCCCATCCTATGCAAACAGTCTTGTGGATCATGAAATAAATGTTTCCGTTTTAATGGTACAAAACACACTCTCGTTATCCGATTCAATTTCTTAGTCAGATAGGACAAAATGGTGTTTGTATGTGCATTATCCACATGTTTTCACAGTCTGAGCATACAAGCCCCATGATTTCAGGAGGGTGGGCTCCTGCTGTCCATAGGCCCCATATCTCTGTTTTTTTAATGGTGCTTTCCCTCTGCTGCCTCTCCTGGTTTTGACAACAAAGGACAACTGGGTTCTGGGACTACAGTAATACCTCATACAAAGTCCGCTTCATACAACATCGAATTCATACAACATCGCCTAATTTCTTGAAAAAAGTTACCTCATACAAAGTCACTCGACTTTGTATGAGGCATTCAGTTTTTTCCAGGTTGTATTGTGCCAGGACAGTATAAAAGACAGGACACATGCGTGCATTGCTCTTGTGGGTTTTGCACAAGGCCAAGAGTGTTTAGGAGTGGTTTTGAGCATGATTTTGGATTTTTTTGAATTTTTCATCAGAATTTTTAGAAGCATTCCTGGGATTTTTGCAGCATTCTTCAGGTTCTTGGACAATCAGGGTTGTTTGACATGTTTTTGTAATGTATTTAGCCTTTAGACAATGTTTTCTTAAAGTTCTGTCAGTTTCCTGTCTGTTTCCTTGGCTTTGCCATGAAGTCTGTGCTGTTACAGTACAGTGTATCTCTATGGAAATGACGTTGTACAAGGCATCGCAGCAAGGATTTGGACGTTGTATGAGGCATCGCGGCTAGGATTCTGCATGCCTCATACAAAGTCCAAATCCGTATAAAGTTCAAACTTGTGGAACCAAGTTTGGACGTTGTATGAGGTATCACTGTACTAGTTCTTAAGATTACATTCCTCTTAAGAAAGCAAAAACCTGCCTCTCAAGTCAACCTCATGCTTCTCACGGCAATATGGGACTGCATCCTGGGCAGTCCATCATCTCCCATTTCCCAGGCCATGCTAAAGTGTCCTCTCCATTCCCACCTCATGCTTGCACCATGGCTTAGGCCTGTACTTGCTATAGCTTGAATCAGGATAAATGTTTCTGATCCTATTCTTGGAAATATTACTAATTGTTTTAGTATTGTGCCTTGCTTTCAGCATGCTATTTCCAAGTGGTGTTCTTAACATACTAAATGTAATAATGAACATAGCCCCAGACTAGGATGGTTGCATTATCAGTAAGAGCTCTTTCACTAGATGATGATAGATAGATAGATAGATAGATAGATAGATAGATAGATAGATAGATAGATAGATAGATAGATAGATAGATAGATAGATAGATAGATAGATAGATAGATGTGTTTATGCTGACAGAGGTAGTCTCAGTAATTGAGGAGGATTATGGTTTTGGGAGACCTGGAGACCCAAACTTTGACTGCTTCATAGCCACCACACTAACCACAAAGCTGTCCCAAGATAGTATCAACATACTGAAGTAACAGGAATGGACAATTCCATTGGAGAATAGTGCTGAAAATCTTTGCATGAGGGGATATCTTCTCAACTCCCTTGTCATTCATTCCACAAGGAGAAGATGGAGCTCATGTTAAGTAAAATCAGGGGTTTTACTTTTTTCCCCCTATGCTGTTAAGACCTTTCTGATTTACAGGGCCCTTAAATTGGCTTCTGGGGTATGTGAGATGTTCAAGGAGTGACTGAACATTCCCACCCATCTTCCAGTCAGTCAGTTTCCATAGCCAAAAGGGAAACAGAGGCCAATTCTCGTGAATTTTACCCACCCACTCTGTTTACTACACCACTCTTGGAACAAAGTGACCCAGTCTGAAATTCACAGAGAAGAACAAAAATGGGTAACTAAAATTCAAATTCTGAGGGAACAAAAGAAAATGATTGAGGGAGGGTGTTGGAAAAATAATCACTAACCATGGAGAGAAATGTGCTAAGAGATGGATTGAATAGGATTAAAAAGAAAATGAGGAAGGTTGACATTGACCTGCTGAGGGGGGGGGGGTTCGGGGGACAAGCTCTCAACCCTACCATATCTTGGTTTGCCGTCATAGGAAAATAAAGATGAGCCAGTGGATGGTACATATTTGTTTACGACTGGCAGCACCTGCATATTTTATTTTAAACCACCCTTTTAAATGGGCAATTCCCAACACCTGCTGTTTTCTCTGTATGCACAGCAGACCCACAGGGCATTGGTGGGCATCAAAGAAGCATAAAAACAGTGAACATATGGAGAAAACACGACTGCCGGCCCTGTGTTTTTATACCACTGCAGCCTTCCTGAATTATGTAACTACTGTCAGGCTTCATGCAGATTGCCAGCCAGAGTCCTTTCTCGCCCTCTGCATGTTTTCTTGCGGAGACAAGAACAGCCCAGTTACATTCCAACAACAACAACAACAACAGAGAGAGAGCTTTGGGGAGATACAGGCAAAGTCACGTGAGCTGCTTAGTTCCTGTCACCATGGACAGCGACTAATAAGTCAGCAGCCATCTCGGTCTCTCTCTTCCTCTGAGCAAGGGGGTCCGGTCCCCCTCTTGTGTTTCCAACTCTCTGGCGCTGCTTTTGCAAACAGGACAGGTTCAGAAACAAGGGGCAACAGCACATCTCAGCTCTAGGCGAATTGACTAAAAATGCTCTGAAGTAGTCTTGATACGAGTGATACTGTGACCAATGCTGTTTCCCAACCTTTGGTTTTTGGACTTCAATTCCCAGAAGCCCAAGTCAATTCCCCAAAGCTCTGATCAGTCAATGTACTGACAGGCTTCTGGGAACTGAAGTCCCCCGGGGGGGGGGGCATGGGGCCCACATTGGGAACCACTGCTTTAGACCTAGGAACGGTGTCATTGCAAAGTAAGTAGTGGGGATCATTTCAAAACTGAATAAGCACTCTTCAAAAGCAAGAAATTGCAAGTAGATAAATAGGGACCACTTCAGTGGGAAGGTAAACAGCGTTCTGTGCTCTCTGGTGTCTAGTCATGCCTGCCACATGACCATGGAAACTGCAGAAGCAGACAGCGCTGGCTCTTCGGCTATGAAACCGAGATGAGCACTGAACCCTAGAATCAGATGCGACTGACTTTCGAGCAAGGGTGACCTTTACCTTTACTTCTGAAGGACAGACACAGCATCAGGAGGGTTGGGGGGGTGGGAGTGACTGCAAATGTCATCTAGAAAAGTCTGCACACTTGAATTGCATGCCACAGACATAAAACCGTGCTTTGCATGTATTTTAATTTAAAACAAATGTGGTGGATTAAGAAATTTAAACATATTTTCTTTCGCCCACAAATTCTTCTGGCTGTTCTGTGTACATGGACGATTGTGGGGCCCATCAGCGGTCTTACTAGGAGAAATCACACCTGGCCTCATTCATAATGCTCTAGTCTCTTATAGAAAGTTAGGAGTTTATTGTGCTCCACTCTTCATGGACCTGGCTATAACCATCATGGGCTAGCACAGTGATAGGCAGTCTTGGCCCTCCAGCTGTTCTTGAACTTCAAGTCCCAGAAACCCTGACCAGCTGGTGTGTTGACTTGGGCTTCTGGGAATTGAAGTCCAAGAACAGCTGGAGGGCCAAGACTGCCCATCACTGGGCTAGAATTTTGTTTTCTACAGGTTTGGTGTTGCTTACTTTTTACTGCACTGAATGAATGGTGGGGTATTTTTTTTAACCTAATGAGAACTACTACTTCTTGTTTATTCATGTCAGATGCACCACCAGCATATAATAACATACAAAGCTAAAATTAACACATCTAAAAACAAAATAGAATTTAAAAGGGCTAGATGACATCTGCCCAATCTCGGGCCACTTTAATAGCATTTCCTCTTGCCAACATATGGTCCTTCTCAGTGCATGTTGAGGGCATCATGTGCATCGTATCATATGGGAGATAGTTTGTACTTCTCTACATTCCCTGTTGTCTACAGGGAAACCCCACTTTCTCAGATTAGCCCTTGATATTCCTACCCCTGCACACAGTCTATTTAAAGCTTTCCACACAGGTCCTGGTTGTTCTTGTATCCTTGGCCAGGCGGTAGAGAGTCATGTGGTTCTGCTCAGTTATCTGGTAGCTCCTTGCTCACCTTCCATAGTTCTAAGGTGTAACAATACTGGCTTCAACCAGACCCTTGCCTTGGGCCTTTCCTATTCCTTCCCAGAGCTTCCTTTACTGGCCAACTCTAAGGGATACCCAAGACTCGGGGTTCTGGTCACCAGATTGTCGTCCTACAAGAGCCTCGCAGCAACCTGGGGCTTACCTTAATAGATAAGAGCCCAGACAATATTTTGGAGAGTAGTATAAGTATGTGTGGTAGCGTGTGGCTTGTGGCTTAACTCTTGCTTTACCCCCTCTTGCAATACACAGACGTTTTGATGAAGCAAAGTTGTTTATTGTTCTTGAAGCATGTAGTAAAGATTATAGTTCATACCTGTCAACCGCGGCTCCGGACAATCCGGGACCTGCGCAGAACGGTTCTGTGCAGGTCGCTTTTTTACGCATGCATAAAAGCCTTCTACGCATGCGTAAAAGTGACTTGCATGCGTAGAAGTGAGCAGCGCAGAAGGGATGTGCAGTAACGCCTTTCCCCCGCTGCCAAATTCCGGGGTTTCGGCAGCTCCTGGCAGGAAATGGCGAAAATCGGCGCCGAAAAACAGGAAATCCCAGCCAATCCGGGAAGGTTGGCAGGTATGTATTATAGTTCATTCATTGGTTTCAGGATACAGGAAATCCAGAAAAACAATATCTAATCAAAAAGTACAGGCAGGAATAATCACACCCAGGCCTTCCCCCACAAAAGAAAGGAAACCTGACTATTCTAAGTGATCATGACTAAGCTTGGGTTGAGTAAGGACTCAGATGTTAGAATCCCACTCTCCCTTTCTGAGGTGTAACTCTCAGAACCCCAAAACTCTCACTCAAGCTTAGTCATGGTTTAAAAATAATGGTTTAAAAATAATGAATACTTTTTTTTTGCTTTTGTCCTGGGTGTTCACTAAGAAAAATAGTAAGTGGCTAAAACTTGAAGAAACTGTTTATAATTGTTCAGTGGACAATGTTGCAGAATGTGTACAATGTACAATGTAGGTCAACTTCTGTGCAGATTCTGTAACACGTATTGACTGTGAAGGTCTTACAGTGTTCCATATTTGTACACAAGGGTTGAACACAATGTAGCAGTGCTATTTAGAAGACAAAGTGACCTGAGAAGTCCCTCAAAAAGCTATTTGTATTTCTTTAAGTCACAAGTATATTTGTTGCAGAAAAGACCAGGGATGTATGTGTGAATCATTCTGCAGAGTATAATTCCTTCCAAATCTGATTTACGGCACTTTTGCCAGAAGAAAAGTGCTGACTGCTACTGCTCCATTATCCTATGTGTAATACACAGGCTATTTCACTACCACATGGAATGACAAACAGATGCACTTGGTATTTCATTTATAATCTGTCTATCCGCCCTAAAGAGCCCTGGTGGCGCAGTGGTTAAACTGCTGTCCTGCTACCAAAAGATTGTCAGTTTGATCCTGACCAGGGCTCAAGGTTGACTCAGCCTTCCAACCTACTGAGGTCAGTAAAATGCCCCTAGCATGTTGGAGGCAAAATGCTAATTAACTTGTGAACTGCCCAGGGAGTGCACTAAACGCTATGGGGCGGTATAGAAGTGTGATTGCTTTGCCACATTTCTCCAGTAATGGGCTCAAGATGGCACAAAACAAAAATTTTAAAAAGGGAAGGAAAAAAATCACAGAAGGGTTTAGTATTAATACACAATTAAAAAAATTAGCACAATTGAATTAAAAAGCAATGTTAAACTTTATATATAACTAGCAAAGGTTGTCCGGCATTGCCGGGCTGTTTTAAATTGTGTTGGAAGGTTAAATTGTGTTAATGCTTGTTAAAAATTGCTTAGTCTGTAATTTTTAAAATGTTTATTTATACAATTTTTTTTGGCTTGGCTGGCTGTTTTATGTAACTGAATAATGTTTTAGTTTTTTAAAAAAAATAGTTGTACCGTAGGTAATAATTTTAATAATGTGAAAGTAAAGGGTTTTTACATTCAATGTTTTTTAAATGTGTTTAGTTGTTTTGGGTTTTTATTTGAGTTAGAACTCAGCACAGGATTTTAATAATTTTTTTATTTTATTTTATTGACATATGTTTGTGATTTGTGTTAAATTGTGTTTTCGTGTAATTTTTTTGACTTGTTATTATTGTGACCTTTTGTGTAAAATTGTGATTTTGTGTTATTTTTTTGTTTTTACTGTTGTGGCCTTTTGTTTGGGGCTGTTGTGTGTTTTTGAATTGTTTTTACTATTGTGGCCAGCAGGTGGTGCTGGTAGGGGTTTTCTTGTATTTTGAGTGTTTTTTCTCTCCTGGCCTCTGGGTGGAGCATCTTCCGGTAAGTAGTCTCTTTCTTTATTCATTTCGTTTCCGTTCCCACGAATGGTGGGTGCGGATCATTAGGGCGAGGCCTAGGAACCTATAGCAAGTTCCAACAGTTAACCCTTGGTTTTATAGGTTAAGAAAACAAACAGCAGTAGACACACACCCATTAGAAGTCCCTTTTGCAGCAGCCAGTCAACTGGAAAAAGCCCATTTAGAAATCTATCTCGACGAAGAGTTAAGGGGCAGAAAGCAGATATGGCAAATAGGGGCATGCTAACCTTGAAGCTCTACCACGCCTCACTATCACAAAGATTTGGCTTGTTCTCTGCATCCCTGCTGAAATTAGATTGCCAAGGATGCTCTCAGCAGCTATGCTAGGGTTGGCTGCACTTCTTGGACACATCAATGCCAATTGATTTTTCTTAAATGCCCTGCATTAGACTTGATTTTCTCACCCCTTTAATTCTATTCAATATATTGATCTCAGCCCTCTTCTAGGCCTGTGTGTCAAGGCTGCTGTTTGGTGCTCACTTTCCCTACAACGTCTGATCACTGAAGACCCATGCTCTCAAACTTTAGGTTCCCTGGTTTCAAGGGCACATGCGAAATTTGAAAAGAATGCTGCAGAGTTGCCAAGGAGATTCACACTCTAAATATATTTGGAAACGTGCATGGATGTTTACTCCTAAAAATAAGCATGAAGACCTGGCACAAATCTAAAGTGGCAGCATCCCATTCCCTGAAATGACAGGGCCAAATCTGTAAAAGGGGAAGGGTGTGAGTGACAAAAACCAAGACTTCACATGGTCATAATAGCAAGGGTTGAAAGAAGGAAGATACAGAACTGTTCTTGGGCCAGCAAGCTAGGCAGAAAGACCCAGTTTTTTGTCAGGCAGTGAAAAGATGCAGCAACTATATATCTATCTATGTTATAAGCCACTTTTCATAATGCTCACATCAAAAGGGTGGTGTATACATGTGTGTTGTGTTCTATCACTGTACCTTTTACAATGTATCCCTTCACGTGTATCCAATGTAACTATGCTTGTGTAACATTATAACCAGCAGCTGCTTAACTGTAGCCCTTACAATAGGACGCGAGCTAATGACCACCTGGTGGCAATAGCGAGCGTTCAAGCTCTCCTGGCCCAGACTCACCAGCAAACAACAGCGCGGGAAGATTCCCGGCATCACCTACACCTGGACAAGAAGGGCGTGACCGTCTGTGACGTCACGCGGACAGTAACCAATAGACTGTCGAGGAGCCACATTCAAAATGTATAGCCACTGTATATATTGAGCTACCCATCCGCCATTACCTCATGTTCCCCTGGATCATCATGCAATAAACCTGTGTTAAGCCAACCCTTCGGCTGTTTCATTGTCTCTGGTCCCATACACTAAAATGTGAATGAATGAATGAATGAATAACTATATATCCCACCCATATGGGATCTTCTCCCACTCTGCAGCGTACAACAATTTCCTAACAAGAATGGTTAACAATTGGTGCTTGGCATCCTTTCTAGGAATTCCACCTTGTGTGTCTTTACCTAGAGTACACATGACATAGTGGGAACATCCCTAGTCTATAACACTGTTGTTGCAAAGATCTGTAGGTCAGTGGTTTAGGTCTCTGGCTGTGGAGACAGAGATTGGGAGTTCAATTCCCCACTGTGCCTTCTTGACAGTGGCTGGGCTTGATGATCCATAGGATCCCTTCCAGCTCTGCAGCATGATAATGATAATGATGATTCTACTGGCTTGCCATGTGCTGCTTTACTCCAAATAGTGCCATGGGCTTCTCAGAAGCCCTCCTCAACCTTCTTCATCCCCAGTCAATTTATTGCCTCATATGTTCACATTTTGGGGGGTTGGATCACAGTCTGAAGGGAATTTGACATAAACCTGTTCCTCCCCAGATAATTCAATCCCATTTTGGCCACAACACAAGAGGGATAGTCTTGCTGTTTCCTCAAAACCAAGTCGCATACAAACAGGGGTGCTTCAGATAAAGGGAAAGGAAGGAACTACATGAGACATTCTTCTTCAAGTGCCATATTCGATTCCAAATATTGGCTATCGCAGTGGTGGGCTCCAAAAAAATTTACTACCATACTGTGGGCGTAGTATGGTGGTTGTGGCCAGGGGGAAAGCCCTGCGTTGCACCCGAATTAGGACTACTTAATTTCAAAACTTGGATGGGCAGAGCCTGCCAGAATTTCTGCTACCGGTTCTGGCGAACTGGTGCGAACCTGCTGATGCCCACCACTGGATCGTCATGGTGATCAGCGATGAAGATTGTCCTAGAAACAATATAATGCAGTGGCCTTCCATTTGCCTTCCACATCACAATGTGACACCTGTACCACTGATCCAGTTCCATGAGTCATTTTCTAATCCTGAGCCCTTTTGGCACACAAAGACTTCATCAGCCCCAAGCCAGTATTGATGAAACTGCTGCCTTCCATCAGGATGGATTTAAGTGTGATTTAATCCACTTGGGGACCATCACCCTTCTCTGTGTACTTCACCACCCAAGGCCATTAGTCCTCAAGGTTGTCAGGTTAGTTAACTGCTGCCTGACAATCAGGGTTGAGTCTACTACTCTATTAACATAGCAGAATAACTTGGCCAGACTGGCACATAAGACATAAAAAACATAATCTCTGTACCACTGGGAACCTTGTTCAGCAAGAACTGTGAATTCATGAGACAATTTCAGTTTTGCAGCCACAAGAGCGAGACACTTCCTTCTTTCTGTTTAATGCAACATGAATTTTACAGTGACTTCTCATCTTTTACTAAAAATAGGCTACTGAATTACTTGCTAGTTCCTGTAAAGAGCTGGGGGCCTCTGAGCATGGATGTATCTCAAGAAGGCAAATGTCCTCTGACCAGATCTTTCCACACCAATTGTCCATTTTGTTTCACTTCTATATTAATTGATGTTTCCAAATAAATGAAGTTTCAACTAAACGTACATGGAACATATTTCCATACAACTCATTGGCTTTTCTTAGTATGGTGGGGCCACCCCATCCCAAGTCAATTTGCTGCCTAACTTGGAAGGACAAGATGACACCTTCCACCCTTTCATGTATAATACCAGTCAACCCACCTCAACACTGAGGATGGGACAGGACTTTTGAATGGAGCTGAAGACACCTGGCTACCATACAGAGTACAGGACAGACCAAGTGTCACAGACCCCTATGTCTCCTTCTTACCCTCTGGAGCTGTCACCTAAAGCAGCCATCACACTCTGTGTAACATTGGGCCAGCCCTTGACTGGAATCCTTTCCAAGCTATTTATCTCTGATCGCAAACACATTACGGCTACTGTGAAACTGGTTACACCCAGTGACTTCAGTGATACAACTTCCCGGTAAATGCTTAAAGACAGTAGCTTATGTGAAACATAGAAGCCTGAGGCTCTACAGTGACAATAGATCTGTGGTCTCAGATGTCCCTGGTAAACCTATTAATCCTATTTTCCCTGGAGAAGGAGACTGTCTGCAAGAGAATACTCATCCACTCTTGTCTCCTTGGCAATTAGAACCCCATGTTCTGAAATCTGCTCCTCAGCTAGAGACCTCTGGTTTTTAATTTCTATGACAAATCGTCTTGTTGTGTTTTAATATTTCTTAGAAATGTATGTAGGAAACTCCATAATGACCACAAATCTCAGGATACAAGCTTTAGTTGCCTCCATAGCAACATGCATAGCAACATCCCTCCCATAATGATGTTTTGTGAAATCAAAGAGACTGCTGCATCTGAGGGGAAGATGGTATGCTTCTGTAGCCAGGAGTGATAAAGCCTAAATTACAATCTCCAAACAAGCTTTGAGCTTATTTCATTCTGTTGCCTTCTTGTTCCTATTACCATGTGCCTGTAATTTCATCCTCACCTACTACCACATAGCTGCCATTTTTAATGTGTTACAAAGCTTGTGTGCCATCACATTAGAACTCACTTCAATCTTAATAGGGGTTTTCAAGGTAAATGATGTATTTAAGAAGTAGTTACATCAGTTTCATTCCCCTCAAGTGAGTTTCCATGGCAAAGCCAGGTAGTTGAACCTAGGTTCCTTGCATTTTAGTCAATTACTCTATCCCAGGAGTTCTCAACCTTTTTAAGCTAGGGGCCGGGTCACACTCCCTCATACAACTTCGGGTGTCAGACAGCCATTTTGCCTTTCCTCCACCAAATGGCACTTCATGGTGTGGTGGAGGGCCACATGAAATGGTGCCATGGGCTGCATCGGGCCCATGGGCTGCAGGTTGAGAATCCCTGCTCTATCCACTACACCACACTTGGTACCCCTACATATACATGTAGTAAATGCAAATCAAAATGGCTTCAACAGGTAATATCAGGCAGCTAGTGATAAAAAGTATTGTTGTTTGAGTTTCAAGGTCCTACCTTTGGTGCATAGGTTTGGGGGGGGGGGGGGAGTCCACAGGGATGAGTCATGGGTCAGTTCTTGGTAAGTAGTCTCGATGTGGGGGAAAGCCCATTTTGTAGATCCCCTGCTTCCAAGTCTACCCAAGGAACAATGTGGAAGAGAACACCTTGTAGGCAGGCCTCAGATGCAGGATCTGACCTTTTCCTCATTGCCAGCAAGTTTGAACTAAATATATACACTGTATACCAGTATACCAACTGTTCAGACACACCAGTCTTATCTCCACAGTTAACTCCACCTGAGATAGCTGAAATTGTACCTAAAGGCCATTCAAAGACTCTGAAGCAAATGGCTCCTGTTATGCCCTTCCGAGACCCTCTCAGCAAATTCATGTGAAGCGGAACAACCTATTGCTTAGTTACCATCTGACTCCTGGATGAACAACATCTGTTGTCTCTGAGAGCTTTCCTTTGGCCTTGTGGCTCATATTTCCTGTGTCAGGTCAAACTGCAGAAAGCTCAGTCAATTACTTATTGGGCCGGGCCAAGGCCGGGCAGCTTCATAAGACTTCTGTTTTGAGGAAAGGAGCAGCATTCAAGTAAGAAGTCAATAAAACAGGGGTGCCCAAACTTTTCACGCCATGGGCTGGTCATATGGTTCAGGGGTGTCCAAACTACGGCCCAGGGGCAGATCTGGCCCCAACACCAATTCATACGGGTGTGTTTTACTTCCACTTCTTGGAGCGATGAGGGTGGTGTGGGCCAGATGAATTGACCCAGTGGAACAGGGTGGGGAGGGATTGAAAAACTACCGCAGGACTCGATATCCATATAGGAAAAACATTTCACATTGTGTCCTGTGACTCTTGCTTTTTCAAAATAAAACTGACCCATTTGGTCATGCCGATGTAGAAACCATTATAATTACTGTATCACATATTGTAGGGCCCTAGGTTTATGCGGACATGAGGGCGAAAATATTAGCCATATAACTGTATTGTATTGATTTCCAGAGGGCACCTCCACTAGCTGAGAGAAGGCAAAACAACAGACTTGTGGTTCCTGAAAGACCAGCAAATATATAACACTAGCTGATTACCCGGCTTCACTCGGGTTTTTCTTTTCTTTAACATAAGTTAGCCTTTCCCTCTTGGAAACCTTGTGGGGTCAGGTGTATGTAGGTCACTCCTGTCCACTGTCTCCCTTCCTCTGTCTCTCTCTTCCCTCACCCATCTCGCTTCTCCATTGATGGTCACTTACCGCCCTTATTCTTCCTATACATGTGTCTGGCCACCTAGTGAGAGAGTGGCATGCAGCCGTTGAGGAGCCCTCAGACCTTCCCTCCCTCCTCGGCTTTGCCCACCATGGCTGCCACCTCCACTGCCTCTGCAGCTCCAGAGTTTGGAGGGCGCCCACCCAGATGCCCAGAGAATGCCACGGAGGCTTGGTGGCCATTTCCGGAGGGGGGCTGGCCTCCTCCATGGCTCCTGCACCCTCCCGGCCCTCTCAAGGGCCTCTGTTGCCACTGCTGTGCTAGCCCAACCAGGCCCCGGGTTCCCCGTGGGCCGGAAGTCTCTAACAGCGGTGACCCCAATAGTGCTGATCTTGCATGCCCATTTGCCTTCTACCTACTGTGAAAACTACAGCTGAGCTCAGAGGGCTACAGCTGAGCTAGTCAGATGAGGTCACAATCTCTACTTACCTGGGACTATGACATCAGCCAATTACATCACTAGAAAACACATACATAGAATAGATCAATCGTGTCCCAATTTAGGGGGCATACACCCCCATGGGGCTTGTGACCCCCGCAGTGCTGATATCGCCAGCCCAGGGTACGTATGTGCCAAATTTCAGCAGGATCGGTCCAGGGGTGCGGGAGCCTTTGGAGCACATACAAACATAGATTTCGGTTTTATAGATATAGACTAAGCTTTTGGAGAGTACTATGTACTTCATCAGATGCATGACTGTTATCTGGAAAGACAGGAATAATATTCACAGAAATATAAATTCTGCAGTGTATGTAGATTGTGAGAACCACTGTGATGTAGTGGGCAGAGTGTCAGACTAGAATTCAGGAGAGTGGGGCTCAAATCTGGGTTTAGCCATGCAAACTCACTTGGAAATCCTCTTTAGTTCCATTTTAATGGCACATTAGTAACAACAGAATGTAGTCAGTTCATAAAAGTTCATGCCATGAGCAATTTGTTGACATTTAAGATTCCACAAGACTTCTTGTTGTTTTTACTGTCTTGGCATGGTAACAGCAAAATGGCAGACATGTTCTGAACTACTCATAGGAAAGGACAGCTTGCTGTAGACGACCATAAAGACACAAGTAATAACATACATACTTCTCCCATGGTCTTTGTCAGTTAACTCCTCTACCTAAAATTTACAGCTCATGAAATAAACTCCTTGTTTGTGCAAGTATACCTAAAGTACCTGCCTTGAGTTTCAAGCCATCCTCTTTATTAGCTATATACAGTGGTACCTCGCTTAACGAGCATAGTGCGTTCCACACGATTGATCTTTAAGCGATTTGCTCTTTAAGTGAAACCCCATTGTAAGTGACCAATTGTGACTTCTGGCAGGGGGCGGGGGATTGCAAATCCCAATTTAGCTGTTAAGTGAGTTTTTGGTTGGTTTCAGTTATTAGGCGAGGCGACCATTCAGAGAAAATTCTGCTCTTTAAGTGAGTTAGTCTCTAAGCGAGGCGCTCTTTATGCGAGGTTTTACTGTCGTTCTATTACATGCATGAGTTTCTACGGGAAATCAGTTTACACTTATGCTTTGGAAATGTAATACTCAGATCTTCTCAGAAAGAAGATAACGGGATTGGCTAGAAATGATGTCACCCAGTCCTTTTGTTGCTCTTCTTCCTGAAAGAAAGAGCTGGTGCTAACCTGGCCCTTTGACTTCCTCCAATGTAATGAAAGGCACGAAGGAACAGCTTGCTCCTGCTGAAATGTATTGAATCCTATGACCATGCAAAGTTTCACAATATGGCTGTTTAAAACAATATGCCTGGGTAATTAGAAAACACCACAGAAGCTTGTGCGTAGGGGGGGAAAAATTGCAGTGGGCTCCTGCTAGTACATCTTCCCCCCCCCCCGGGGGGGGAGTGTCATTTAGATGATGACTTATTGATGTGTAAGAACTGGATCGCCACCACAGAAAGTCTGTGGTTCTATGATGCCACTCAGAAGGGAACAGCAGGGAATTATGTGGCCAGTCACTCAACGCCAGGCAGAAGAGATGCAATGAAGACCACTACAAGTTCCATCCATGACTTGGGAGAAGTTTCTTTCTCTTTCCTTTTTACAATAAAGACCCACTTGGCCTACCCAACTATGAATAGGGCAGATGTACAAGCCAGTATTCTAGCTGGAGCAGAAAGATAATCACATAAATCATATAAGAATTCCGCACCACACTATCACCAACAACATACTGTACCTCCTTTTATTTATTTATTTATTTGAACTTATATCCCACCCTCTTGCCCTAGGGCAACTCAGGGCGGCACACAATCACATAAAATATTTTAAAAACCCCATAAAAACAGCAATAAAAGACTTTAAAAACCATCCCATATCTAAAAAGACCCTCCCCTCCCCACACTCAGTATAATTCTGAGATATAATTATATAATTCTAACAGAGCCAACGAGCGGGATTCAACACCCCATCGGCCCCCCAGACTTGCCCTGCCAGCCAGGTTTTCAACCCTTTCCTAAAAGGCAACAATTCTGACTGTAGCCTTAATTCTGCCGGCAGGAGGTTCCATAGGGTTGGAACAGACACGGAGAAGACCCTCCTCCTTGTGCACTCTAATCATATGAATGATCTCACAACCAGTGACATAAGGGCCAGTCTTCTGGAGGTGAGGGAATGTTTATGTGATCACCTTCTCACCATCTATAACTCAATCAGATACCAGTCATAAAAGAGACATAGCTGCCCCTGTATCTTAATGTGCCTTACTAACCCCACCCTCTCTCTTGCACACATGTTTACATTCACAGTTCATGATAAACAAACCAATCTCCAAATAATATACAATAAACACCGACTTACAAATGCCTCGAGTTACACAAAATTCAACTTACATAATGATTTTGTGCTAAAACCATGTCCCAATTTACATGATTTCCTATGGGTTTGCTTTGAGTTACATAAAGATTCTTTTTCCTATGGGTTTGCTTCGAGCATGCCTGTCAACCATCCCGATTTGGCCGGGATGACCCCGTAATTCGGCACCAATTTGTGCCATTTCCCGACCTGCGCTGCCAAAACCCCGTAATTTGGCAGCGGGGGAAAGGAGGCACTGCGCAGCCCATCTGTGCAGGTCGCATTGCACGCATGCGTGGAAGGGCTCTACACTTCCGTAGCTCCCTTCCACGCATGCGCAGAAGGCTACGCCGCCTGCGTAGAAGGCTATGCAAGTGGCGTAGCCCTCCACGCGCATGCGTATAACGCGACCTGCGCAGAGCCGGTTTGCACAGGTCCCGGATTCGTCAGAGCCGTGGTTGACAGGTATGGCTTCGAGTTACATAAAAATGTATTTCCCTGTGGGTTTGTTTCGATTTACATAAACATTTCATTTTTTCCTATGGGTTTGCTTCGAGTTACGTAAAAATAATTTTTCCTATGGGTTTGCTTCGAGTTACATAAAAATGATTTAAGCAAAAGCCTATGGAACAGACTTTTTTTTCGTAAGTAGGGGTTTTACTGTACTGGTGTACCTACTGTTCTCTAAAGAAATAGTGAAGAGCAATTCAGCAGAAAGCTCATTCATTGCATATCCAGTAAAGAATGAAAATGATCAGATTATCTACTTAGAAGTTTAAAAAAACTAGATCATTTATAAATAAGCATTGCTCACACTGTCACTGGGGTAGAGAAGTGGTGCCTTTGGTCATATGATCCCTGACCTCTCACTCACCCTCCCTCCCTCAGGCAGTACATCTGAATTTACTCTACAGAAATTCACTCACAAAATTATTGGTCTTCAACTAGCCAGTTATCAGAATTTTAGAGAGTTTGAAGACCAAAACATCTGGTGGGTGCAACATTCCAAATCAGCAGCCTACAGCATGTTATGGCAACTTCTGCTGGTCCAGAATCAGCTCAATTCCTGCATCATTTCCCAAAACTCGGATCCTACTGTTTCTTGGAATTTTTTCAACATAACTGCACTCAGGATTGCAACTTAACCTAACAAGGGTTACTTGCAGCTAGCACTTGAACATAACTATAAACCTCCAAATGCCTCCCATCTCCCTTTCACCAGCCCAATTTAAGAAAAGTAAACACATGTTGCTCAAGAAGTCTTTTTGGAGCTTGGACAGAGGTGCCTGGCGGGCAATGGTCCATGGGGTCGCAAAAGGTTGGAATCGACTGTGCGACTGAGCAACAACAACAGGGCAGCACCTCTTCTGTCCCACCACAACACCTAAAATATTTGTAAAAACATTTTCCCCACTAGAAGGTGAAACAGGTCTCTCTCTCTCTGCTTTCTACAGATGTGTTATTTTATACAGATAATAATTACAGTACAATATTCATAACTCTTCTATTGAACAATGACTTTTGCAGCCTTTATAAGAAACTGAACAAATTAGAAATTAAGGTACAGTATGCTAAAAGGATATTTCAGGCATTGCACTGTGTGTGGAAGCCTTATGTTTTCATCTTCCTTTTGTGTAATACATTTTTCTTCTTCCATGTCTAGGCCAGATGTGAAACTGTCAAAATGAAGCCACCTTTTGGTGAATTCATTCCGCACTTCCTTTTACCTGACCTAGTGTGAGAAAGATTAGTTGGCGCAACAAGGTGGCCATTGCTCAGGGAACGCCCGACTGTGGTTCAAAAATACCACAATCTTCGAGGAGGGTCTTTCTGGGTAAAGGTAAAGGTCACCCTTGCTTAAAAGCCAGTCATATCCAACTCTAGGGTTCAGTGCTCATCTCTGTTTATAGCAAAAATCTCTGTTTATAGCCAAAGCACACCTGTCAAGTATCCTGTATTGGCCGGGATTTCCCGTTTTTCAGTGCTCATTCCTCCCCTTTCCCGCCTCCGTCCCATATTTGAATGGTGGGGAAAGGGATTAATGTGCATGCATGCCCACAGTGTGCATGTGCAAACGGGTTACTGCCCACACATTCACAGTAATTTCCCGTATTTTGCGGAGCTGTATTTGACGGGTATGAGCCAAAGAGCCAGCGCTGTCTGCTTCTGCAGACGTTTCCGTGGTCATGTGGCAGGCATGCCTAGACACTGGGGTGCACGAAATGCTGTTTACCTTCTCACCAAAGTGGTCCCTATTTATCTACTTGCAATTTCTTGCTTTCAAACTGCTAGGTTGGCAGGAGCTGGGACAGAGACAGGAGCTCACTCCGTTATGCAGTACCCGGGAATCGAACTCTGACTTTCCAGTCATCAAGTTCAGCGTCTGTGTACCCTTGTAATAAATGAATTAGAAGGAAAATACTTTGAGGGTTAGAGACACAGGGGAACATATAGCCCTCCAAAGGTCCAGGGTCCATGAACATGACCTGCCTTCCCACAACCTCTTCAAGTTGTCCAAGTTCCCATAATGTAACATGTGAGCATATACATCTCTTATTCTTACTTGTCCAATCAGTCCTTTCTAGATACAATGGAAGGGCTGTCAACATGTTATTCTCTCTGGTTTTTTTAAAAAAGATTAATGGCTAGCCTACATGCTTGAAGAATTGCAAGTATGAGCCACCCTTTGCAAGTCTTAGCAGCTGCAGCGAGGGGCATTGCAGTTCCCATCAGCCAAGAACGCCGAGCAGCCACTGTGGGAGCAGGACAGACTGGCTACCTCCTTGTCTGCTTCCCTCCCCTTGCTGTAATGGCGGGTCATAGGCCAAGATCACTTTCTTCCGGAACAAAAGTCTGATTTGCCTGCTCTTCTGACTTTAATAATAAATCACCTGCATGAATATTTCATCAAAGCTAATTTTGCAAACATGTCTGGGACCATTTGGATTACTCCATTTGCTTGGGGTTTATAGTCTGGATTTTTCTGAGGCACATACAAGTCACCAGGCATAGGAAAAGTCAGAGGGAAGCGATGGACCATCTTCTGTCACTCTTACTTCTGCCTCAAACTCTCTTGCTTTAAGTATGGTTGAGAAAGAAAGAAAGCTATGTGGACCTTTAGAAAATGTTGTCATACTGAAAAGAGTTGAATCAGCTTCTTTTGGAATTTAGGACATCCGGTAAACCATGCTGGAGTGTAGCTCCTGAAAGACTGCCCTTAGAGGAGGGGTGCCCAAACTATGGGCCGTGGGCCATAGTTTAGGCACCCCATGGTTTAAGCAGAGAAAATGGCAGCCTAAAAAATTCTATCTCATCCTGTTGTAAAACATATCTGTTGCAAAACAGATTGCAAGGCATGTTTTACTTCCACTTTGGTGGGAGGGACCAAGTGACTGGCCCGCTGAACCACGTGATCAGCCCACGGCCTAAAAGGTTTGGGCACCCCTACCTTAAAGCCAGGTTGTCTCGGGTGAAAAATTCACATCAAGGAGTTCAATCAAGCAACAATGTCCAGCACTCTGCCTGCATTATGCAATTAATCCTGGTGGTCTGTGCTGCAGAGTTTGTACTCTAAATTACTGTAAAGTGCTTTACGCCATCAAAATGTTACATATGTTGGGGGAGGGGTATTTTGCTCCTTCACATCAGAATGTTTCCATTGATGCAGCAGTAGATGCACGTGTGCATGTAGTTACATGCATGTTTGCATCGGTTGTACCTTTCTGAATGACAGAGCACTTTACTACATTATTTTGGGCTGGCTGAGCGGCAGGCGAAAGACATTGTAATGACCAAAAGGCCAGCATTTCATCCCACAAGCTACACATTTGAGAGCATCCCTACCGTCTTAAGAGATTTCATTGTCAGGAAAATGAAGACTCCCGGGCCTGCTTCTGTATATGCAATGTGCATATAGTTCCATGCATTGTGTCTAACATACACAAGCTGTTTAGGCCTGTATATGCTTTAGGTCTGTATACTATTATAGGAACATTATTGTCACAATGAATCTCTCCCTAAGACAGCTGCTAAACAAATAAAGGGAATCATTTACCATAAAGTCAGCCTACTATAGTCCAGGGGTTCCCAACCTTTTCAAGCCAGGGGCCGGGTCACGCTCTCTCAGTCAGCTTCAAGGGCTGGATAGCCATTTTGCCCTGCCTGCACAATGGGGTGTGTGTGGCCATTTTGTCCCAACAGCTTCAAAGGGGCAGCTATTTTGTTTCTCAAATGCTCTTGGAGGGGAGCCACATGAAATGGCACCATGGGCTGGATCTGACCCACAGGCATTAGGTTGGGAACCCCCGCTATAGTGTGTAAGTAGCAGGGCCGTAGCCAGGATTCTAGATGTGGGTGGACAAATATTTTTTTCAGGGTGGGATTATTTTCAATGCATTACTATGGGAAACTGCACTTTGCCAGGGTGGACAATCTGCTAACTCAGGGTGGGCCAAGCCCACCCTGGTCACCCCCTGGCTATGGCCCTGGAAAGTAGCCACTTTGACAAGCTGCTTGAAAACCTGTACATGACTGCTAGAAACAAGTGGCATTTTAAAAATATTTTCCAGGGATTCCTACCTATCACAGTCACCATATCTGGTTGTTACACCCACCCCACCCCACCACGCCTTCTTTTGCCCCAAAATCCAAACAACTACTTGGCTAGTCACACACTTTTCAACAGGACAATTGCTCTTTATATAAAAGAAGCCTGAACGCTGGCAGTTAGCAAGAAATACTGCTTTGCTCCTCCTTGCAATTAGAAATTCCATCATCTGATGATTTCGGTATTTTAAGACTTTGTCCAACGGATTCCACCTCCTCCCCTCTCTCCTGTTACACACAGTTGGCTACCCTAGTTAAAAGTCCTATCGAGTTGCTCAGGCCTTTAGGACTTGCTAAGATCACTCGTTGGCTCATGGCCACTGCCCCCATGACAATCCTGTCTTGTCCTAGTTTGCTTCCACTAGTTGGTCCCTTATAACCAGTGCAACCATCATTCTATACCCTCCTCGACTCCTTCCTTTGTTAATTCTGTGTGAACCATCACATGGTGATTTCTCTCCCCTCGAACCAGTAACCTTGAAGGGTGTGTGCGTGTATACCCCCCCCCCTCCCCAGCAGGGAACAAGAAACATGGGTCATTTTGTCCACTCACCTCCCACCCCCTCCAGCCTCTCCTTCCTCAGGGACTCAGAAGCAGAGGCTGTTCAATAATGCAGTACAGCTCTTCACATCAGTCACTGACGTGGGGGACAGGGCATAGAAGAGACTTTTCAAAAATTAACATTTTATTACATTTTTTCCTCTGCGGTCTTTTTCACCAGTTCCGTAAAGGCTTCAGACACCCTTATGCCCTTCTCTTTTTAATATGGTGACCCTGAAGAGAATAAAAGGTTGAGATTCCTCCAGAATAGTGAGGGGAAAGTAAACGAGAAAGGGGAGGGGGAGAGACTGAGAGACAGAGAAGCCAGGAGTTTGAAGATTGAGATGTACTAGGGCTAATGATTAATCTTGTCCTTAATCCCCAGGCAATTAGTTTCTAGAGAAGAACTATCCTTCTCAAAGACCAGGCTTTTACAGGCTGTGGCAAACATGTCTGAGCTGCACTGCTTCAGGCTGAAAGAGAACGGAGAAGAGTGAACTGGCAGAAATAATGGGATGCTTTATCATACTGCTTCCAATTTCTTCCACATCAAACACATCTCCATCATTGTTGCTATGTGGCAGTTTGCAGTGGGCAAGGGCAGTAGAGAACGTCAGGGGCCTCCAAGAAAGAAATATGCACGAAACCTCAGAGGGCAAAGGCTGCTAGTCAGTGCAGACAGTATTAGCAATAGCAATTACACTTATATACCACCCCATAGTGAGCACTCTCTGGGTGGCTCACAAGTTATTTACAAGGGGTACACAGAAAGAGCCTCCTTGAAGATTGTGGTAGTTTTAGAATCTTAACCTATAAAACCAAGGGTTAACCGTTGGAAGTTCGTATAAGTTCCTAAGCCTGGCCCTACTAACCCACACCCACCATTCGTGCACACGGGCGAACTGGGTCCGCAGGTCAACGAAGGATTGAGAAATGCGCCAGTGGGGCAAGAGCCCCACAAACGCGAAGAAAGGGAAACAACTTCAATTCCCAACGTTCTTTGCGCCGCGCCACAGCCAATCAGGCTGAGAGGTGCAACCACAAAGAACATTGTGAAACGCGCCGCGGCCAATCAAAATCGAGCCGCACAAAAAAACGCACCACAACCACAAATCACAAACCCATAACTACAAGCCCCAGAGTCCTGCGCGACATGAGCACGCAGAACGCTGAGGAAGCCGGCGCCCGAAAAATTTAAAAAAACTCACCGCCTCACAGCCACGCAAACACCAACCGCCCTTCTTTCCCTCACCAACGGCGTCTGAAGGTCCCGATTGGAGTTTCCCCTTTAATATCAGTAGGTGGGGGGTTGCGATCCCCCTCTCTGCTGGCTCCCTTAGGGTTGGGAGGTTTGTGGGGACAAAAGGGGTATGTCGCCCCAACACTTCTGGACCCAGGAGACCAGGGAAAGGGGATCGATTTCCCCCCCAAAAAAACCTCCATCTTTAAAGAGAAGAAACCAAGCCAGGCTGGCTCGTGGAAATAAATCAAACCCCCCCACTCCAAAAGCCACAACAACAAAAAAATTATAAAAATAAATAAATAATTTTCAAAAAATACCTTAAAACACAAAAACATCCAAAAATACACAAAAACAAATAAAAACAGCAACAAAAAACAATACAAAGTAAACAAAAACACAATCAAAAACAAAACAAACAGTCAAAAAATACAAAACCCAACACCCCCCAATAATAATAATAATAATAATAATAATAATAATAATAATAATAATAATAATAATAATAATAATAATAATAATAATAATAAAGAAAACAAGCCAACTCACCAGCACATGTCCTACCTGCACGACAACCAGAAACGAAATGAATAAAGAAAGAGACTACTTACCGGAAGAAGCTCCACCCAGAGGCCAGGCGAGAAAAAACAGTCAAAATACAAGAAAACCCCTACCATCACCACTTGCTGGCCACAATAGTAAAAACAATTCAAAAACACACAACAGCCTCAAACAAAAGGCCACAACAGTAAACACAAATCAAAACAATAACACAAAATCACAATTTTACACAAAAGGTCATAATAATAACAAGTCAAAAAAATTTGCACGAAAACACAATTTAACACAAATCACAAACATGTTAATAAAATAAAATAAAAAAAATTATTAAAATCCTGTGCTGAGTTCTAACTCAAATAAAAACCCAAAACAACTAAACACATTTTAAAAACATTGAATGTAAAAAACATTTACTTTCACATTATTAAAATTATTACTTACGGTACATCAATTTTTTTTTAAAAAAAACAAAAACTAAAACATTATTCAGTTACATAAAACAGCCAGCCAAGCCAAAAAAAATTGTATAAATAAACATTTTAAAAATTACAGACTAAGCAATTTTTAACAAACATTAACACAATTTAACCTTCCAACACAATTTAAAACAGCCCAACAACACCGGGCAACCTCTGCTAGTAGAATATAATTTTATTTCTATAACGCCTTCCTCACCCCAGTGGGCGACCCAAAGCAGTTCACAAATATTCAAAGATACAATATAATATAACAAAGGGCAAAAATACAATATAACAAAACACGGTACAAAATACAATAGAAAACCATGACATTAACAACTTGATAATACCCTGCACAACTCACTCCACGACAGTCGGGCATACCCCAGCCAATGGCCACCTTCTGCTGGCTGATCTTTCTCACACTAAGTCAGGAGAAAGGAACTGCAGAATGAACTCACCAAAAGGTGGCTTCATTTTGACAGTTTCACATCTGGCCTAGACACGGAAGAAGAAGACGAGGAGTTTAGCACTTTTGCCCCCAACATGCTGGGCACTCATTTTGCCGACCTCAGAAGGATGGAAAGCTGAGTCCACTTTGACTCCCACCAGGATCGAACTCGGATCATGAGCACAGTTTTGGCTGCAGTACAGCAGTTTAACCACAGCGATAATGTTCGGATTCAGAATAGCAGCTTTTATGTCCTAATTAGAAGCAGAGAGAATAATGGGAGCACAAATTTCCCTGACTTCTAAGAGTGCATGTACTTATTCAATTGCAAGCCTGTGGTCCCTTTTCCAGGCAGCATTTCGAGGGAATAAAATAAAATTTAAAATGTGGTGCTGGAGAGAAGCAGTAGCAGCAGCTGTTTGAGCTCCGATAGGTGTACTCCAAGATCCTTTTCAAAGTGGCAGTCTCTTCAACATAGCAAAGGATACTGGAGTACATACCCTCAAACAGCCATGAGAACCTACTATTCGTATGGTGGCAAATGTTGGCCTGTGGAAGTTTTGGCTTTCACTTCTGCTGATCTCTTGCTGCAGTGTCTTAGTGGGTTAAGATGCTGAACTAAACGGCTGGAAGGTTGGCAGGTCAACAGTACGAGACCCAAGTGTCTCCGTTCCAGCTCCTGCCAACCTAGCAGTTAGAAAGCAAGAAATTGCAAGTAGATAAATAGGTACTGCTTCAGTGAGAAGGTAACAGCGTTCCGTGCACTCTGGCATCCACATGACCACGAAAACGTCTGCAGGTGCAGACAGCACCAGCTCTTTGGCTGTAACGGAGATGAGTATACCATACCCAAGAGTCGGATACAACTAGCTTTCAAGCAAGGGAGATATTTTTACCTTTATGAATCCTTTTCTAAGGGCTGCACACTTCCTACCTTAGATGTTATTGTGTTGTTCTTGAACACCAATGGAAAGACTATGTACAGTTGCAGCAAGGAAGGGATCCAAAGGCTGTCGCTATAGAAAAGAACAACCAAAATTACCAAGGGGACTGCTGGAGTACCTTTGTGAAGAAAGGTGTTTATGATTTATTACAGGGGTGCCCAAACTACAGCCCGAGGGCCGGATCCAGCCCACAACGCCAATTAATCCAGCCCACACCACCCTTGTCGCTCCTGGAAGTGAAAGTACCCAAACTTTTTGGGTTGTGGGCCAGTCACATGGTTCAGAGGGCCAGTCACATGGCTCCTCCCACCAGAAGTGGAAGTAAAATGCACCTTACAATCTGTTTGCAACAGGATAAGATAGATGTTAGGCTGCCATTTTCTCTGCTTAAACCAGGGGTGCCCAAACTACGGCCCATGGGCTGGATCCAGCCCCCATCTGGGTGCATTTTACTTCCGCTTCTGGGAGCAACGAGGACAGCGTGGGCTGGATGAATTGGCGTTGGGGGCCAGATCCGACCTGTGGGCCGTAGTTTGGGCACCCCTGGTTTAAGCAGAGAAAATGACAGCCCCAAATCTATCTTACCCTGTTGCAAAACATATCTGTTGTAAAACAGACTGCAAGGCGCATTTTACTTCTGTTTCCGGTGGGAGGAACCACATGACCGGCCCGCTGAACCACATGACTGGCCCACGGCCCAAAAGGTTTGGGCACCCCTGCTTTATTAGTTTGGGAGGATAAAGTGTTGCCAAAAGAGAACACTGTAAGACTTTCTAAAACTATGCAGGTCCATGGAGAAAACATGGGTATGGCTTGTTTCTTCCATCACTTCCTGTAGCACTAAAACTCCGAATCACAAAAAAGAGAAGTCTTTTCCCAGCTGGACTTGACTTTTGACAGGGAATTTATGTGACATTTCAGCATAAGTGCAGAAACAGGGATGGGAAGCTTCCAGGTGCTTTGGTCTTCAATTCTCAGAAGCTCAAGTTAACAAAGACAGTGATAAGGGACTTTTACAAAACAATGTGGATAACCAAAAGCTCCACAGGTTGAGGAAGGGCAATGTACTGGAAATGTCACTCGTGTTTTAAAAGAAAATAAATAAAACCTTCTTTTTATTCCTAAACTTTAACAGAAGATAGAAGGCAGTGGGAAAAGAGCTCATGGGACGCAGGCCTCACCTTAGCTAAAGTAAAGACACCAATGGGTTTATTGATTCCCCTATATCAGGAGTTCCCATCCTAAGGCCCATGGGCTGGATCTGGCCTGCGGTACCATTTCATGTGACCCCCACAGTCCTCCAAGGACATTCGAGAAACAAAATGGCTACCCCTTTGAAGATGTTGGGACAAAATGGCCACTCCCATCATGGAGGCAGTGCAAAATGGCTGTCCGGCCCTCAAAGCTGACTGAGAGAGCGTGACCTGCCCCCTGGCTTGAAAAGGTTGGGAACCCCTGCCCTATATTGTATGGGATGGGACTGCGGTGGCTAAAGTGGTTAAGACACTGAACTTGATGACTGGAAGGTCGGCAGGTCAGCAAGACCCGAGTGCTGCACGACGGAGTGAGCGCCCATCTCTGTCCCAGCTTCTGTCAAAATAGCAGTTTGAAAGCAAGAAATTGCAAGTAGATAAATAGGTACCGCTTTGGAGGAAAGATAAGAGCATTCTGTGCACTGTGGTATCTAGTTATGCCTGCCACATGTCCATGGAAATATCTGCAGATGCAGGCAGTGCTGGCTCTTTGGCTGTAAACGGAGATGAGTGCCGTCCCCTAGAGTCGGATATGGCTGGTTTTCGCGCAAGGGCAACCTTTAGCTCATGCCTGGGATCCTGCACTGAGAATGTCAATATTTTTCCTGCCACAGTGACAATGCAAGACTTGAGATAGTATGAAAAGCCCTAGTATTCTCCTGTGGACGGTTTTGTTTGCTAGTTTGTTTTATTTTTGTACTAGCGTTCAGGCTGGAAAAGCTTCTGAAGACTAAACGCCTTCAGAGTTAAAACTAACCCACTACCAACAACAACAAAGCAAAAATAAAAACTGAGCATACAAGGGTTTAAAGGGGTCTCATACCATTTTGAAAGAGTCTTTGTGAAAGATTGCCTATTTCTGAAGTATATTAACATGAAGTGAACATCCACTGAAAAGGACTCAGATCAAACACTTTCAACGAGGGCGGCTCTAACCTACTTTTCTTTTAAAAAATTATCCACCACAGATGGTCCTTTTTAAAGCTTCTCTGAAATATGTTTGAACCATCTTTAAACAATACTGCTTTCTTAACAAAACACTCAGTTTTAGGAATAGGCATTGACATAAACCAGAGGTGCCCAAACTACGGCCCAAGGGTCAGTTCCGGTCCCTAACACCAACTCATCCGGCCCACACTGCCCTTGTTGCTCCCAGAAGCGGAAGTAAAACGCACCCATATGGAGGCTGGATCTGGCTCATGGGCCGTAGTTTGGGCACCCCTGGTTTAAGCAGAGAAAATGGAAGCCTAACATCTATCTCATCCTGTTGCGAACAGATTGCAAGATGCTATTTTACTTCCGCTTCTGGTGGGAGGAGCCATGTGACTGGCCCACAGCCCAAAAAGTTTGGGTACTTGTTGTGTATGCATGTTCACTGTACTGATAAGAATGTAACCACTCCATTTACAATGTATCTCAGCTGTAAAGGAACGCGAGCAAGCAGCCCATAGAGGGCAGCTGCGAGCGTTCAGTCTCACATGGTTCACATTGCTCAATCACGGACAGCCGCGGGAAAACCTTCCCCGCATTCAGCAGCAGGAAGAAGAACTACTGAAGAGAGGCGTGCCTGGGCGAGGTAGCGGCCAATGAGCTACCGTGCTACAAGATTCAAATGTATAATGCTACTGTATATATAGAGATGTATCACCACCATTACCTCATGCTCCACCGGATCATCATGCAATAAACCTGTGTTAATCCAACCCTTCGGCTGTTCTGTTGTCTTTGGTCCCATACAGTAAACTGGCGACGAAGGTGGGATAATGGCTGCCCACGGGACCAAGACATGCGCCGGCTACGAGATCAGGAAGCCGGGAGACTTGGAGCTGTTTGAGATAGACTTCAACGGAGCGCTGGTGGAGCTCGAAGTCTCAGATGAGGACAAGAAGAGGGCCATCTTCGTCCGCATGCTCGGACACGAGACCAAGAGGACCTTGGTGGACCTGATCGTGCCGAGGAGGGTGAGCGACTTCAAAGCCAAAGAGCTCCTGGCGGTGTTGCGCACCCACCTCCGGCCCGCGATAGCGATGTTCCCCGCTCGGAGCGCGTTCTGGAGGCGAGTCCAGGCGCCCGGGGAATCGGTCGCTGAGTTCGCCGCGGCCCTGCGCTTGGCCGCTGGCCCATGCAAGTGGGAGACCCCAGAAGTCACCCTCCGAGACTGCCTGCTCTGCGGCCTGAGGGACACCGAGACTCAGCGCGCGCTGATGAAGCAGGAACCGCCTCCCACGTGGCAGCAAGTCCTCGACACGGCACAGGCCGCGGAGGCCACGACGGCCGGGGTGCAAGAGCTCCAGGACTGGCGCCCGAAACCCGCCAAGGCAGAGAGCTCGGTGCGCGCGGCCCGGCGAGTTTCGAACTCGTCCGCGGAGAGCGGCGACGACGAGGACGTCCGGAAGGTCCAGAAGGAAGGCCGGCGCTGCGACGGCTGCGGCGCCGCCCACGCCCGCGCCAAATGCCCGTTCCGCAAGGCCGAGTGCCACAACTGCGGCCGGCGCGGGCACATCGCCAAGGTCTGCCGAAAACGGCGCGAGGCCAAGAGGAGTTCCCCAGACCGCTCGGCGAGGCAGGACCGCACCACGAGGCCCAAGGACGGCACCCGGACCACGAGGAAGTGGGACGGAGTAGGGTGCATCTGCGACGACAGCGAGGACGACGCTCCGGTTTTCAGCGTATCCACGGAGCACCCCCGGTACTTCGTTGAGGTAGTAATCCAAGGGGCCCCTGTTAGGATGGAGGTGGACTTGGGTTCTTCTTACTCTATCATCTCCCAGGGAGAGTTCCTAAAAATAGCCCCCCACGTGCGGCCCAAGCTCAAAGCGTTGAGGGCCACGCTGAAGGACGTGCAAGGGAACCGCATTCCGGTGTTGGGGGTTGGGAAGTTCCAGGTCCAGTTCAAAAAGCGCGCCGCAACGCTTCCCCTAGTCGTCCTCAAGGGAGGTAAATGTAGCCTCCTCGGGACTCAATGGTTCCAGCCCCTGGGGTTGTTCATTGGGGGGGTGCACGCCGTGGGAGTACACGCCGCCGGGACTGACCCAATACAGAGCGTGTGCGATGCGCACCCCGAAGTTTTCAAAAAGGGACTCGGAAAATTCAAGGGCCGCCCAGTGACTTTCGACCTGGACCCTGGAGTACGTCCAATCAGACTTAAACCGCGCAGAGTGCCTTTCGCACTAAAGGACAAAATAGAGGCGGAGTTGGACAAATTGGTGGGCCAGGGGATTCTTGTTCCTGTTGATTCTGCGGAGTGGGAGACTCCAATTGTAACAGCGCTCAAGGCCAACGGGGAGGTCCGCATATGCGCTGATTACAAGTGCACCATCAATAAGGCGATCCGCCCTAATGCGTATCCGGTGCCAGTAGTCAGCCACTTGTTGGCCAGGTTACACGGGGGGAGGTGTTTTGCTAAACTCGACCTGGCCCAAGCCTACCAGCAACTCCCGGTGACCCCCGCCGCAGCTGCTGCGCAGACCATAGTCACCCACAAAGGGGCGTTCCAGGTATCGCGCCTCCAATTCGGCGTGAATTCGGCACCCGGGATCTTCCAGTCACTCGTGGAACGCCTCCTGAAGGGGTTAGAGGGGGTGTTACCCTACTTCGATGACGTATTGATTACAGGGGGGAGCCGGGCCGAATTGGCAGAAAGGTTGGGAAAGGTCCTGGCAAAATTCGAAAAGGCGGGGTTGCGGTTGCGAAAAGACAAATGCGTTTTCTTCGCAACTGAGGTTGAGTTCCTAGGGTTCCGTGTTACTCCCGAGGGAATAAGGCCATCCCAATCCAAGGTGGCCGCCATCAAAAAGGCCCCTCGCCCCACCTCCAAGCCCGAGCTGCAGTCGTTCCTTGGGCTGCTCAACTTCTACCACTCCTTCCTTCCTCGGAAGGCAGCCGTGGCGGAACCGCTACACAAATTGTTAAAAAAGGACGAGGCATGGAAGTGGGGCGACGACCATGAAAAGGCCTTCAATGACCTGAAGCGACTCCTGGCATCAGATGCTGTACTGACCCACTTCAATCCCAGACGCCCAGTGGTCCTGATATGCGATGCATCCCCGGTGGGGGTGGGGGCGGTGTTATGCCACGTGCTGGAGAACGGGAAGGAGGCCCCGATAGCGTTCTACTCTAGGTCCTTGTCCCAAGCGGAGAGAAACTACGCCCAGACAGACAGGGAAGCACTAGCGATAATTGCGGGGACCAAGAAATTTCATGATTTTGTGTATGGCCGCCCCTTCACCATAGTGACTGACCATAAGCCCTTGCTAGGCATTTTCACCGCAGATAAGCCCACACCCCAAATCCTGTCCCCGAGAATGCTCAGGTGGGCCATTTTTCTCAACGCGTATCAGCACGCGTTGGTGTACCGGCCCGGGAAGGAGATCAGCCATGCGGATGCCCTGTCGAGGTCCCCCATTCCCCGGGATTGCTGCCACGTGGGCGAGGAAGAGAGGGACCACCAGGTCTTAATGATAGAGGTCCTAGACTCCCCTCCAGTAGTACCGGCCGACATCGCCAAAGCGACCGGTAAGGACAAAACGTTAGCTACAGTTTGCTCCTGGGTACAGAAAGGGTGGCCCGTGTCTTCCCCAGCAGCGGAATTCGACACATTTTTCAAAAAGAGATTAGAATTGTCCCTAGAGAGGGGTTGCCTTTTGTGGGGACAGCGGGTAGTGATCCCCACGTCCCTCCGGCCGAGGGTGCTTAAACTGCTGCACGTCAGCCACCCCGGGATCGTCCGCTCTAAGGCACTAGCCCGCAGTTACTTTTGGTGGCCCCAGCTAGACGCCGACATCGAGCACATGGTCGGCACTTGCGAAGCGTGCCAAAGCTCCAGGCCAGAAGAGGCTCGCTTGCCACATAGGGAGTGGGACACAGCAAGGGGGCCCTGGTCCCGGGTACACGTAGACTTTGCTGGCCCGTTCAGGGGAACACTTTTCCTCCTTGTGGTGGACGCGTTCTCCAAGTGGTTGGAGGTCATTCCAGTCTCGAGCACCTCCTCGGCCACAACAATTAAACAGTTACGGAGGGTCTTTTCCACGTTCGGTTTACCCGACACCCTCGTCAGCGATAACGCTAGCTGTTTCACGTCCGCCGAGTTCAGGACATTCATGGATCTCAACGCCATTCGGCACATCACCTCCGCCCCTTTCCACCCGGCCACTAACGGCCAAGTAGAGCGCCTCGTGCGTACCACTAAGGACGCGCTGCGGCGCATGGGCCCCGGAGATCTTGACTTACAACTGTGCCAATTCCTGCTACGGTACAGGGTCACCCCACTAGCGTCAGGGTACTCCCCCGCGGAGTTGTTAATGCGCAGGAAGCTGGCCACAGTAATCTCCAAACTAGACCCCACAAGGGTAGAGGACAAAGGGCGGAATGTAGAGATGGAGTCCACAAAGAGCTTCAGCGTAGGTGCCCCCGTGCATTGCAGGAACTACGCCAGCGCGGGACCAGCCTGGGTGCCCGGCATTATAATAGAACAAACCGGCCCCGTTTCATACCGCGTGGAGACCAATACAGGCCTCCTGTGGAGGCGGCACGCGGATCAACTCAGGCGCAGGGTCCCCGGAGAGCAGGACGAAAACGAAAATAGCCACGAATCAGCGTTAGGGTACTTCCCCACCCGCTTAGCCCAAGGGGGAGAAAAAGGGGGACATGGGTCCCCACCAAGGGGGGAGGAAAGGGAATCGATCCTCAGAGATCTTTTGCGGGAGTTTGCGGCGGAAAGGAAGAGCCCCGATCTCGCACATAACCCTCGGAAGTTTCCCCAAAACACAGATTCCCCAAGAAGTTTAGACCTTGATTTACAGTACCAGGGGGAGTTAGCGGAGTGGTCCCCCATCCGTCCTAGCGAAAAGAGGGGTTTCAGTTCAGCCCCTGGTACCTCCAGTCCCAGTAGCCCCTGTGAGTTAGAATGCAACATAGCGCCAATGCCCCGGAGACCGACACCCCCAAGACAGGAGGCGACGGCGAGTCCGTCCACCACAGTCTCAAGGTCCCCCGAGCGGGGAACAGAAAGTAGCAGAACCACAAGGGCATCCTCGTCGGTCCCGAGATTCGTAATGGGAGGGTCTCCAGGGTCCGCAGGCAACAGGCAGGGGTTCACTTCCCAGCTGTTCATTCCATTCCCATCCCCCAGCGCAAGGCAGGCACGGACGCCCCACAGAGCCACTAATGAGTCCCCGTTTCCCGTTGCAGGACAAGCACCCACGGAGTCAGGGATCACAGGCTCTCCGGTATTAGGTCAGGCGCAAGCACGCCCCAAGCGCATGTGCGGCAAGCCACATTGGTTGCGGGACTTCGTCCCATCCTAGGGGGGAGGGATGTTGTGTATGCATGTTCACTGTACTGATAAGAATGTAACCACTCCATTTACAATGTATCTCAGCTGTAAAGGAACGCGAGCAAGCAGCCCATAGAGGGCAGCTGCGAGCGTTCAGTCTCACATGGTTCACATTGCTCAATCACGGACAGCCGCGGGAAAACCTTCCCCGCATTCAGCAGCAGGAAGAAGAACTACTGAAGAGAGGCGTGCCTGGGCGAGGCCACGCCGGTAGCGGCCAATGAGCTACCATGCTACAAGATTCAAATGTATAATGCTACTGTATATATAGAGATGTATCACCACCATTACCTCATGCTCCACCAGATCATCATGCAATAAACCTGTGTTAATCCAACCCTTCGGCTGTTCTGTTGTCTTTGGTCCCATACAGTAAAGTACTCATGACATAAACCCCAGCAAGATCCACACTCATTTAGCACCAAGTGGCACAAAGGAGAGGAGGAAGAAATGATGAATCTGGATGTTTGCTTCTGCCCTGTTGCAGTTGTTTGGTTGAACTGTGTTCCCCTTTGTGTCCGTAGGCCCCAATCCATTGCCAGTCTTACACCTCCAGCCTTATATGATATGCACAACTCTACATTAGTACTGACACATTTTGGCACCAAAGCAGAACATCTGAATTGATGTCCCTGCCTACCCATTTAATCTGGGAACAACTGATCAGACAATAATCCCTTCCAGAGTCAATTAAATCAGGATATGCGTAAGACTATTCCATGAGGCTTATGTTGCAAACCTATCAGTGGACAATGTCTCTCAATTGCCTGTTTTTAATGGTGCCCAATATCTATCACCACAAGTAGAAAGTAGCATTCTTCCTGTTTAACTGAAATGGAGTAGAATGTTCTCTTGCACAAGCTTTGTGTAACAGCTGTCAATCTTGATGCAATTTCCCACAGAATGTCGCCACACAGGTCAGAGGTTTGTCTTCTGCTGTGCTTCCTATATGGCACTCAAAAGTCTTTTGCCTGTGGTCAGTGTCTTATTTGGTGCCATAGAAGAGCTGTCTCTGCACTCTTCCCTCCATAACCAAGGAACCCAGACCCATATGAGATGCAGGTAAATCTTTAGTAGGCACAGGTACATTTCATGCTCATGTCAGTTCACGTTCCTGGAGACTGCTCGTGGACATTCAGTGGTGCTGAGCCTTCACCCAATATCTTGGTTTGTTCTGTCCACAGGGTTGGCTCCACCTGATTTACAGTTGTGTCTTTGCCTATGGGAGCTAGCAAAGCTCAATCACACAGGAGAAAGACCAGGCGAATTCAGATGACTGAGTATGTGATTGGCTGGATTAATTGCCCTCTCGCCTGTGGAACCATGGGCAAGCTGCAGCATCCCAGAGTGCCACCAGAAAGAGGAATTAATAGGTATTGCTTCAGTGGGAAGGTAACAGCATTCCGTGTCTTGTCATGCCTGCCATATGACGATGGAAACATTGGAAGACACAGACCGCACTGGCTCTTTGGCTGTAAATGGAGATAAACACCACACCATAGAGTTGCATATGACTGGCTTTCGAGTAAGGGAGACCTTACCTACGGTATTATAAACGTACACTTTTGCTGTTATCTTTTGTTTTGCTTGTACCTTGTCTTCCTACAAAGAATGAAATGTAGCTTATAATCAAATAGCAAACAACATTAAAACATAAAATGAGTAAGACATTTAGAAAATCAAGGCATTGTTTAAATCAGGGGCTCCCAACCTTTTCAAGCTTGGGGCCAGGTCACGTTCTCTCAATCAGCTTTGAGGGCCAGACTGCCATTTTGCCCTGCCTGCATGATGGGTGTGGCCATTTTGTCCCAACAGCTTCAAAGGGGGCAGCCATTTTTCTCAAATGCCCATGGAGGGGTGGGTGGGGGGCACATTAAATTGTGTCACAGGCCAGATCCAGCCCACGGGCCTTAGGTTGGGGACCCCTGTTTTAAATGTACGCCTATAAAAGAAAACAAACATTCACCAACTTAGAATACCCTTCTGCAGCAAACAAGGTCGGGTGAGAAAGGTCTGCCTGAATAAAAAGAGCTTTGCCTGCTTGCAGAAAGACAACCAAATGGGAACCATCCAACCACCCTGAGCAGAGTTTCACAGCCTTAGAGCAGCTGCTGAGAAATCAATTTATTTAAAATGGCTAAACAATGATATTTCCAAGGGATGGTTCAGCAAATGCACAGATGATGGGGTGGGGTGGGGGGAAAGTTAAGCTAGAAGTGTTTAAATTTTTTTGCTAGTTGAAATTTAAAGTTCTCTATGATTATTTGAAACAGAGATGAACACTGAACCCTAGAGTCGGATACAACTGGCTTTCGAGCAAGGGAAACCTTTACCTTTACTATGATTCTTTCCTTCATATAAAGAGAAGGCCTGAGATCAGAGAGAACACATTATGTATGTGAAGAAGCAAAAAATGTCCATTCACTATTTTTATTTATGTATTTCATTTTTATACCACACATCTGGGATGTTTTCCACTCGGTAGTGTACAAATAATTAAATGAACAAACAACAGGACCATACAACAAAAAAACCCAACAATAATAAATCAAAATATCTGAGGCAAGCAAGCTCAAATCTAAACATCTAACTTAATGGCAATAGTAAATTATCCTTAAAGGCCTCCTTGAAGAGAAAGGTTTGGAGCTGTTTCTGTAAACTGTCCAAGGATGGGACCTGACCCAGCTCAATGAATTCCTAAGCACCTGGAGCTGCCCAGACTGTGATGACTGAGTGATGCAGGAAGTTGTTCTGAGGAAGAGATGCTCTGACAGACAACAAGGTCCCAAACCATATAGGGCCTTATATGATAACACTAACACCTTGTATATTATAACATTCATGTGTCTTTAGTGTCATTTTCGGGTACACAGAAAGAGCCTTCTCGAAGATAGTGGTATTTTTGAACCACAATCGAGCGTATCCCAGGCAATGGCAACCTTGTGCCATCTAATCATTCTCACACTAGATCAGATGCTTCATTTTGGCCATTTCAGGTCTGGCCTAGACACGGAAGAAGAAGTGTTATTTTTACTCTCATTATGGCACTGTGTCAGATTTAATTTAATTTTAATTTAATTGTCAAATTTATATACTGCCCACTCGGCCAAAGCCGACTCAGGGCGGTTCACAATCACAATTTAAAAACATGTTAAAAACAGTTAAAACTACCCACCCCCTAAAACAAGGGGTGCAGATGGGTCAAGGGCCTAAGGAGCAGCGTCATACTGTATGCTCTGTGAAGCATATAGTGACAGAAAAATATCACACATACAGCTGGACAAAGAACAACCCTCTCTAGATGTTGACAGACTACAGCTTCCACCATATCACTCTACTGGTTCTTCAGGTGAGGTGCCAAGGGCTGATGAGAATTGTGATACAACAAAATCTAGAAAGCCACATTTTGCCCACCCTTCCTATTGAACATTAAACTAAAAACAGTGTCCCCACCCCACCCCCCGCGCACAATATTTGTTGCCCAGCCCTGTAAGTCTGGTGGTAGACTTGCAGGGTATATTCGTAATTAAAAAAACCAGAATTCAGTAGGTAATCATGTTTTGCGCAGATGGTGCAACAGCAACGAATGTTTCCACCCAGCGATGAACTGCATCTCCCTTCCTGTAGTATCCATTAACCTCATGCTCAGTTTGGTGTCTGTTGTGTTCTAATGGTTTTATCTTCCACATGGATTGCAATGTATCTGAACCAATGTAACCTTGCCTATAGCAACAATGTAACCTTCAGCTGTATCATATGAACCCTGTGGTGGGACGCGAGCTGATGACCACCGGCTGGCGGCAGCGAGCGTCCAAGCTCTCTTGGTCCAAACTCATCAAAGGCAACAGCGCGGGAAGTTTTCCCGCCACCACCTACACCTGGACAAGAAGGGCGTGACCAGCAATGACGTCGCGCAGACAGTAGCCAATGGGCTACCATGCAACCACGTTCAAATGTATTACTACTGTATATAGAGAGCTGTCGATCCGCCATTACCTCATGTTCCCTCTGTCCACGATGCAATAAACCTGAGTTAACCCAGCCCGAGGCTGTGTCCGGTGTCTTGGTTTCCATACACCAAATTGGCGACGAAGGTGGGATAATGGATCCCCAAGGAACAGTCAGGGCACAGAGCGGGTTCAACATCACCAAACCGCAAGACTGGGAGCTGTTTGAGATGGACTTCCAGGCGGCACTGGTGGAACTCAAAGTCAAAGAAGACGACGAGGAGAGGAAGAGGGCCATCCTCACCAGAATGCTTGGGTTAGAAACCAAGCGGACGCTGGTGAGCATCATCGCTCCGAAGAAGGTGAGCGAATTTAAGGCAGACGACATCATGAAGCTGATGCGAGAGCGTTTCCGACCCTCGAGGGCAATGTTTCCCGCTCGGAGCGCGTTTTGGAGGCGAGTCCAAGCGCCGGACGAGTCGGTTGAGGCATTCGTGACCGCCATGAGGATAGCCGCCGGCCCCTGTAGATGGGACAACCTAGAGATGGCCCTCAGGGACGGCGTGCTGTGTGGCCTGAAGGACAAGGAGGTGCAGCGCAGCTTGATGAACAAGGAGCCGCCACCCACGCTGGCAGAGGTCGTAGAGGCCGCGGAAGCCGCGGAGTCCACGAATGCTGGAGTGGACGAGATGCACCAGTGGCGTGAGTGGCGTCCTAGAGCCGGCAAGGCGGAAAATTCGGTGCACGGGAAGTCCGGACAGTCGGTGCACGCAACTCGACGGGCCTCAAAGTCGTCTACGGAAGGCAGCGACGGCGAGGAGGTCCAGAAGGTCCGAAAAGGTGGGCGCCGCTGCGATGGTTGCGGAGCGGCCCATGAGCGCGCGAGGTGCCCATTCAGAAAGGCCGAGTGTTACACCTGCGGCCGTCGGGGGCACATCGCCAGGGCATGCAGAAAACGGAAGGAGGGCCGGAGGCAGTCACAAGACCGTTCGACCAGACCGGACCGTCCAGCGAGGTCCAAAGATGGCGCCCAGACCACGAGGAAGCAGGACGGCGTTGGCCGCGTCTCGGACGTCAGCGAGGACGACGCCCCAGTGTTCAGCGTGTCTGCGGGACAGTCCCATTACTTCGTTGAGGTACTAGTACAAGGGGCCCCTATTAGGATGGAGATTGACTCGGGGTCCTCCTATTCTATAATTCCCCAGAAAGAGTTCTTGAAAATCGACCCCCACGTGCGGCCCAAACTTAAAACGTTGAGGTCCACGCTACGAGATGTACAGGGAAACAGCATTCCGGTGTTGGGGGTCGGAAAGTTTAGGGTCAGCTTTAAGAGACATTCTGCGGAACTGCCCCTAGTTGTCCTTAAGGGGGGAAGTTGTAGCCTCCTAGGGACGCAGTGGTTTCAGCCCTTAGGCTTGTTCATAGGGGGAGTGCATACAGTGGGAGTGGACCCAATACAAGCGGTTTGCGATGCGCATCCCGCCGTCTTTGAAAAAGGACTTGGGAAGTTCAAGGGACCCCCTGTAGCTTTCGACCTAGACCCGGAGGTCCGCCCGATAAGACTCAAACCGCGCAGGGTGCCGTTCGCACTCAAGGACAAAATAGAGGCGGAACTGGACAAACTGGTGGGCCAGGGGATTCTTATTCCTGTTGATTCCGCGGAGTGGGAAACTCCAATTGTAACAGCTCTGAAGGCCAACGGGGAGGTGCGCATTTGCGCTGATTATAAGTGTACAATTAACAAGGCGATCCGCCCTAATGCATACCCGGTGCCGGTGGTCAGCCACCTTTTGGCCAGGCTGAATGGGGGAAAGTGTTTCGCTAAACTCGATTTGGCACAAGCCTATCAGCAACTCCCCGTAACTCCCGCCACGGCCGCGGCACAAACGATAGTTACACACAAAGGGGCGTTCCAGGTGTCGCGTTTACAGTTCGGCGTGAACTCGGCACCCGGCCTTTTTCAGTCGCTTGTGGAACGCCTCCTGAAGGGGCTGGAGGGGGTGTTGCCTTATTTTGATGACGTGTTGATAACAGGGGGGAGTGAGGCCGAACTGGCAAAGAGATTGGATAAAGTACTAACTGTTTTCGAGAAAGCGGGGCTGAGACTGAGGAAGGACAAATGTGTTTTTTTCGAAACTGAGGTCGAGTTTTTAGGGTTCCGGATCACACCCGAGGGTATTAAGCCGTCTAAATCCAAAGTAGCAGCCATAAAGAAGGCCCCTCGCCCCACATCCAAAACCGAGCTACAGTCATTCCTGGGGCTCCTCAATTTTTACCATACATTCCTCCCACGGAAGGCGTCCGTGGCCGAACCGCTTCATCGGTTACTTAAAAAGGAGGAGACATGGATGTGGGGTGACGAGCACGAGAGGGCGTTCAAAGAACTAAAGCAACTCTTAACATCTGAGGCAATCCTGACGCATTTCGACCCCAAACGGCCAGTGGTCTTAGTCTGTGATGCATCCCCGGTGGGGGTGGGGGCGGTGCTTTGCCACGTGTTGGATGACGGAAGGGAGGCCCCGGTAGCGTTTTATTCAAGGTCCCTGTCCCAAGCGGAGCGCAATTACGCACAAACCGACAGGGAGGCATTAGCAATAGTAGCCGGAACCAAAAAATTTCACGATTTTTTGTATGGCCGCCCATTCAAAATCGTGACTGATCACAAGCCCCTGTTAGGGATTTTCACGGCAAGCAAGCCCACGCCGCAGATCCTGTCCCCGAGGATGCTGCGATGGGCTATTTTTCTCAACGCATACCAACACGAGTTGGAGTACCGGCCCGGAAAGGAGATCAGCCATGCTGATGCACTTTCGAGATCTCCTTTGCCCTTGTCGGACGACCAAAAGGCGAGAGTAGAAAGAGACCGCCAGGTGTTGTTAATTGAGGTTTTAGACGCACCCCCAATAGTACCAGCCGACATTGCTAGAGCGACAGGCAAGGACAGAACGCTGGAGAAAGTTAGTTCATGGGTACAGAAGGGGTGGCCGGCATCGTCCCCAAGCACAGAATTCGACCCATTTTTTCGGAAAAAGCTAGAGTTGTCCCTAGAAAGGGGGTGCCTGTTGTGGGGCCAACGGGTGGTGGTCCCTACGTCCCTGCGTCCGAGGGTGCTCGAACTGCTGCACGTCAGCCACCCGGGCATCGTTCGTTCAAAGGCGCTGGCCCGGAGTTATTTTTGGTGGCCACAGCTAGACACAGACATTGAGCACATGGTCGGCACTTGTGAGGCATGCCAGGGATCCCGACCAGAGGCGGCCCGTCTCCCGCATAGGGAATGGGACACAGCAAGGGGGCCATGGTCCAGAGTGCACGTAGATTTCGCTGGCCCATTCCGAGGAACCATGTTTCTCCTGGTGGTGGATGCGTTCTCCAAGTGTCTGGAGGTTATCCCAGTAAAGAGCACGTCCTCCGCCACTACAATTAGCCAACTGAGGAGAGTCTTTTCCACGTTCGGTTTACCCGACACTTTAGTCAGCGATAACGCTAGTTGTTTCACCTCCGCGGAGTTCGGGGCATTTATGGAGGCAAACGCCATTCGGCATGGCACATCCGCGCCGTTTCACCCGGCCACGAATGGCCAAGTGGAACGGCTGGTGCGTACAACAAAGGATGCGCTGCGGCGCATGGGCCCGGGGGACCTAAATCACCAAGTATGTCAGTTCTTATTAGCGTATAGGGTGACCCCCTTGGCGTCAGGTTACTCGCCGGCAGAGCTCTTGATGCGGCGAAAACTGACCACGATCCTGTCCAGGCTAGACCCGACGAGAGTCGAGGATAAAGGGAAAAACATAGGGTTGGCAGTCTCGAAAGGTTTCGCCGCCGGCGACCCTGTTCACTGCAGGAACTATGCCAGCGCAGGGCCAGCCTGGGTACCAGGGACGGTTGTAGAACAAACGGGGCCAGTGTCGTACCGGGTCGAGACTAACACCGGCCTCCTCTGGAGGAGGCACGCAGACCAACTGAGGCACCGAGTGAGTGGGCAAGTCAGTGGGGCGCAGCAACAAGATTCAGCGTTAGGGTTCTCCCCCACCCGTTTAGCCCAAGGGGGAGACAGCAGCGGACAACAGTCCCAAGCAAGGGGGGAAGGCAGAAGCAGCGGCCCCGACTCATACCCTTTTGATACGCCAGTTCTACCAGAGGCCGGGGAAGGGGGAGAGGAGTTCGCGACCGCTGCCCCCGAATGTAATTTTGATTTTGATTTTGCGAGCCGGGGGGGTTTTCAGGAGTGTTCCCCCACCCATCCAAGCGAGAAGAGGGGTTTTTCGTTAGCCCCCGGTGCCCCCGGTTCTTCCCTAAGAAAGAGCACACCTCCAAACAACGCCGCGGAGCCGCGGCAAGTCACTAACGAGTCTCCCTCTCCAATTACAGGACAGGAAACCAGGGAACAAAGAAAAGGTAGCAAACCCGGGGAAAGGCAGCCTGCATCGAGACCCCAACGTGTTCGAAATAAGCCATCTTGGCTGAGAGACTTTGTCTCCTAGGGGGGGGAGTGTGTTTAAGTGTGGGCTCGAGACTTTGTCTCATCCTAGGGGGGAGGGGTGTTGTGTTCTAATGGTTTTATCTTCCACATGGATTGCAATGTATCTGAACCAATGTAACCTTGCCTATAGCAACAATGTAACCTTCAGCTGTATCATATGAACCCTGTGGTGGGACGCGAGCTGATGACCACCGGCTGGCGGCAGCGAGCGTCCAAGCTCTCTTGGTCCAAACTCATCAAAGGCAACAGCGCGGGAAGTTTTCCCGCCACCACCTACACCTGGACAAGAAGGGCGTGACCAGCAATGACGTCGCGCAGACAGTAGCCAATGGGCTACCATGCAACCACGTTCAAATGTATTACTACTGTATATAGAGAGCTGTCGATCCGCCATTACCTCATGTTCCCTCTGTCCACGATGCAATAAACCTGAGTTAACCCAGCCCGAGGCTGTGTCCGGTGTCTTGGTTTCCATACACCAAAGTGTCTTGCACGGAAGACAAAGAAGGAGTCGCAGGAAGGACTAACACAGGTTTATTCATTGATGGTCAGGATGAACGTGTGGTAATGGCGGAGATACCTCACATTATATACAGTAGTACAATACATTTGAATCTTGCTGCACGGTAGCTCATTGGCTGCTACCGGCGTGACATCGTCCGGGTCACGCCCATCTTCAGTGGTGGATCAGTAGTAGTTTGCTATTGCGGGGAGTTCCCGCGGCTGCAGGTGATTTGAGGAATGAGAACCATGTGAGTTGAACACTCGCAGCTGCCCTCTATGGGCAGCTTGCTCGCGTTCCTTTAACAGCTGGGCTACATTGTAATTGTGATCAGGTTACATTCATACATTTCGTAAAGCAGCATTGTACATACATAACACTCAGAAACTCCAATTCAAGGAAAGCAGCACATGCACATTAGATTAAAAGAAAGCTTCTGGAAATGTCCCTTAGTTTAGATCAGGCCATGCCTTCTGGACTGATTTGTCCCAGAAATATGAGAGATACATTTTGTCCAGGTTTTCTGCAGGAAGAGTTGTAAGTAGCAATAGCAACAGCAATTACACCTTATAGATCAGGAGTTCTCAACCTTTTAAAGCCAGGGGCCGGGGCCCCCGATGGCCATTTTGCCCTTCCTCCACCACATGGCACTACCTGGTGTGGTGGAGGTAGTGGGGGGCACATGAAGTGGTGCTGCGGGCCGCAGGTTGAGAATTCCTGTTATAGACTACCTCATAGTGTTTAGAGCACTCTCTGTGCAGTCCACAAGGTAATTAGCACTTTGCCCACAACACGTTTTGTCTTCATTTTACTGGTATCAGAAGGATGGGAGTATGGGTCAACCTTGATCCTGCCAGGATCAAACAGATCATATTGTTAATTATATATTGGTAAGCCAATGGCTTGGGAAGAAATCCAGTGTTTGGGGCGCTTCTTTATGGCAGAAGCAGACAGCACTGCCTCTTCGGTTTAGAAACAGAGATGAGCACTGAACCCTAGAGTCGGATTCGACTGGCACACACACACACACACACACACACACACACACACACATACACGGCCCTGCTGGGATCTGATTTTCATATTAGGGCTGCTTAGTTAGCACACAGTGGGTGGAAGACCATTTATGTCAGGTATGAATTACTGTATTTTCTGGCGTATAAGACTACTTTTTAACCCCGAAAAATCTGTGCCAAAGTTGGGGGTCGTCTTATAGGACAGGTACTTAACTGCAGCTTGTTTCCCCTTGCTTCATATGTCCGGCGCATATGGTGGGGGGTGCCGCGGCCGAGTCCCTGCTCTGTGCAGGGAGTATGAAGCAAGAGGAAGCAAGCTGCACACATCTTCCTGTACCTCAAGGAAGAGAACGTGAGCGTGGATTGGCTCTCCACCAGAACCTGTCCATTCGACTAGGAGGGCTGCGTGTCTTCGGGTTGAGTGTGGGTTAATTTTTATTTGGTGTGCATTGGAAGAGAGGTAGTCTTATACGGCAAGTATATTCCAAACTCGATATTTTAACTGGAAAAGTTGGGGGTCGTCTTATACACCCAGTCGTCTTATACGCCCAGTCGTCTTATACACCGGAAAATACGGTAACTATACACCACTAGCTGATATGCACATTCTAGGAAGAATATGAATGTCCTTCCAATTATAATTGTACACCATCAAGTAAATTCTGACATATAGTGACCCTTTCCTGAGCTTTCCTGTTAGAAAATGCTCAAAAGTGGTTTTACCATTGCTTTCTTCTGGGGTCGCCCTGGGACTGTGCAGTTTTCCCAAGGCCACATAAGGTTGCTCTTTTCTCAGGTGGCACAGTGGGGAATCGAACTCTCCACCTCTGGCTCCACAGCCAGACACCTAAACCACTGAGCTAACCAGCCAATACAGACCCAGACCAATTTATGCCAGTCAGACTTTTCACATGAGCAGAAAGGTCTAAATTGATTGAAAACATCCTGTTGTTTTAGGTGGTAAAATCCAACCCCTTCCCAGCAGTTTTGTATGGGGTACAGTGATGCCTCCTGCAGGCTTCATTTAAATGAACTGCAGATCTTGTCTATTGCAACAAACTCCCATGAAAAAAACTGAGCAACAATTTTCTGGTGTAATTTCAGTGGTTTGCTTTCTACAAGCTTACATTGCGAACATAATTCTGTTCCGCACAATTAAATCTGGACAGGAAAGAAGAAGTGCTGCCCGTTAGGAAGCTTGTTGGTCTGGATATTCTTGAGAGAATACAGGTGCTACACTCAAAAAGTCAAGTTTGTAGCTTACAAGTACTGTACTCCTCAACTCAAGTTTATCATCAGATTCTCAGGTACTGTACCAACTGTAGAAAAGCATGGTTTTCCCCAACGTTCAGCATGTGTTGCAGCTGGATCAGTTCCTGCTACAGTCAGAACAAACCCTACAACTCTATGATTTTAATCCCTAGTTATGCTTTGACTGAACATGCATACCACATGGGCTGCCCTGGAAAACCATTCAGAAACATTAATTAATGCAGAATCCTATTGGTAGAATTTTAACTAGGAAGTGTAATGTAATAATTTGACTCTGTTGTCTTTTGAATTGGCTCTGAATTCGATTCACTTTGCTATTCAAAATATTTCCCTTTGAACACGTTTGTTTCTGTTATTTTCTTTTATCGTAGTCTCTCCTCTCCATACCTTTGGTCTTCCCTGCTATTGCTTTATCTTTTCATATATATTTTAAAGCTACACTGAAAAACACCTTGAATGAGGGCAAGTGGGAAATAAATTCTTAAAAGTAGGGAATAAATAAATAAATAAATAAATAAATAGGCACCCATCTAGTTGTCTGCCTTTAATTGTATCCAAATCTTACAACAGAGCTCCTCCAAATAACTGGTAGACATGTGAGCATTACAAACTTGTTTCTCCAATAATATAATGGTTGGGGGGAAATGTGCCATTTTCTGTCCTACATGTAGCACTTGCTAAAAGTACAGGTACACTTTGGAAGGAAGCCACAGCTCCATTGAGATCCACATTAATTAGCTTGCAGGAGATCCTAATATCTATACCACCATCTCCAAAGAACTTGGAAGGATTCTGTGGGTCACAGTGGACAGAACTGGACAAGATGGAATAATTGTCTGACTCAGATGTGGTAATTTCTAAACAAGTCAGAGAGAGAGAGAGAGAGTAGCAAAGTTCAGCATTAGGATAATGATGTTGATGATGTGGAACACATTTTCTCCACAAGTATTCAGTACTTAGTGTGATGTGGTGGACAGAATGATGGACCATGAGGAGACCTGCGTTCAAATCCCTACTCAGCCAGAGAAACTCATCTGGGGTGTGGAACCAGGAGAACCTTTCTTTAAATATTTCACCTTGAAAGCCTATTTAGGGTCACGATAAGTCAGTTCCAACTTGACAGCACATGACACACTCACAGGCAGAAGCAGGGAAACACAGATTGGCAGTGGCCTGCCTCTTCTCATAAAGCAGATACTGCTAGACTGTGACTCCTGGCAGGTCTAACCAACCTGTTCAATGTTAAGAGATCCTGGGTGCTGAGGTCCAGCAGTACCTGGTGGGCCACAGTGACCCCTCTCTAACACAGAGGGCAGCTTGGCCCTCAGCTTACAGTCATTATATAGGAGCCACTTTGTGATTGGAGATATCTCCACCAGAAGAAATAGCCCTTGCCCTTGATAAATAGTGGGGCCATAAGGCAGGGATTCTCAGTCTGCAGCCCATGGTGCCATTTCATGTGGCTCCCTACTGCCTCCACCACACCAGGAAGTGCCATGTGGTGGAGGAAGGACAAAATGGCCATCCAGCCCCCAAAGCTGTCTGAGGGAGCGTAACACGGCCCACAGCTTTAAAAAGGCTGAGAACTCCTGCCATAAATTATTTCTCACTGGGTCTTTTATCACCTGATAACTCAGCACTGTTGTTATACTGTAACTATATTTGGCAAGTATTGTCTCAGCTCATATGAAAAATTGGTGCAACATCTGACCATCCATTGTGGTTGGATGGAGCACTAAGGGTCAGTTTATTCGGTAGGCAAATAGCCTCAAGTAGCAGGACCAGAGAGGATTTGATGATACAGCCATTGCCACTGCTTTGTGACACAGAGATGTGGGGCTAAGAATATGGGCCACCACTCTCTTCAGTAGCTGTACCTTTGCAGATGAGGTGGTGCTTTTACCTGGGTCAGCTCCAGCTGCTCTGGGCGAACCAGGTTTCTGACCCCTGAACTGGGCACCCAAATGCATGTAGTTGTGCAAATAGGTCCTAAAGATCAGTTGATGCCAGGTGGCGCAGCGGTTAAACTGCTGTACTGCAAGCCAAAATATTGTGAGTATGATACTGATGGGAAATCAAGGTTATCATTATAATAATAAATAATTCAGCCTTTCATCCTTCCAAGGTCAGTCAAATGAGGACCCAGCATGTTGGAGGCAAAATACTAATTATCTGTAAACCACTCAAAGTGCTATGGAGCGGTACAGAAATATACTGTAATTGCTATTGATGTAAACAAGACTATTCTCTGCAGGGGCTTGCCCAACCCTATGCCCATTTGTTTTGGTAATGGACTTAGCCGGCCACACCTCAGGAAACATTGAGATGATGGGGCACATTATACAGAGGAAGGGACGCAAACCAGACCTACTTACCGACTTCTCCTGAGCATGTGGTGGGTCTCCCTTAACTGTCCCCTCAAAAGGCGAGAGCAAAGATCATCATAGTTCTCAGGGAGGATATATTCTGCCCCAAAATGTGTGTGTATGGAGGAGGGATAGAGGGGGCGGTGTACAAGATTCCCGCACTTGGCCCCCACATTACTGAAGGAGACACAAATTTTCGGAGGGTGCTGGTGGTAGGAGTAGAGAGCAGCTGTTGCTGCTGGATAGCCTGCAGGCACTCCAAAAAGGTTGGAGAGGCTCTGGCCAGGGGTGTGCTGGGCACCTTGGGAGGGCGGTGGACAGGAAGTGATGGGGCACCTATGGGGTGGGGTGGGGAGGAGAAACCTCATACATTCCCATTACCTCTGCCTGCGACTGGTGGTCGCCAGTCGCTGGGGTGTACTGGGATGAGTCCCCGTATCCCTGTGGGCCAGCACACCACTGGCGCTGGCAGAAGCAATTGGGGGGGGGGGGTAATAGCAATCACACTTATATATACCGCCCCATAGGGCAGCAGTGCCCAAATTACGGCCTGTGGGCCAGATCTAGCCTCCCCGACGCCAATTCATCCGGTCCAAACACACGCCACCCTCATATGGGCACATTTTACTTCCGCTTCCGGGAGCGACAAGGGTGGCACAGGCGGATGAATTGGCCTCAGGGGCCAGATCTGGCCTGTGGGCCATAGCTTGGGCATTCCTGGTTTAAGCAGAGGAAATGGCAGCTTAAAAATCTATCTCATCCTGTTGCAAAACAGAGTGCGCAGCACATATGACTTCCACTTTTGGCGGGAGGCACCGTGCCGGGCGCCGGCCCACTGCCTGAAAAGTGTGGGCACTTGTAGGAATGGCTGGCCACAAGGAAGAAACGCGGAGGCAATGTGCGGTGAAGTCCAGCCCCGATCAGAGTCGGGGATACGTATCTATTACCCTGCCTTGGGGTTTGTGACACTCATGCCGCCCCTATACAGAAGGCTCATGCCGCCCCTATACAGAAGGCCCCTATACAGAAGGCTCATGCCGCCCCTATACAGAAGGCTTGCCTATGTGGCATTTTCCGGTGGTCAGGGGCAATGTCAGCTCTTGGACATTGCCCTGTGGTTAATGGACAGCCCGCAGTTAATTGCCTTGGGCTGGCGAAACCCATTGTTCCTGCCCTAATCTCGGGGTCTATGTGTATACATAGCTTGTCCTTTGTCTGCCCTGGCTTGTTTGCCTTACTCTATTTGCCCCCAGCCTAGGTTATGATTCATCTCTAACTAGCCAGCTTTATCTTCCCAATTTCCTTTCCCGCCAAGCCCGGGTGATCCCCGGATCTGTTGAAAGCCAGCGAACTCCTGGGGAGAGGTTTAATTGCCAATTATTCCCGTGGGCAACCCACAGGCATCTTTGCCATTGATCTTAGTGTGGTTCTGGGCATACCTGTCAAGTTTTGGATTTAGAAATAAGGGAAATTTTCTGGCAAATACGGGATACTTGACAGCTATGCTTATCCTGTGCTGCCCTCCAATGGCGGCAATAGGGCATTGCAGTCTAATTAATAAGGGATGACGGCAGGAAAGAGGGTAAAATAAGGGGTTTTCCTGGCCAATAAGGGATACTTGACAGCTATGGTTCTGGGGGCGGTTCACAAGCTAATTAGCATTTTGCCCCCAACTTTCTCCCCCCCACACACAATACGCTGGGGAGGGGACTCATTTAACCGAACTCGAAAGGCAGGCTGAGGGAGTCCACCTTGGCTCCCCGTCGGGATCGAACTCACAACCTTGGGACTGCAGCACAGCACTTTAACCACTGCGTCACCAGGGTTCATCATCATACCCACATCGGGGGGCGCCGCATGGTTCCCCCATCCCCGCGGGTGTCCCCCTCCCAAGATCGCCGTGGTGGGCCTGGAGAGGCCGCGGGGCGCAGGGCAGGGGGGGCCGCCTGCGCGCCTAGAGACCAGGCAGGCGGCCAGCAGGCAGGCAGGAGGGAGTGAACGGGAGGGCGGCGGGCCTTCCGCTGCAGTGGCGGGGGGGGGGGGGAGTGAGGGGGGAGGCAGGCGCCCACCCGCGCAGCCAGCCAGCCAGCCCACCTGGGCAGACCCGCCCTGCTGCTGCTGCTGCTCCATCCTCTGCGGCCGCCCCCCTCCTCTCTCCCTCCCTCCCCCTCCCCCTCCCCTCTCTCTCTCTCTCTCTGGCGGGGCCTTGCGGTCGGCGCGGGAGCCATGCTCATGCTCATGCTCTATACGGCTTGCAGGAGGCGCGCGCGGCGGTTCGATGGGGCTACTAGCTGCTGGTAGCACCACCGGGCAGCCATGGACGACTCCGGGATCATCCGCCGGAGGCGACTCCAGGTAAAAGAGGACTCCGTCCTCCCAGCAGATCTGCCCGCGCGGGAACCCATTGTTTCCATCACCCTTCGCCACCTCTCTTGGCTACCGTGTTGCTCGCCCCATTCTCCCTCCCCCTAGAGATCCAGCACCCCCCTCCTCTCCCCCCCTCCAGATACCTGTAGGGTCTCCTCGGGAGTAGGTGTGGGGCAGACCCGCAGGGGGAGTTCCGTCTGGCTGCATGATTCTCCCCAGGGCCATAGCCAGGGTTCTAGATGTGGGTGGGCAAATATATGCTTTTCCCTTGGAGGGGGGCACATGAAACGGCACCATGGGCTGGATCCGGTCCATGGGCATTAGGTTGGGAACCCCTGCTATAGTGTGTAAGTAAGTAGCAGGGCCGTAGCCGGGGTTCTAGATGTGGGTGAGCAAATATATATTTTCCCCCCAGGATGGGCAACAAAGCCTTTTTTCAATGCATTCCTATGGGAAACCAAGCTTTGCCAGAGTGGGCAAATTGCTGACTCAGGGTGGGCCAAGCCCACCCTGGCCACCCCCTGATTCTCCCTCCCCTCATCGCCCTTCTGGGTGTCAGGGGGGGGGGGGAGCCTTGGGTTTATTTTTCCTATGGGGTGAAGGGGGCTGGGGGTGTCGGACGTTGGTGCCCACCGGATCGGACCAGCGCTTTTCTCTGCTGCCAGGATGCAAAAGGGGAGAAGGGAGCGCCAGATGACTAATCCAACCTATTGCAGGGGGAGAACAGGGGGGAAGAGGGGAGAGATCCTAAGAGTGGCAGGGGGGCGAATGTGGGGGTCAATCTCGCAGTGGGAACCAGGGATGGTCATTCAAGCCCCCCCCCCCCCCCCAGTACCATCAGACGTGCTGTAAATTGATCATTTGGCAGTAGGAATATCAGATCTCTCAGCCACTGTTTGGGAGAGGTGAATGCACTTTCCCCTTCCTTTGACACCGTGTGAATGGAGAGACAGATGCGGGTTGGCGGGAGTGGGACTGTGGTCTCTTTCCCAGCTGGGTTACTGGCATCTTTCCTGCAAGACTCCAGGCAGGAGGGCACATGAGGATTTCCCATGGAAGGATGCGAGGACTATTGTCCATGTTACTTGCAATGCTGTTGCTGTAGTTTGGGGGGTGGGGTTGTCAATAATGGTTGTTTGGCCAGAAGCATTGGTGGATTGTAGAGCCCGCCTCATCAGATGCAAGAAAATGCAAAGGGGCATCTAAGGAAGTGGATTACAGTCCATGAAAACTTACCGCAATAGCAATTGCACGTCTATATGCAGCAAGATCAACATGGTTATCCTTCCTGGAAAAGTTTTAGGATTATTATCACTGTCCACTGTCTTTTATGGTGTGCAGAATTTTGGGAAAGAAAAGCAGGAAAATGTCCATTTCAAGAAACTTAGGAATTTCCAAGGGAAGCTCTGCCTTGAGAAGGGAGTAACAGCATGTACAACAAAAGAAAGTGGGTGGGTGTGGGTTATTATACAGTGGTACAACAATTTTAATCTGTTCCACGGGGCTCGTTGTACGAAACAATTGCAATACAATGCATGCATCGTATAGCGATTTTCCCTATGGGATGCATCGTACAATTATTATTTTCACTAAGTGAATTTTCCCACTGAAAAATTGTTGTACAATTTTTTCCATAGGGAAAATTGTTATGCGGGATGCCATTTCCCCCAAAAACCTAATTGTTATTGCTGTACAGAGCGATTGTTGTATGAGGTTCCACTGTACTGTACCTTGTTTTCCAAATGTATGCACTGCTTTTTAAATACATTAAAGGGGTAGCTTGCAATAAAATCTTTAATAACCACAACAGGTATCACATAAATAATATAAAACCAGTAACATGGAAAAAATAGATCAACAATTAGAAAAGTATAAATCCAAATTTGAAAGCCTGGGAAGGAAAAGAGCTTTACCTTATCAGTGAGTTCCAAGCCAGCCTTTCTGGAAAGGGCATTTAAACAAACAAAACAAGTTACTAGCACTTAAAATCCACCAGCTAAATCTCAAACTCACTAATCAGCCTCTAATGAAGATGTCACAGTAGAGGCAGTAAAGGTAAAGGTTTCCCTTGCTCAAAAGCCAGTCGTATCTGACTCCAGGGTTCAGTGCTCATCTCTATTTCAAAGCCAAAGAGGCAGCGCTGTCTGCTGCTGCAGACGTTTCCATGGTCATGTGGCAGGCATGACTAGACACCAGAGCGCACGGAACGCTGTTACCTTCCCACCAAAGTGGTCCCTATTTATCTACTTGCAATTTCTTGCTTTCGAACTGCTAGGTTGACAGGAGCTGGGACAAAGACGGGAGCTCATTCCATCCTGCAATCCTCGGGAATCGAATTGCTGATCTTCTGCCTTCCAGTCAGCATCTTAGCCGCTTGAGCCAGAAAATCGTTCAGGTAGTCTGGTGACAAGCTGTGAAAAGGTTAAATCTAGACATTCTTCCATAGAATTCAAAGGAAGGTAAACAGGTTTCCCCCAGACCTGCTTAGCTTCCACGGGTTTCCACTGATGTGTGCCTTCAGACTATGCCAACAAGTGTGTAGTTCCATGTAAGTAGGCTTGTTCTTTTTCTATTTTTAAATGTGAATCAGACAGATAAGTCAGATGCGCAATAGAAAAGTCCAATTTCAAGAAGCAATGTCAGAGAAGGTGTCGTACAGATAATCTGGGAGGGAATCCCAGACATTAATAGCCCGTGATGGCAATCTCTGCTCCTAGTGAGGCACCATTATCTGGTGCTCAGAGGATATGAACACAGCAATTATATTTCTAGTCATTGTCAGGTAGCCCTGCCTTATCCATATTCATCTGTTTCTTCTAAGGAGCCATGTATATTAGTAGTCAACAGAGCACTCCATGGTAATGAATTCCAAGGATTAATTATGCATTATTTGAAGAAAGCACAGCGTAGTATGAAACCTCTACGGTTCGGCCTTTAACCTGTTTTCTGTCCCATTTCAGAATGGGCAGAACCCTATTGCTTATGTACACTAGCAGAAATGCAGCAGTGAATTGCTACTTGTTAGGCGTCTGTGTTTGTATTTCTCCTCTCTTGCCAGTCATGTGAAAATGGTGAGCAATGAGAAATGCAAGCGAGACTTCTTAGCTAGTAACAATGTGATGCTGTGGTTTGCATTCTTACACTTATGTCAGTGTGTGTGTGTGTGTGTGTGTGTGTGTGTGTGTGTGTGTGTGTGTGTGTGTGTGTGTGTGTGTGTGTGTGTGTGTGTGTGTGTGACCAACGTGATTTGTGTATCTGAAACACTGATCTCCCTTTCCACACTCTCTGTCTTCTTCATCTTTTGAGATAGAGGGGTGATTTCTTTCTCTGTGTCTGCCTCTAAAAAGCTTATTTCTAAAAGGCTACACACTAAGTCACGGATTCTCAACCTTCAGCCCTGGGCTGTATGTGGCTACAGCACCACCCCACCACCTCCACCACACCAGGAAGTGCCATGTGGTGGAGGGAGGGCAGAATGGCCATCCAGCCCCCGAAGCTGACTGAGGGAGCGTGACCTGGCCTCCGGCTTAAAAAGGTTGAGAACTCCTGCACTAATTGGACTGTATACAATAGTTGGGTGTGTTATGGTTGTGCTCTCCACCACATACTCTTGTGGTCCCGGCCCTATCTTATAGCATTCTATTTCATTACCACCTTGGTCCCACCCCTTCATTGTTAGCGATTGTTCAACAGCATGAAAACCTGCAGTGGAAATCATCCGTGCCAGAGCTCTTAAAGAAATACTCTGGAGGGCAACCTATCAGCCGTGCTGACAAGACCGTAAATATGTGTGTGTTCCCTGTTTTCTTAGCCTGCCATCCAAAGGCTGATCTAGTTGTTTGGAAGCATCATCATGACGTCATTCTGGTTCTAGCCAAATTCCAATGTATAATTCAGAAATTGTCTTCCTTGTGCCATAGCCGGTTTTAGTTTGTTCCAGTGCTCCTTTTTCACCATGTCTGTGACACTAATTATTAGATAGATGCATACATGGGCTGATGAATTTAAAGAATATTGCAGTTACGATTATTATTTTTCCTCTTCTACTTCCACAGAGCTCAGGGCAGGATATGAGGAGTGCTTGCAAAGTCTCTCCCCCACCCCACCTGTCTTATCATGCAGTATTGTTTAGGTGAGAGTGGCTGGCCTCCAAGCAAGTTTTATTGCTGATTCCCTGATTTGAGCCTGGACCCAAGTCTAACACACCAATTGCTATGCCACACTTGGCCGTTCCCTCTCTGCGGCCTCCTTGTTGTGCTATGACCTGAAAGGAGCCTTACTTGCATTGAAACAAAGAAAAATAATATTGGGTTGGAAAGCACGTTATGTGCTTTCCCAAAGGTGGCCCAACTACACAGATAGGAATGTGGTTCAAGGTGGCGGGGAGACAACATACCACCTGACCCATGTGCCCCAGGATCTCTTGCAATATGCTGCATTGCAACTTTGGTGCAGTGTTGCAGTGCTGTAAAGGAAGTGGGAGGCCTCCTTGCAGATTGTACGGTTCACTGCTGGCCACCTGGCCCAATGGCTGCTGGCAGTATAGTACCACAAAACAAATCACCCTCAAATCCGACTGTACCCAGAATTCATGTCATTTTGTCCTCATAGGAAGTTCCCTGGTCCCGAATTAATTCATAGGTGCTGCTAGCTCAGTGATGGTTACTTAGACTGGCAGCAGCTGTCAAGGATTTCTGGCAGAAAAAGCTATTTTCCAATCCTTTGCATCCTTGAGCTGATGAATATACTTGTACAAAGAGGACAGTCAGATCCTTTTAACTGAAGAGAGCCTTTAATTTGAACATAGATTGAGTCTGGTATGTTTTGCACCAAGGGGTTGAGCAGAAAACTTGCACACAAAACATGTGGTCTGACATACGATGCCTCTTTAGAGGAGCCATCATATGTCCTGTGCTGTCTCAATGAACACTGTTGGGTGTTGGTGGATTTGAACTAAAACAAAACAAACAAAGACAAAAAAAGTAGCACCTTAAAGACTAACTGCTGTATTTTAATGTTAGCTTTTGTGGAGCAAGTCTGACGAAGTGGACTTGATCCACAAAAGCTAACATTAAAATACAGCAGTTAGTCTTTAAGGTGCCACAATGTTTTTTTGTCTTTTTGTTTTGTTTGTTTAGTTTTCTTTCTCATTTGAAAGTATCTCATTAAATATTAGAACATGACTGTTAACATCTATCTTTCCTCCTATTTAATGTGAAAGTAGTGATTTTGATGTGAGCATATTAAACTAGCTCATGACTCCCAAGCTCTGTTTTGTTGGCTTTCATGTCCAAAACTGATAGCAGATGGCATTCTGGTTCTTGCTCCTATAACAAGCCAAAGAAGGAAACCAGAGTCACGATAAGCAAACTGTGAACTGAAAATCTGTGGTTTGTTTAGCTCAAGGATGGGAACTGTGGCCCTTTGGATATTGCTAACCTATAACTGCCATTAGCCCTAGCCAGCGTATTTACTAGCGAGAGATTATGGGTGTTGTATCCCAAAACATCTAGAGCCGTGGTTCCCAACAGGGGGGCCAATTTGGTTTTTAAGGGGGGCAATTTGAGAATGAGTTACTAACAGCGAATGGCCTTCTAGGCTCCCTCCACGTGAATAGGAGTTCACCTTTTGAAAAATAAGAATTATATGTCACTGGGGGAGGGGTGGTATCAGGATTTTAGAGATGCTTAGGTGGGGAATGGCCCAAAAAAAGTTGGGAACCACTGATCTAGAGGGTCATGATGGCTCACCCCTGGCTCAGTGGCTCCTGCTGTAGCGGGATTGGGCAGTAAGTATGCAACACCATCCTGCTCTTGCTTTGGAGGGCAATGTTTCCTAAGTTCCTGGTACAGTATCCGGATGCCACCCATACCAGTATGTCAACCACTGATACAGAATTATCACCAAGTATGATCATTTGGCTTTCTTTAGCCACTGTAGAAGTTCCGTAAGTCTCCTATGAGACACTACTGTGTGATGACGTTGAGTCCGGGCTCCGTTACGGACATCGAGCCCGGGCTCTGTCCAGGTTGTTGAGCCTTGGGCTCCGACCTCTGGACTCCGTTAATTCCCAGTGTTGTACTGTTGGAAGGGTTGCGGTACTTTGTACCTCGTATCTGAGTGATGAGTATTATGATTGTAATTTGTATTTGTACTGTGAAATTGAGATTATTATGGTGTAATTTTGTATGAACTGTATTTGGATAGTTTGTATCTTAGTATTTTAGTATTGTTTTATATTTTTGCATATTTAGTATTTCTGTATTGTTATTAATTGATATGTATATGTGATTCTGTTGTAAAACCGCTTTGAGTTGTCTTAGGACAAGTAAAGTGGTATATAAATAAAAGTTACAATTACAATGACTACACAAAAGAATGAGGCTATAGACATGTCTGTGGAAACTAGAAGAATAAGTCATACAGCCAGTGGTGGGCTCCATATTTTTTTACTACCACACTGTGTGCGTGGCCTACTTTGTGTGCGTGGCCTACAATTTTTCTCAATTGGTCATAACAGAGGAATGGGGATAAATGTATTTCTGTATGACGATGGTATGCCATCATGTATTCCCATAATGGTGCAGTGTGAGAAGAGAAGGAAAAGGTAGAATGAGATTTCCTTTTGTGGGGAACTGGAAAGCCCTGTTTGACTATTAGAATAGTCTAATTCTATCCAGTCTTACCTTCCCCAAGGTTGTACAACCTGTTAAAATAAAACAATATTTCCTCATGCCCCTGTTGCAAATTACTTCTGTAATTTATTCTACAAAATACTGAATAGTAAACTGCATCATGCTGAATTCTTACTGTTTTTCCTGGTCTTTCTGTCTCTCTGGGAGGTAACCTCAATATTAATACAGAGCTACATAAATAAATATCTGCAACTTCCCTGTGATCTGCCTTGACCGACTTTCTCTTAAATGCTTTCTTTGAAATGCTTGCTACCCTTTCATCAGCAGATATGATGCACAGATGAATAAAGAATGGAGCTCATAGCCTTGTGCTTGCTTTCTAAAAGTGTTGCTTAAGCCTCTACCGACCTCTCTCAAGTTTGGGTTTTATTTGGAATTCTAGTTTGTTTCTAGTACAGTGGAACCTTGGTTAACATAATTAATGCGTTCTCCGGGACATTTCTTATAGCAAAAATTACTTTAACCAAATTTCCCACAGGAATGCATTGAATGCAATTTCCCATAGGAATGCATTGAAAACCGAAATACTTTAGCCGAAACACGGTTTCCCATAGAAATGCATTGAAAAACATTTAATCCATTCTGGGGAAAATCCTGTAAACCGAGCCACTGTTTTCTATGGATTTCCTTTTTAATGCGATTTTTATGTTACCTCAGTCATTTGTTAACCGAGGTTCCACTGTACTAAAATAAGGGACATTTATTTTGTCAGCCTTTTCCAACCTGGCTTTCCCCAGGTGTGTTGAGTCAAAACTTCCATCAGCCTCTGTTTCCTGTATAATTGGTTAGACTGTGGTTAGTTTGTGATTAATTATACCATGGGATACACATGGATAATCCAAATAATATTAATGTTCTGTCTTTTAATCTGAGCAAGATATGTGCTTAATTTATACCTGGATGGGAAACCAGATGAGAATTGTATATGAAATTCTCTTGTCTCCATGTAGGAAGTGTGAAATTCAGAAGTAACCAATGATCTCTTATTATGTCCCAACAGTTCTGATTTTTAAGGTATTATTATTTATTTATTACTCTAATTTAGAACAGATTAGGTTGTGCAAGAATGTCTCTGTGTAATGCAATTCCACTAAGGCACAAATATCTATCTATCTATCTATCTATCTATCTATCTATCTATCTATCTATCTATCTATCTATGTAAAACAGAGGTGAGATCTTGTATGTTCTCCATACAAATCCACACCCCTGCACCAATCACGCTGTAACTTGGCACATGCCTACCTTGCGCGTGCGAGAACATGACTGTTGGGGTCTGTCAGCCCATGTTGGGGTGTGTGCACCCAAAAACAGCATGCAAAAGGGTCTCCCCCACCACCGGATCATCAAACACAGGGAAAGGTGGTGATGCACACACGTGGAAGACCGTGTGTGCGTGGAAGACCGCGTGCGCTCCCAGCAGCCTAGCCGCCGCTCAAGGCAGCATTCGCGGCGGCATGCATGCATACGTCTGCACACTCCCAGCAGGCTAAACGCCATTCCGGATGGCGTCCGGGGCAGCATTGGCGGGAGAGGCAGCGGGACACAAGGGGGGTGCCCACACCGCCGGAACTAAACACACTGTAAATGTCGAGGCAGTGTGCATGTTGGGGCACGCGTCACAAGGGGGCGCCCCCACCGCCGGGACTAAGCACACTGGGAAAGCCGAGGCAGCGTGCACAGCGGGGCGTGTGCACACGTTGCCGCGTGCCCAGCGGCCTGCCTGCCGTTCCAGGCAGCACCTGGAGCAGTGCCTGAGGTGACAGCAGACACTGCTTTGCCGTTGGCAGGAGAGGCGGCAGCGTGGGTGCGTGACAGCAGCCTCGACTCAACCACAATACATCCACACGTGTCTGTCTGTGTGTGTATGTTTGCAGGGGAAGAGTCGGGGTTGGAGTGTGTCGGGGGGGGGGGGGGAATTACCACTGTAAAAAAATAAACGGACCCTGGGCAACACCAGGTAATTGGCTAGTTTATTATACATACTGTAGAAGACTGCTGTATGACTGGATGTTTTTTTTTTGCCCTTCTTTCCACACTTTGTTCAATGTTCACCATATTGGATTTTGTCAAGCTGCAGAGGCTTTGAAGCAAAGCCTTTACACTGGAGGTTTCTGCCTTACCCCCCGTAGTGTGGGATTCATTGGTGCTGTTTACCTTGCCAGCTGAAAAGGAATGTGGGAGAGGGAGAGATACAGTAGTTAAGGCAGGATGGGTAAAGGAAAAAGAGGGAAAAAGGAGGGGATGGGAGGTTTCACTGTCAAGTTCAGGGCTTTGGGTTCTAGAGAAAACCTGATATTAAGTAAGCACCCAGAACCATAAGGATTTTTTTGGTATATTTTAGCAGGCACTGTGTTTAACACCCAGTTATTTTTCTTCTTCCATGTCTAGGCTAGACATGAAACTGCCAAAATGAAGTCACCTTTTGGTGAATAAATTCTGCAGTTTCTTTCGCTCAACTTAGTGTGAGAAAGATTAGTTGGCACAACGGGGTTGCCATTGCCTGGGGTATGCCCAGTTGTAATTAAAAAATACCAGAATCTTTAAGGAGGTGCTTTTTGTGTACCCCACCCAGCTATTTATTTTAAATCTGGTTTTCAAGTAGCGCTAACACATTTTCCTTATTATATTTATGTGTGCTTTTGTGCAAGGCTGTGGGCCACTTCTATGTGTTCATTTCCAAGTAGGCTGTGTCTGGGTGTTGATGCAGAAACTGAAGTGGTTAGAATAGCAGTGAAGAACATTCAGCCCTCCAGGTGATTTGTTTACTTATTTCACAGTCACTTATCATTGGCTGCAATAAACAGAACTAAGGAGAACTGAAGATCAAAAACTTTGGAGAGCAAAACGCTTAAAGGGTTTGGTCTAAAATAAATCCATTTGTTAGTCCTAACTTAGAGGAACCCCACTCAGTCAATGGTCTTGGATAAGTATTGACATACCAAATACCCATTGATATAGTGGGTCTTTTGGAGCTAACAGTCGGATTAGGATTAGAATGGCACAAGTTAAAAATCTTTGTTCAGCCGTGATGTTTCCTAGGATTATGCATTAAGATTCCAGACCTTAAGGGAACTATTTGTTTACAGATTTGATCCCAACACTCATGTTCCTGAAATTTCAGGCACCATCATGATTGATACCCAATAGACTGAGGACTGGCCAGGTTATCCTGCTATGGTAATAGAGTTGACCATACTGCCAGTGACTCAATGCTGATCGTCAGGCGGCGGTTATCTAACAAGACCACCATGAGGACTTGGGTGGTGAAGTCCACAGGGAAGGGAGATGGTCCCCAAGTGGATTATATCTAGAGTTTCCATAATTCTCTCCCACAAAACTGGGACAGAAGTATACTTGACAAAAATGGGTGGGTTATCTACAAAATAACTTTTTTAAAAACAAACATAATATAATGACAGCTATAAAACACTTTCACATTAAATATATCAATACATAAATGAATTTATTTACAACAGCTAATTCTTACTGTAAGATGATTTGTTGTACTTCTGAGAAGTCTTGTCGCAGTCAACTCTTAACTTCCTCAGTTCCAGGAAACACATTGGTCACACTCATTGGGTGGTGGTGTGAGGCGAGGATGTTAAGATTTGTCTCCAGGTATACTCCAACTCCAATGTGGCAGGAAATCACGTTTGATGGCGAGAGTTCAAATTTATTTTAATGGTGTGTTATAACACACAATCAGTAAGTTTTAAAAATCTGGGACTTAACATGGCTTTTGTTGAACTGGCTAGGACAATTTTTCCTTGAATCTGGGACAATCCTGGTTTTCCGGGACGTATGGCGACCCTAATTAAATTCCACTTGAATCCATCTTGATGGAGGGCAGCAGCTTCATCCATCCTGGCCTGGGCCTGAGGAGGACTTTGTGTGACAAAAGGGCTCAGGACCAGAAAGTGACTCATGGAACTGGATCAGTGGTATGGGTGTTATGCTGTGATGTGGAAGGCAAATAGAAGACTACTGCATTATATTCCCAAGACGATCTTCATGTCTAGTTGCCATGATGATTGCCAATATTCGGAATTGGATATGGCATAAGAAGACGACGACAACAGAATCCCCTTCATGCTATTTTCTTACACCGTTGTCCATTTTGCTATCAAGTGGACTCTGCAATACCTCCCTATGCAGACATAAGCTGTATTTGTTTCAGTGAATGATCTCAAACTTGTGCAACAGCAAGCTATATGGGAAGCTCTGCGGACAGATAATGCATTGGTAGAATACTGGCAATATGTTGTTTATACTTAGATTTCCTTCAAACATAATGCTAGGATAGTTCAGAATACTGGCTATGTTGTCACCCATTGTACACAAATTAAACCATAGTTCAGAATTACCGTATTTTCCGGCATATAAAATGACTTTTTAACCCCAAAAAATCTGTGCCAAAGTCGGGGGTCGTCTTATACACCGGGTACTATGGAGCCAGGGGCCGCCCGGCGGGGAAAACTATTTGCCGCTGCTGCCGCAAGGCCTCCAGAGCAAGGGGCTGCCCGGATATCACCACCCTCAGACTGGTGGCGGGGGCGGGTGTCTTTCCCTGCCTGTCAGCTGCTGCTCCTCCTCACCCCCTCACCCCAGGTGGTGAGGTGGAGGACCAGCTGACTGGCGGAGAAAGCCATCCACCGCTGCTGCTGCGAGGCTAAGGGTGGTGATATCCGGGCGACCCCTTGCTCCGGAGACCTCGCGGCAGTGGTGGGGGAGGGTGGCTTTCCCTGCCGGTCAGCTGCTGCGAGGTCTCCGGAGCAAGGGGCCGCCCGGATATCACCACCCTCAGCCTCGCGGCTGCGGTGTGTTTCCCCACCGGTCAGCTGCTGCTGCTGCTCCTCCTCACACCCCCCCCGTGGTGAGGTGGAGGACCAGCTGACCGGCGGGGAAAGCCATCTGCCACCGCTGCTGCGAGGCTGAGAGTGGTGATATCCGGGCGGCCCCTTGCTCCGGAGACCTTTCCGTTGCGCCGCCTCCTCCTCACTCCCCCGGCTAGGGTGCAGTGCTCATCTCTGTTTCAAAGCCAAAAGAGCCAGCGCTGTGTCTGCTTCTGCAGACATTTCCGTGGTCATGTGCACAGAACGCTATTACCTTCCCACCGAAGTGGCCCCTATTTAGTAAAGGTAAAGGTTTTCCCTTGCTCGAAAGCTGACTCTAGCGTGCAGGGAGGGAGGGAGGGAAGTGGCGCCCTCGCCCAAGCTTTGCTGCTGCTTTCTCATCCACTTAAAGCGGCTGCTAATCGCAGCTCTGCTCTGAATCTGCCCTGAAGTCTCAGATTTTCCCCGCTGAGGGGAGAAGAGGAGGAGGAGGACGGGGGAAAAAGGCGGGTCTCATCGTGCTCAGACGGCAGGAGGGAGTCCAGACTAGCCCCCACCCCTCCACTGGCCCGGGTCAAGAGACGTCTATCTGGTTTACTTACAGGTCAAACTCGGAAAATTAGAATATCGTGCAAATGTTCATTCATTTCACTTAAAAGGTGAAACAAATATATGAGATTGACTCATTGCACGCATAGTGAGATGGTTCAAGCCTTACTTTAATATTGATGCTCATGGCGTAAAGGTAAAGGGTTTCCCTTGCTCAAAAGCCAGTCGTATCTGACTCCAGGGTGCAGTGCTCATCTCTGTTTCAAAGCCAAAGAGCCAGCGCTGTCTGCTTCTGCAGACGTTTTCCATGGACATGTGGCAGGCATGAAATTTTGTGAGAGCTGATGTAAAAAGTGGCAGATAGCACCGTAGGACATGAAACGATTTGTTGCCTTCAGAACACAGGAGTGCACGGAATGCTGTTACCTTCCCACCAAAGTGGTCCCTGTTTATCTACTTGCAATTTCTTGCTTTCATGATAATAATAATAATAGGTAAAGGTAAAGGTTTCTCTTCCTCGAAAGCCTGTCGTATCCAACTCTATGGTGCAGTGGTCATCTCTGTTTCAAAGCTGAAGAGCCAGCACTGTCTGCTGCTGCAGACCTTTCCGTGGTCATGTGGCAGGCATGACTAGACACCAAAGCAAACGGAACGCTGTTACCTTCCCTATTTATCTACATGCAATTTCTTGCTTTCAAATTGCTAGGTTGGCAGGAGCTGAGGAATAAAGGGCCGTGGGCCGTCTTAAAGGGGCAGTGTAGGCAGGCACTGGCTGTCTGCGGCGTTGGAAGAGGGGTAGTCTTATAGGGTGAGTATATTCCAAACTCTATATTTTACCTTGAAAAGTTGTGGGTCGTCTTATACGCCGGAAAATACTTGTTTCCTGTCTGTTTTAAGGCAGGGCCAAAGAAAAGGAGGGAAAATTTAAAAGAAAAAGAAAACTCCCCCTTGACTCAGGGGCAGGCACAAAAGGTTTACCACCAAAATTGGCCAATGAGCTTGTCTGTTACCGTATATGGAAATGGACTTTTTGAAACCTGATGAAGGTATAAAATGCCAATTCACAGTGCATTCAGGGCATACCTGTCAAGTACCCTGTAATGGCCGGGATTACCCCGTATTTTTGCGCCGCTTTTCTTCATTTCCCTCCTGGAGCCGCCACTACCCTGTAATTTAGCTGCGGGGGAAAGTAGTTACTGCGCATCCCTTCTGCGCAGGTCCTTTCTACGCATGCGTAGAACCCTTCTGTGCAGAAGGGGATGCGTAGAAGCAACCTGTGCAGAACGGTTTTGCGCAGGTCCATTCTACGCATGCGTAGAACCCTTCTACACATGCGTAGAACCCTTCTGTGCAGAAGGGGATGCGTAGAAGCAACCTGCGCAGAACCGTTCTGCGCAGGTCCATTCTACGCATGCCTAGAAGGTTTCTATGCATGCATAGAACAAACCTGCGCAGAACCGTTCTGCCCAGGTCCCATATTGTCTGGAGCTGCGCTTGACAGGTATGGTTCAGGGTTCGGTTCTTTGGGAAGGATCCCACCGAGACACTGTCAGCAGTAATAAAGTCTGATTGCTCCTCACAGTCTAGTCTCTGTCTTGGTTTTCTGCTACATTTCTCTGGGGGCTCATCTGGGATAGAGGTGGCCATTGTCCTGCCTCAGCCAACGTCCTTCGACACCGGTGGCTGCAGCCGCAACTTCGCTTCTAGGCGCCACTGACCATTTTGTCAGGAGAGGTTGGACTCTGGCCGCAGGCCCCGATGTGGAGACGATTGCGCTTCGGAACCCGGTAGACAGAGGAGAAACAGACCAATGGTACAAGGATAAAAAGGGATAATTGGTGCTCTCCAGTAAAGAGGAGAAAGAGGAGCCTGATCACCTCCTAAACTCAGTCTGAGTAGGTTGGTTTAGGGGTAACCAGCTGAAACCACTGGACTAAGTATAAAAGAAACAAGAGTGTGGGGAGGTAGTTTTTCTGCATGAGTGAAATGCGCATGGTATGAATGGTTGCTGCGGTTCCTCAAGCATGCTGTTGAGAGTCTGGGTGCTTAGGTCAGTGACAGTGTGTTTGGTGTCTGTCTTAAAACTCATTGTACCTCGGTCACTGAAACTCCTTACTCAGTGATCAATACCCTTTCCTATTGTTTCAATTGTTTGTTTAGTTTGTGGTTTTGGTGGAAGGGGCCTATAAGGCCATTGAATCTAACCCCTGATTCAATGCAAGAATCCAAATCAAAGTATTTCATTTACTGCAGTCCACTTTATTAGATGCATGTAGTGTTTCCTTGAGTTACAGGTGTATATATTCAGCACAGGCAATTGATTGCGGCATAGATGTTTTCTGATACAGGAATAAGATGACTGACACCTTCTATCAGCCTCAGAAAAGTGCCAGTAATGGCCTGAAGTTATGGCAGCTGCAGTTCAAAACAACTAGAGTGCACTATGCTGTTAGACCTTCAGCCCAAGGTAGGCTGAATACATGACTTTAAAAGGTAGGATAGACACCTTAGTCTGGGCTCAGGAGCCAGACTGGCAGCCTCAACTCAGGAAGGGAGAGGTGGGAAATACTTAGTTCTCAGAGTCCTTGACATATGCATGGATGTGTCTCAAGAGTGGCTCCATGTGTGTAGGAGTCGCAACATCACAGTCATAAGGACTCCAGTGTGTGGGAATCTGTTCAACCATAAGGATTCCCTTCTGATGTTCAATCTCCATATACAGAAAGAGGCAATAGGCCTCCCCTGGGCACAAGAATTGGGCCTTGTTAAAGGTTTCCCTTGCTCGAAAGCTGGTTGTATCCGACTCTAGGGTTCAGTGCTCATCTCTGTCTTAAAGCCAAAGAGCCAGCACTGTCTGCTTCTGCAGACGTTTCCGTAGTTATGTGGCAGGCATGACTAGACACGGGTGCAAAGCCTATCTTTTTTGAGATCTTAGTATTTTTCATGGAGCTATCTGTGAAAGAGATCTTTTTTCCATTTGTTGATTTTTGGGCATTTCTCCCACTGCTCTAACACTTCTGTAGCCATGGGTTTCTGCAAAAAACAAACAATTGTGGACTTTGTGACAAAGAAGGCTTGTGCGTATGGTTTGATTAGGTAGTGCATGGCATGTGTTAGTTCCACAAGTGTTTCTGGCTGATTTTTAAAATGTTGTTACATTCTAAGTGTCACCCCTGATTATTCAGCAGGTTTAGCATTATCTGTGAAGCTGCAGATATAAATAGTATGCATAGCAGCGTTCTAGATGTAACTTGAATTTAGCAGTATTCCTGGCATCTTGCAGTATTAACCATTTAATGTCTATAAGCCCAGACATTTTTGTAATAATATTTGTAGTAGTGTTTTTGTGATAGATTACTCTTAGCAATTAGTGTATCTTATCTGAGGGACCTTAACAGCAAGGTAGATTGGAATTATTAGCCTCAATACCAACCTGTACAGTATGGGTTTGGCTTCAGTGGTGTCTAGAAATTGTTTTGTTATATTTTTATGTTGCTCTTCTTCCAAGCAGTTCAAGGTATTACAGTAATTCCCCGCATAACGAAGGCTTCGTATAATGAAATAAATCGCATAGCGAAGCGTTCGTTAGGCAATGGCGATACTCCGCATAACGGAAAAAATCATTCGTTATGTGTGTGTTTTTGGTAACTGGGGTATACCCGGTCAATGGGAACCCCGGATAACGGGGGGAAAATCCGTTATCCGGGGCATCTCCCATTAGCTTCACATAACGAAAAAACAGCATAGCGAAGCAACTCGCAGAACGGAGGGTTTTTTTTGGTTATGCGGGGTTCTACTGTATTTAACTTTCCATTCTTTCCTCACTATAATTTTGTGAGGTAGGCTAGACTAAGACATAATGACTAGATCAGATTAATCCAGTAAGCTTAATGGTTGAGTAGAGACTTGAACTCAGATCATGTTGTTCTTGGTTTGGCATTTTCTGACCTGTCTTAAGGACTGACATCTCAAGAGTAAAATAGTTCAGATGAAGTTCAAATGCCAGGAGGCCTGGATACAATGTGAATGCAGCACATGCTTGGTCCTCTCTGCTCTAAATAACAATTGCTCCACAGCTGGACGTTCCCAGTAGGTGTGGGATGGCACAGTGTGAAGAAAAATGAAGACACAGGTAGCTGGAGATGGCAGCAAGAGCTCAATTAAACTGATTGTTATGGGACCATTGCCAATGCAGGAGAAGAATGCATTGTTCTCCATTGACTGGCAAGAGACTTGGTACAGGCAGAAGAAAGGATTGCATCAAGAAAGGGCAGCATCACAAAACCCTTCCTGGCCCCTAGAATCCCCCAAGAGAAGACCAAATTAGGATACAGAAGTCACTGGCAGAAACAGTGGAGATAGCAATTGGTTCCAAATAAGGGGTTTGGCCCCTTTTTAGTCCCTACATTGGAAGGGGAGGGCATTTAACATAAAAGGGCAGTACAGTGAAACTTCGTATAATGAATGCATCATATAACAAAAAAATGGTACAATGAAGAGAATTTGAAAAATAAGTTGCATCGTACAACAAAAATCTCTATGGGTACCCATGAATATTTTTCTTTGTACGATTTTTCCCATAGAGATTTTTGTTGTACAATGCATCCCCCATTGGGATTTTCGTTGTATGATGCATCGTACAACAAAAAACCCCCCACCGTATAACGAAGTGCCTTGTGGAACCAATTATTTTCATTATACGAGGTTCCACTGTATATATATCTATACCTATAAAAAGAGGCCTTAACCGTTGGGTTCATTCAAAGGCTCCCACATCAGGCCCAACCATCCCTGACCTAGCCTTCTGCACTCACCGTAACCCCTGCCTTCTCAGCGCCGCGGGGTTTTGGTCATCACCAGTGGGGCAGCAGCCCTACGAACGCAAACAAAGGGAAACAACAATGTCCTCTGCACCGCGGCGTGCCACAGCCAATCAGGCAAAAAGAACGTTAGGAGCCGCGGCGTGCCCAATTGAAATCGAGCCGCAGAAAAAAACGCGCCACATGAACGCAAACAAAACAAACAAAACTCCGAGTACCAGCGTCCTACACGCCATGAGCACTTCAGCCAATTAGGCTGAAGGGCGCGAGTGCGCAGAATGCTGAAAAAGCCGGCGTGCGGAAAATAAAATAAAAACACGCCAGCCTCCCGCAACGGGAGCGCAAGTCCACCGCACGGCCTTGCAAACAAACACACATAAACAACCACGGCGGGACACCCGCCGGCCTTCTTTCCCGGAGCAACAGGGAGAAGAGGGACTCCCTCTCCTCCCCGCTACCCCGCCAAAAGACACGGCGAGACCACCGCCGGCCTCAAGGAAAGTTGAGCTGGGGTGGAAAAAATACCACCAGCAGGCAGCAGTTTGTCAGGGGAAGCACCCTCCCTGGCGAATGACTGGCTGCTGCCTTTGTACTTCTGATGGAGGTAATACAACAGCAGCAGTCAGCAATTCGCAAGGAAGAGCACCACCCCTTACGGATCGCTGCCTGCCGATCTCCGGTTAGGTAAGCCAGGAAAAAAAGGAGACAGAGAGGAGAGAACCATCGTTAGGCAGATAGCTCTTCTCTGCCTCCTTTTCTGCCTAACGAACCTTCCCAGGGGAAGAGCCAGCTGACTTCCGGCTCCTCTTTTTCCCCATTGCTGCATCGAAACCAAAATTCGAAACAGCAATGGGGAGAAGAGGAACCGACAGGCAGCCCGTTCTTCACGCAAAAATACACAACAACAACAACAAAACCAAACATTTACCCAAAACGCCAAACACCAAAAATAATAAAACATAAATAAATAAACAAACACATTAACCAACAAACAATAAACAACAAAATCCACAAACAAAAACACAAAATACCATGAAAGCACAGAAAAAACACCAAACTACAACACAAAAATACCTAACTCAAACAACAAAAATACCACAAATTAAACAAATAATCACAAAAGAAATCAGAAACATAAAAAACAACCAGAAATAAACAAAACAATGAAACACATCTAAAACCTAAAAAAACCACAAAAGAAGAAACAGAAACACCTACCAGTCCAACACCAAAAACAAAAACAAAACCCAGATTAAAAAAACCCAGAGAACTCACCAGCACATCTTCCCTCCACGACTCCAGAACAGAAATGAAGAAACAAAGACAGAAAGCCCCACCTAGAGGCCGGGAGAGAAAAAAACAAGTCAAATAAAAAGAGAATCCAACACTATTACTAACAGCCCCACCTAGAGGCCACAAGAGTAAAAACAAGTCAGAAAAATAAATAAATCCAAATCACAAATAAATCTAATAAAATAGATCAAAAAAAGTCACAAACCACAAATGCAAAACACACCCACCCAAACCACCCTTAACAAAACAAAAACAAAAAAAGCTCACAGATAAAAACTGCCTGGCTGGCCGGACACAAATATGCTAGTACTGTATAAGAAGTCCATAGGTTGCCAGCTAGTCCGGGGGAGAAACAGTCCACTCTCTACTGCTCATTTATAATGTGTCCACTCCAGATTAGGTTCTTTTGTGCTTTAATTATGAATGTAAAAATAGATAATACATAAATAATTAAAATAATATGCAAGGGGTTTTGGATTGCATCTAGGAAAGGGGATACTGTTCAGCAAAGAAAGATCAAATAGTTGGTACTGGAAGAAAAATGGATTATCCATTTCTGTAATTTGATAGGAAATTCCCTGGTGAAGCTTTTGAGTTTTGATATTTTGACTTTTCCCACTAGATGAGAGTAGATAGGATGAGGAACAGGTTAATATACTGTACTTCCAGTATCATTATAGGGCAGTGATGGTGAACCTATGGCATGTGTGCCAGAAGTGGCACTCGGAACCCTCTCTGTGGGCACCCGTGCAGTCACCCCAGCACAGAGTTTGCCCTGCCCCTCTGCCCAGCAGCCCAGTGGGAGCATTTTCTTCCTCCCCTGTTGGCACTTTGCGATAAATAAGTGGGTTTTGGGTTGCATTTTGGGCACTCGGTCTCTAAAAGGTTCACCATCACTGTTTTAGCGGTTGCTGTTGTTTGTTCATGAAGACAGTAGTGCCGCACCCTATCACTGACATGGCCTACAGGCAGCTACTGGTGGGTTGAGTCTTCTCCTTAAATGTGGAGTGTGGATTTCAGACTATGGCAGAGGTTCCTCAGCTTGTTGGGTCTGTGTGTCATCTGGAGTTTGAAGGTCATCTGGATATTGTTTCAAAATGGCTTCCATGAACAGTTTGCCCATTCACAAAAAGGATGCAGTGGTTGAAGTGTCACCAGTAACAGCCAGTCATTCTGGAGAATTAAAGATGGCAACTAGAGCCTTGCATTTTATTTTACAGTGAAATAGATGGGGTTTTTACCTTGAATTAAACTGCATTATGTGTAATTGGCATGTGAGACATACTTTGCTGTGCACTGTGTTTGCTATTACTTCTTGGAGATACATTTATTAACTCACCCTAGAGACCTATCTCATTTGCTTAGTGAAGGGCAATGCTTTTCCAAGACTGTTATTTTTCCTGAATTAAAATTTAAAGCACTTTGAGTTGATTCAAGTTAAATGAATTTATCTCAGAACAGGAATAAAAAGGAGTTACAGTACCTCCTTTTCCTTGTGTTTCTGTGTGGTTTACACTTCTGGCTAGAATGAGATACACACAGAGCAATATTGGTAAAGAGATGTTGTGTGTGATATCTCAGACTAATTCTGCTGTGCGTAGTGAAAGAGGGACTGTAATTTGGAGGGAATAGCATGTGTTGGCAAGCAGAAGTCCCAGGTTGAAGCTTGGCCCATGCTCTTCTGCCATGCGAGACAGAAAGTGCCATGTTACTGCTGATGCTACAGTATTTGCCATCAATCCATGGTCCCCCTGTAGATTTTTTACTTCCAGATAATCAACAGCCCTGCTCAGCTGTTATAAACTCAAGGCCATCTGGAATGTTGAGGATGGTGTCCTATGACAGTGATGGCGAACCTTTTAGAGACTGAGTGTCCAAACTCACCAGGCTGCCATCTGTGCCATAAAGGGGTGTGGCAAACTGTGCTGGAGGTAGGGAGGAAGTGTTCCTGTTGGGCTGCTAGGCAGAGAGGTGGGGCGAACTCTTTGCTGGGGCAACAGCATGCGTGCCCACAGAGAGGGCTTTGAGTACCTCCTCTGGCATGTGTGTGGTAGGTTCGCCACCACTGTCCTATGCAGTCATTCCCTCTCATATTTGGTCTTCTTTTCCTGTTGCCTTCAACTTTTCCTAGTATTTGTTGTTCATGCTTCTTGCCTTTGTTTTGGGAAAGTGTTGTGTTAGCTTGCTGAAGGGTTCCTTGTGCTGCGTGGGTCTGCACTATCTTATATTCTTGTGATTACATATCTTTGTAAGAATTGGTCGTGTGTTGTCATAACAATTTTTTTTAAAAATAGAGAAATATTGAGATTCTTAGTGATCAACCTAGCAGTTCAAAAGCAAGAAATTGCAAGTAAATAAATAGGGACCACTTTGGTGGGAATGTAACAGCGTTCCGTGCGCTCCGGTGTCTAGTCATGCCTGCCACATGACTACAGAAAGTCTGCGGAAGCAGACAATGCTGGCTCTTCGGCTTTGAAACATAGATGAGCACTGAACCCTAGAGTCGGATATGACTGGCTTTCGAGCAAGGGAAACCTTTACCTACCTAGTGATCAGGAAAGGAACGCAAGTAGGATCCTTTTTTAGTCTTTTCCTTTCTCTGGTTGAATCAAAATCACTATAATTAAAAAATAATATACTTCAAGGAGGGGTGTCGAGTATTAAAGAGCAACAACCAAGGCTATTTTTCAGGGGCAGTAACTTTGAAAGATGTGTGACTGCAGGTCCGTTTTTGAAAAATGAGAAAATAGTGCACAAGACATATGAAAAGAAAATACATATACAGTACCTGGTTTCCAGAGAGGAAAGAATATGAAAGAACTTTCCATAAGAAGAAAATGAAAAATGCCATAAAGTAGAGAAAATATAGTTGTTACTATAAATCATGGGGCTCTGTGACCGTAACACAGAGATATTACAACCTGTAGAGAAAAGAACAATTTGATTTTTGCTGAAGGTTATTTGAGAGACAGTATGAAATCATATTAGAACATCCACCTCAGCTCTCACTGCTTTAGACCAGGGATTCTCAACTGTGGCCCACGGGCCGGATGCAGCCAACGGCACAATTTCGTGGAGGAAAGCAAAATGGCCGTCTGGCCACCAAAGCTGTCTGAGGGTACGTAACCTGGCCACCAGCTTTAAAAGGTTGAGAAATCCTGTTTTAGGCAGTTAAATCCAGCACCTAGCATTTCAAACTAAATTTCCAAGTTAGTCTCACAATTTAAATGCGACATAAAAACCTTTATTTGGACCTGGAGTAAAAATCTAAAGAATTGTCATATATGAATGTGGATAAAGGATCAGAAAATATTTTTTCCTATATCCCACACATAGGAGTCAGAAAATTCGATATAAGATATTAGTTCAAGAGGAAGTTGAAAAAAAATGGTCAACGGTAGAATGGTGAAGCCAGAGTATTAGGGGGTGCGGGGCGGGGAGAGAATACAATAGAAAGCAAAAGAAAAGAAAACCCAGTCATTCCAGAGAAGGCTGTAGCTGTTCTAAACACATCAGGACTTAACATCCAGTACCAAGAACAAAGATAGTGATTACTTTGGGAGAAGTAACAGCCTGATCAGTTTGAACAAGGGGACCCAAGTTCTGCTTAGTTGTCAAGTTCACTTGGTGTCCTTAGGCCAATGAGTAAACAGAAAACAGAATTGTTTTCAGGTAAAACGAGGAGAACGGACCACATAAAGCAACCATGTAAATTGCTGGTGCATATATTTATAAATAATGATGATTTATCATGGCACAGTGCTTCTAATGTTTATTCTCTGTTGTAGTAGGAGAAGGGGCCAAACGGTGAAAGATCCAATCAGAAGCAGCAAGACCGTTTGTGGCAATAAAATAAAGAGTTTTAATGCACTTATGTAAATTCTGTTTTTGAACTTACATGGCTCTTATGGACCCCAAGGTGCTGCTTCTGATTGGATCATTCTCTGTTGTAACCTGGGGTCCTGGGTGCGAGGAGGAGGAGGAGGACTTTCAGCCGGTCCAGCTGCCTGCTGCCGGCTCTGACTTAGAATCTGAGCCTGAGGAGGACCCCTTGCCAGTCCCCCAGGCCACGGCTGACTCAGATCAGGAGGCCGAGTCGGAGGACATGGACATGGCACTGGCCTTGCAGCCAACTGTCACTCCAGAGCCTGTTCAGCGGGGCCAGAGGATCGGAGTTTGACAGCTACGCCAGGGGCCAGCAGGCAAGCTACTCAGGAGCAGGCGGCAACCCTGCTTGTTACAGGATTTCATTGAGGCATCAGATTTAATTTAATTTAATAGTCATACTTACTGTATTTTCTGGCGTATAAGCCTACTTTTTAACCCCAAAAAATCTGTGCCAAAGTTAGGGGTCGTCTTATAGGACAGGTACTTAACTGCAGCTTGTTTGCCCTTGCTTCATATGTCCGGCGCATATGGTGGGGGGTGCCGCGGCCGAGTCCCTGCTCTGTGCGGGGAGTATGAAGCAAGGGGAAGCAAGCTGCACACATCTTCCTGTACCTCGAGGAGGAGAACGTGAGCGTGGATTGGCTCTCCACCAGAACCTGCCCATTCGACTCGGATGGCTGCACGTCTTCGGGTTGAGTGTGGGTTAATTTTTATTTTGTGTGCATTGGAAGAGAGGTAGTCTTATACGGCAAGTATATTCCAAACTCAATATTTTAACTGGAAAAGTTGGGGGTCGTCTTATACGCCGGAAAATACAGTATATATGCCGCCCACTCAGGTAGAACCCCACTCAGGGCGGCATTACAACAAGTTCTAAAAACATATAAAAACACATAAAAAACCCATATCCCACCCATCCCACCCACTATAAAAGAAAAGAGAGGGTTCTTAATTGTTTACATAAGCCAGCAGGCGGGGACCGTGTTCCCATTAGGGCCCCACACCTGCCCTGCCAGCCAGGTCTTCAATCCTTTCCTAAAGGGCAGCAAATCTCTTTGTAGTCTTAGATCTGTTGGCAGGAGGTTCCAGAGGGTCGGTGTGGACACGGAAAAGGCCCTCCTTCGGGTGCTGGATAGATGTGCTCCCCTAGTTGATGGCACTATTAGAGAGCCCCTCCAGTCCGCTCTGGTTGGACGGGCAGACACTCTTGGGACGATGCGGTCTCTAAGGTATCCTGGTCCACTGCCATATAGATGGACCAGGAAGGAGAAGAGAGAGTGCCGGCAGCTGTATTAAGGCAGGGAGAGGTGGCTGCAAAGACCTTCCACCCAGCCCCTTTTCCCAAAGGCCTCCTTCGCTGGACCAGGCAGACGGCTTCAAAAATTGCAGCCCAACTCCAGCCATGGAGAACAGACACTGCCTTTCCTCCCAGCTGCCCCGATGCCGACGCCGCGGCTCGCCAATGCTCCTTGCTCGTTCCAGGAGCCCATGCTACCGGCTCCCGGCATTTGGGGCAGGTGGGAGCCATCGCTTCTGCCTCCGCCCTTCCCACCTGGGGGGAAGAAAAGGAGACGCCGACGCCGCGGCTCGCCAACGCTCCCTGCTCGTTCCGGGAGCCCATGCCATCGGCTCCTGGGATTTGAGGCAGGTGGGAGCCATCGCTTCTGCCTCCGCCCTCCCCACCTGGGGGGAAGAAAAAGGAGACACCGACGCCGCGGCTCGCCAACGCTCCCTGGTTGTTCCAGGAGCCCATGCCACCGGCTCCCGGAATTTGAGGCAGGTGGGAGCCATCGCTTCTGCCTCCGCCCTCCTCACCTGGGGGGAAGAAGAAGGAGACGCCGACGCCGGGGCTCGCCAGCGCTCCCTGCTCGTTCCGGGAGCCTATGCTTGTTGCTGGAACCAGGGGGGATTGTGGATGGGGTGGGAAGAGAGAGAGTTGGTCCTGCCAGCCAGGAAGGAGGGGCAGCATTCCATCTAGGGGGGTTCTAGGGATCAATATAGGTGTTGTGACGGGCATGGGGCGGTATGGCGGGTACCGTGGGGCGGGACGCACTCAGGGAATGCGGGTCCGATGTTTAAGTGCAGTCCCTCATTCCAGCCCTGCGGTACATCCCTGGGCCCTGAGCAGCAGATCCAGAATGACCCGGCCCTTAGGCTGCTGCTGGTGAATGCCAGATCGGTCTGTAATAAGGCCCCCCTGATCCAAGATTCTAGCCAGGCGGGGCGGGCCGACCTGGCATGCATCACCGAAACCTGGCTGACACCTGAGGATGGAGTACCTCTTTCGGACATGTGTCCAGCCGGGTTCGGTATTTGGCACCAGCCTAGAGGTGAGGGGAGGGGCGGTGGTGTCGCCATTGTTGCCAGGGAGTCTTTGGGAATTGCTAGGGTCATTGCTCCACAAGTGTCTGGTTGTGAGGCCCTGCTTCTACGGTTGGGCCCCAAGGGTCAGTTGGGGATCTTACTCCTGTACCTGCCCCCTTGCAGGGTAAGGGATGCCCTGCCTGAGCTCCTCGAAGCTGCCTCGATGCTGGCGTTGGATTCCCGAGGCTTATGGTTCTGGGGGACTTCAATTTGCCATCATTGGGGATGGCTTCTGAGGGGGCAAGGGAGTTCATGGCTTCCATGGCAGCCATGGGCCTGACTCAGGTAGTTCGGGGTCCGACCAGGGGCAGTGGTCACATGCCAGATTTAGTTTTCTTGTCGGAGCAGTGGCAGAGTTATCTGAGATTACAGGACTTAGTCATCTCACCTGTGCCATGGTCAGATTACTATCTGGTGACTCTTGACTTTCTGGGGGTGACACTTCATCGTAGGGAGGCAGGGCCTATTAAAATGGCCCGCCCTCGGCGACTAATGGATCCAGATGGATTCCAGAGGGAACTGGGGGATGTTCCTCTGGATCGGCTACACGATTCACCCGAGGCACTTGTCGACCTGTGGAACAGGACGGCAACAGCAGCCTTGGATGAAATCGCGCCACTGCGGCCTCTCCGCGCCCGTGGGGTTAGGTCATCCCCGTGGTTCATGGATGAACTGCGGGAACTCAAACGGGCAAAGAGACGCCTAGAGCGCCGCTGGGTGAAGACCCAGGATGACTCCGATTGGACACTAGCTAGAGCTGCTATTAGGGCCTACCTAGTGGCGATGGGGGTGGTGATGCGGCAATACTTCACCACCCTTATTGCCTCCGCTGATAACCGCCCAGCCGCCCTGTTCCGGGTAACCAGGTCCCTTCTCGGTAGGGGGAGATCGGTGCCCGGTTGGCAGGGTTCGGCTGAGGACTTTGCTGACCATCTGGTGGAGAAAATTGATCGGATTCGTTCAGGGCTGAATCCCGGCGTGGATGGGGAGGGTCGGGGGGCACCGGAGCACAGTCTTGCTGTACGATCTGGGATCGGTTTGATCCTGTTGTCCCTGATGAAGTGGACAGGCTCCTTGCAGCTGTGCGTGCCACTACATGTCCTTTGGACCCCTGTCCCACCTGGTTGGTGAAAGCCTCCAAGGTGGTGACAGGTGGCTGGGTCGGGGCGATAATAAATGCATCATTACGAGAGGGGGTATTTCCTGCACCGCTAAAACATGCTTTGGTGCGCCCCCTCCTGAAGAAAATATCCCTTGACCCAGCTGTCCTTAACAACTACAGGCCGGTTTCCAACCTGCCCTTTCTGGGTAAGGTTTTGGAGAAGGCGGTGGCGCGCCAGCTGCAGAGTGTCCTGGAGGAAGCGGATTATCTAGACCCTTTTCAATCAGGATTCAGGCCCGGGTATGGTACGGAGACGGCATTGGTCGCACTGATGGATGATCTCTGGCGGGAGCGGGACAGGGGTTATCCATCCGTCCTTGCTCTTCTTGACCTCTCAGCAGCCTTCGATACCGTCGACCATGGTATCCTTCTGGAACGGCTCAAAGGACTGGGGATCCAGGGCACCGTGTTGTCCTGGTTTTCCTCTTTTCTGGAGGGCCGTACCCAGTCGGTGTGGTTAGAGAGTGAGAGGTCCAGCCCTAGGCTTCTCAAGTATGGGGTGCCTCAGGGTTCGGTGCTCTCTCCTCTCCTATTTAACATCTACATGAAGCCACTGGGTGAGATCATTCGTTCCCACGGGGTGCGGTACCATCAGTACGTGGATGACACTCAGTTGTACATCTCGGCCCGTGGGGACCCCAGTGATGCTGTTGAAATCCTATCCGGATGCCTGGAGGCCATTGGGGTCTGGATGGGGGCCAATGGGCTTCGGCTGAATCCCAGCAAGACAGAGTGGCTGTGGATAAGGGGCCCCGTGTTATCCCGGGAGTTACCATCTTTGGTACTGGATGGGGCTGTTTTGCCCCAGGCAGACCCAGTGCGCAACTTGGGGGTCCTTCTGGACTCGCGGCTGCTGCTAGAAGAACAGGTAGCGGCTGTGGACAGGAGGGCTTTTGCCCAACTTCGGGTGATTCGCCAGTTGCGCACGCTCCTGGACCGGGGCTCCTTGCTTATGGTCACCCATGCTCTGGTCACTTCCCGACTAGATTATTGTAATGCGCTCTACATGGGGCTGCCCTTGACGACCATTCGGAGGCTGCAGCTGGTCCAGAATGCGGCAGCCCGGGTGGTGATGGGATGTGGGCGATATTGTTTCCCGACCTTTGTTTTTTTGGACTTCAATTCCCAGAAACCTAAATCAATTCCCCAAAGCACTGATCAGCCAATGTATTGACTTAGGTTTCTGGGAATTGAAGTCCCCCTTTGGGGTGTGTGCCCAACATTGGGAACCAATAGTGTAAATCCTTTCTAAATCCAACTTGTGTTGTTTTTAAAGAAGTGTGTGGGTTTTTAAAAGAAAACATGGAGAACGTGCACCCTTGTATTAAAGCTGAATTGTATGCCCAGGAGCTTCTCAAGAGCAAGAGTCTGCTTCAAAATAATAATAATTTTGTGTCAGAAATTATTCTGGATTGAAAGGATTTTTGCTGCAGGAATGCCCGAATGAGGCTACTTTCATGTCCCCAATATCTTTTCCCACCAAAGTGGTCCCTATTTATCTATTTGCAATTTCTTACTTTCAGTCTGCTAGGTTGGCAAGAGCTGGGACAGAGCCGGGTGCTCAATCCTTCTGCACCCAGGTCTCGAACTGCTTCAAAATGAAGTAAGCTATAGAATCAGGTTCTTACCAAACAGTTCTCTGATCTTGCTGCGTTGAAGCTTTAATGACAATTCTGGGGCTACGTTGGAGTACAACGGCAAAAATACTCACAGAAACTTCAGGCATTGTCTTGCCAAATATATCCCATTGTTACCTTAAAACTGGTGGTCCTTTTCTTCAGTTACAGGAGCTCTTATGGACCCCAAGGTGCGGGTAAAAATACCTGGGTTGATTGCTGGCAGAGCCCACCTTTCACCCAAAAATTACAGACAATTTATTTCAGGCAAACAAATGTGGTTTATTGACATGCATTTAAAGATAACAGAGGTGCCTAACTGTTGCTGAAAAGGCTAGTCTCACCCTGCCTGGAGCACCCCAAATTCGAATCTAGAGAGCTAAAGCCATGATGGAAGATGTGGTCTTATATACCCTCCCTTCCACCCAGGGGAACTCAACCTAGCTGTACTGCTTTTCTAGTACTTACAAAAATAAAAAAAATACAATTTCAAATAATACCAGCACCTGGCTCTTTTGTTACAGTAAGTAAGCAGGGATGGAGGAATCACAATATGGGATCAAAATTGCTGGGAGAAACATCAACAATCTGAGATATGCAGACGACACCACCCTAATGGCAGAAAGTGAGGAAGACCTAAAGAATCTCCTGATCGGTTTGAAGGAAGAGAGTGCAAAAGCTGGCTTGAGACTCAATATCAAGAAAACCAAGATAATGGCAACAGGCCCGATCAGTTCCTGGAAAATAGACGGGGAAGAAGTAGAAGCAGTGACAGATTTTACGTTCTTAGGATCTAAGATCACTGCAGATGGAGATTGCAGCCATGAAATAAAGAGGCGGCTGATTCTAGGGAGACAAGCCATGAGAAACCTGGGGAACATAGTGAAAAGCAGAGACATCACCTTGAAAACAAAAATTAGAATAGTCAAAGCAATGGTATTCCCAGTGGTAATGTACGGATGTGAGAGCTGGACAATTAGGAAAGCTGAACGCAGAAGAATAGATGCCTTTGAAATGTGGTGTTGGAGGAGAGTTTTGAGGGTACCTTGGACAGCGAGGAGAACAAATAGGTCAATCTTAGAAGAAATCAACACTGACTGCTCATTGGAAGGTCAAATAGTAAAGATGAGGCTAAAGTACTTTGGGCATCAAATGAGAAGGGAGGATTCACTTGAGAAGGCCGTGATGTTGGGAAAGGTGGAGGGCAAAAGAAGAAGGGGGAGGCCAAGGATGAGATGGATAGATGGTATTGTAGACACAATGGGCACAGAGCTGGGAGGACTGAGGGGGATGGTGGAGGACAGAGGCGCCTGGAGAACGATGGTCCATAGGGTCGCAAAGGGTCGGAATCGACTGTGCGACTGAACAACAACAACAAAAGAAGTTCAATAATGGGAAACAATAGGCAAATAGGATTAGGCAGATGTCCTGGGGCAAGGAGGAAACAGCAAAGTTCATGATTCAGAAAAAGGTAGTCACTGAAGTCTTTCGGTGGACATCCAATGAGACTGCGAATTGAAAGTTGGCACCAATCAAAAAGTCCAGATTTGAATCCAGGATGCAAAAGGACCAATGACGAAGATGGGCATCCTTCAGAATCCCCTGAGGAGGCAGCATTGCTTAAGGCTCTTCGCAAACATTCCATTCCCACCCAGTAATTAATCTATCCTGAGTCAACCTAAGCACTATCTACAATTGAATACAGGAGGGGTCCCAAAACAATGAGTATGCCAGGTGCAAGAGTAAACAGAAAACAATACAACAGGTAAACAGGAATCAAGGTGGCTTTCCTTGGGGCCAAACGTTAAGTGATGGCTTCCTGTGGGATTGAGCCCTCTTGGATGCTTGCAGAAGCTAGGCTTCAGGTGCAAGAAAGATCCTTATTTGAGATACAAACGGAGCACATACCTGTCAACTGCAGCTCTGGACAATCTGGGACCTGCGCAGAACGGTTGTGCGCAGGTCACTTTTTACGCATGTGTAAAAGCCTCCTATGCATGCGTAAAAGCAACTTGCGCAGAACGGTTCTGCGCAGCTCGCTTCTACGCATGCGTAGAAGGCTTTTATGCATGCGTAGAAGGCTTCTACGATCCCCTTCTGCACATAAGCCTTCTACGCAAGCGTAAAAGCCTTCTACGCATGCGTAAAAGCGAGCTGCATAGAAGGGATGTGCAGTAATGCCTTTCCCCCCGCTGCTAAATTCCGGGGTTTTGGCAGCTCTGGGTGGGAAATGGTGAAAATCGGCGCCGAAAAACGGGAAATCCTGGCCAATCCGGGAAGGTTGACAGGTATGATGGAGCATGTTAAAATCAAATTTAAAATATTTTTGTAAGTTTTAGGACTTTTTAATAAACACCGCATAGTCAATTAATTAATCAGACATCCAATAATTTAGGTTAGCTGTATCAGTAGGCAAGCAAGGCTTCAAAGCCCTTCGAAACACAAGTTAACTCTAACTGCAATATAAAGGAGCTTTTTGAGGCTTCGGTTTTAAAAGTCTTTCTTTCTGCTGGCTGGCTGACAGCTTTCCGAAGGGGTGTGTGTGTGTGATCCCTTGCTTTCCTCCACAGCAGAGAGGCATAATCTATACCTATAAATCTGAGCATTAACCGTTGGAATGTGACAAAGGATCCTGCACCCAGCCCTACTAGCCTGTACCGAGCATTCGTGCACTCGCCCGAACTGGGCTCGCAGGTAACTGTCGGGTTGAGAAATGCGCAAGTGGGGCAGGAGACCCACAAACGTGAACAAATAAAAAGGACTTCACTACCCAACGTTCCTTCTGCTGTGTCGCACCACAGCCAATCAGGCTGAGAGGCGCGAGCAAAAAGAACGTTGGGAAACGCGTTGCAGCTAATCAAAATTGAGCCGCAGGAAAAAAACCGCTGCACAAACAGAAACCACAAACACAAAACTACAAGCCTCAGTGTCCTGTGCGCCATGAGCGCGCAGAATGCTGACAAAGCCAGTGCGCGAAAAATAAAAAACACAATGGGAACGCAAGTCTGCCACAGGCGGACGCAGCACCTCACAGCCACGCAAACACCCGCCGGCCTTCTTTCATGGAGCAACGGAGAGAAGAGGGACTCCCTCTCCTCCACGCTACCTCGCTGAAGACAAGGCAAGACTACCACCGGCCTCAAGAAAAGTTGAGCTGGGGTTGAAAAGGGGGGGGGAAGTTACTGATGCCTTTGCCCCTCCCCCTTGCAAGTAAAACAATTTCTCCGCAAAGCAAAGGCAGCGAATGGCGCTCCGGCCGCTGCCTTTACTTTACGAGTAAGTGTTTCGCTTTCAAGGGAGGGCAAAGGCATCAGTGCCTTCCCCCCCTTGAAAGCGAAACAATTCCTCCGCAAAGCAAAGGCAGCGAACGGCGCTCCGGCCGCTGCCTTCGCCTACTGGTGGTACTCACCTGGCAGCAGCCTCCTCTCCCTCACACACTCAGACACACACACACACCTAACCACCTAACAAAAATAAAACCATTATTAAAAACAACCATTACTTAAAACAAAAATCACAACAAACACACAAAATCACTTACACAAACAAGAAAAAGTAAACAAAAACACAACAAACCAAACCAACTAAACCTAAACATAAAACAATACAACAACAACCAAACAAAAATACCTCCCAGACAACAACCACAAAAGCAAAATAAACCAAACCCCCAGAATAAAGGAAACCAGCCAACTCACCAGCATGTCCTCCCTCCATGACGACCGGAACACAAATGAAGACACAAAGAGACGACCTACAGGAAGAAGCACCACCCAGAGGCCAGGAGAGAAAAAACAGTCAAAGTAAACGAGATCCACTAGCAGCCCCACCTGCAGGCCACAATAGTAAAAACAATTCAAAAAGACACAACAGCCCCAAACAAAAGGCCACAAGAGTAAAAACAAGTCAAAAACATAACACAAAATCACAATTTTACACAAATCACAAACATATGTCAATGAAATAAAATAAAAACATTTCTAAAATCCTGTGTTGAGTTTTAACTCAAATAAAAACCCAAAACATCTAAACACAGTTTAAAAATATTGAATGTAAAAAACATGTACTATTACATTTTAAAAATTATTACCTACGGTACAACTGTTAAAAAAAACCCCACAAACTAAAACATTATTCGGTTAAATAAAACAATTTGAAAAAATTATATCATACTTTGTTCTTTTTTTAATGCACACACACACACACACAAAAGCTGATCACAGTTTATAACAACACAGCCAAAAATAAATTTGAATAAATAAACATTTTTAAAATGACAATTACAGACTAAGCAATTTTTTTACAAACATTAACAAAAAATAACCTTCCAACACAATTTAAAACAGCCCGGCATAGCCGGGCAAACTATGCTAGTAAGAAATAAAATAAAATTGGGGTATGTGTGTTTCCCAAAAGTGGGGCTACAAGTATATACCTTCAAGCGTGTGAATGGGTGCATGGCCAGAGTGGTGCTTGTGTACACATAAGCCTAATCAATCCTAAACGTGGGTGGCAAAATGAAATAAATGAAATACCTGTATTGTAAAGAAAAGAAACAAGATAACTTTATTAATAAGAGATAGAAAAGGCAAGATATAAAAACGGGGTGTGGTTTTTTCTCAAAAGTGGGGTTAAACCATCCTCCTGGCCTCCCTCCCAAATTCCACAATTGGAGGGCCTCCGCCCCATTTCCCCTAATACCTCCTCCTGGGTTGACCCTGAGGTTTCGTTGCCTCTTTAGCCTTCGTTGAGAATCAGGCTGTTTCTCCAATCCACTGGGGAACTAGAAGTCTGCAACTCCTGGTGGTCAGGGTAATAGCCAGGACCTCCTGCTCCCCAGTCTCTCCCTCACATATAGGTGTGCATTTAGCCACTTGCCTGTCTTAACATATTACCCAAGTAGCATCAGGAAAGTGTCATCAGCCACCCACTTGACTTTCTTTGGAGAGTAGAAGAAATTAGCTGCACACACATTCGTGGGCACACAATTCAAATGTTGTAAAATAGATGAACATGGTTATGCCAGATTACTGAAAAAAATTGTTGTATAACTGCACCTGGACATTATGAGACAGAAGATGGAGTGCTTGTGGAAACCTATTTCACGCCTCTTTCCCTCTTGATAAATGATGCAACAGCTACCACACTTCAGAACAGATTTTCAACAAAATGTCTACCCACATAGTGGCAGCGCCATCTGATCTCTCAAGAGAAAAACAAAACAAATGTTTCAAGCATGCTCAGAAAAGTCATGTCAGGTTCTTTGCTTGGGTAAAAGATTGTTCTTCAATTATATTTTGGTGCTTCTTTATGGTCATTACCTTTGCATTATTTTCTGGTAAGCAATGTTTATATATTTTCCTTCCCCCCTTTGTTTCTTGTGTATGACTGTAAATGTGCACATATATATTAACGACAATGCATAAACCTGTGCTACCAACACAGGTTTTTAATTTTTAAGTGGCTTGATTGTTCAAGAGACTTTTGAGGATGCATGTTGTAGGACTGCCTCTCCAATCCAGTTTATTTGTTAAACAAAAACATTTTATTTATTGGCATGATTTGTTCTTTATAAGGAATAAGTTTTTTTTTAATTGTACTGGAACAGATAAAGGAAGCAAGGCTTCAAATTCACATTGTCTTGTTAGTTCATTATTAAATGTTGACCAGGCTTTATACATATATTTGTCTTGTTGTTGTAATGGTCCGTGGGAGTTGTGATGCTGAACTCAAGGAAGGCACGCGAGACTGAAGTATGATGGAAAAGGCGAGCCCCGATACCCCGGGGTGGTCTGTATTTATTGACTACAATTGGGAGCCATCATGTATACCCCTCGTACGATCCCCATGACAGAAAGCTGCTACGTGGCACTCGGCTGGTTGGGTTACACTTACCAGCCTGCGTGCCCAGGTTAGCCATAAGCATACTAATCAGCGGATTGTGGCGAGACTTATTGTTCCCACCTTATGAAGGTCCTGGAAGACTCCGTGTACCTATGCATAGCTATTTGGTCTAGCTGCGGTTGGTGTCTGCTCAGCCCTACACGCGGACGTGAGCCAGACACCGTATGCTGTTTACGAGACCTTGGGTCTCTTACCTCCTGACATTTGTCCTACTGCTGTCAAGCCCCCAGCCAAGGAAAACATGGAGTCGCTAATGCTCCCTACTGCTATTAGCCCGTACCTAATTTCCTTTCCGGTAAAGTCCGGTTGGTCTTCGAGGTGGTGTTCTCGCCGAAAGAACCCATCGGGAAAGGTTGCTGTCCAATTTGCGACCCAGGCAAACCACATTCCCTTTTTCTTAATTTTCTGAAGCAACTTGGCTAAGAACTTGACAGACATAGGGCATAAGCTGTTGCGGTGTGATTGTTTCTTGACGTCTCCATCCTGGGTGGCACATGGACAGGAGCGAGGGAATGCATTGCACAAAGCAGCATAGCATGACTCCCACTAACACAACGCCAGCGGTGACCTTAAGCGTTGTTTGCAACCAGCTCCATGGCACCCAGGACCAGAGCTCATTCCACCAACCCCATTTGGTGTCCTGTTGAATGTGTGAGACTATTTTCTCCAAGTCAGTGATTTGACTCTGGATTCTGCGGGAATTGTCTGTGAGATTGAAGCAACACATATTGTGAACTGTCTCACATCCTAAGTGATTGAGAAGAAGCAAATAATCAATAGCTGCTCGATTATCCAATACTGCATGCCTAATTTCTACTTGCTCTTGATTAAGTAATGCAATAGCGGAAGAAGTGTGATTGAGACCTTTGGCCAGGGTGCATGCCAGCTGGCTAAGCCTACGAGCATTACCTGCTGTGAGTCCAGGTACTCTGACTAAACTTACCGCTAAGGCAACATACTCTGCTTTACTGAGTAGCCTTATATTGCTATCACAAGTTTCGTCGAGCTGGGATGCTCGTGTGATCCGCGCTGGCCGGGGTGCTGTTTGGCGTGGTGTAAGCATTTCCCTTTTTGGGAGAACCAGTGTTAACCCACTGATACAGCAAAATGAATCTGACACATTAGCTGGAATATAGTTCCATGTATACTGATTGCAAGTGATACTGGTCGGTAGTTTTTTGGGTCATCTAGGTCTTTGTCAGGTTTCAATAAAGCAACAACTCTAGCCTGTCTCCACAATTTAGGAACCTTAAATTAATCTCTGCAGTTGTTCATTAATTGTAGGATTGTAACGTGCAGGATTGTAATGCTAGTTTGCCTTTACAATGCAAAACAACCAAAGTGTAGTACAGAGAATTTTTGAAGAAAATTAACACTTCTCATTATTCATCCTCTCCAACATTAAGATTTGAAAGCTTTCCCTTGTGATATGTATAGAGTGACCAATATAAATTCATATATTTGAGATGTCAGAGGATTGTGTCTACAACTATAAAGAACTAGTTTACAAGGATTTATAATTATCACCCCTTAAAACAAATGGAGACTTTACTTCTAGAAAATACAAAAGAGAAAATAATGTTGCCTCACATTTTAAGAAACAATGTTCATTTTGAAACATGTGCTATAGTGACTTCCCTTGCCCCATTTTATATTTGTTTCTTTTGTTTTTGTTTTTCTGGTTGTACCTGGATTCCTTTTCCCAAAACTCATCTTTTATTACTTCTCATATTAGTTCTTATTTAAAATGTCACATTTCAGCCTCCTAGTTATTGTTCAACCTTGAAATGAGAAGGGTTAGGTGGAAACACTTCTTTTGTAGTTTAACCTTACCTATATCCGCTGCAGCATTATGCATGTGCCGTTTAAGCAGGCTCTAGCTGAAAGAATGAATGAATGGCAAATGGAGTAGTCATGTATGTACCAGAGTACCGGTTGGCTTATGTTAATTTTGTTTCCAAAGTGGCAACAGTTGTTCATGCTGACTTCCAGGTACCTCTGTGTAGATCCCATGCAATGGCAGGTTGTCATGTGAGCCAGCAACATCTGCAGAATGCTGGATGTGCAAATTTGTGCAAACCTTATGTTTTCCAGCAGCAGCAGGCTGAAAGTCACTACAAGTAGACCCCAGTGGGTGTCCTAGGACTGCTTTGGTCTTTAGTGCAGTGTGTCCAGAGGCTGGGGGTAGAAGCGAGAACAGGAAGGTACTGATAGAACTTAGTTGAAATGGATAGGAACATCTTTAACGCAATGTAATCTTTAATGTAATTGGAGAGCAACACTTATGAGGAGTGCAGAATTACAATACATTTCAATTTTGTTGCACTATATTTAGCATATCCGCGTGCCAAAGAGTTGTAGATCTAGTTAAATGACTAGCTCACCAAGAGGCTCCATGATCATTCTGATACATTGGAACCTCATACAACAATCGCTCCATATATAGCAATGAAATTGCATAACAGTCTCTTGAGGGAGACTGGCAGTTGGAGAATGTTGTAAAGGAGGCATCCAGGAAGGGAAGCCTGGTTATAATGGGGGACTTCAATTACCCTCACATAGACTGGGACAGATGGTTGAAGACCCAACTAGAGGTACAAGAATCCTTGACTTGATCCTGAGTAATACTCAGGATCTGGTGCAAGATGTTAATGTGACTGATCCAATAGTGAACAGTGACCACAACTCAATTATGTTTAACTTGATCATAGACCGCAAGTCACTGATAAAATCTAACACAGAGACCTTAAATTTTCAAAAAGGAAATTTCCCAAAGATGAGGAAACTAGTAAAAAAGAAACTGAAAGGGAAAATTGAGAGAGTCCAAACACTCCAAGAGGCATGGAGTCTGTTTACAAAAACAATAACAGAGGCTCAATTGGAATGCATACCCAAAAGGAAAAAGGGCACTGCCAGGTCCAAGAGGACTCCGATGTGGCTTACAGGAGCTGTTCGGGAAGTGATCAAGAGCAAGAAAAGCTCATTTAGAAGATGGAAGGCTTGTCCAAATGAGGACAGCAGGCAGAAACATAAATTCTGGCAGAACAAATGCAAGGCAACAATCAGGAAAGCAAAGCAAGACTTTGAGGAGCGTATAGCTAAAAATACTCAGAGAAATAACAAAGACTTCTTTAAGTACATTAGAAGTAAGAACCCAACTAGGAAGGCCATTGGACCATTAGATGACAATGGAAGGCAAGGGGTTATTAAAGAGGAAACAGAGATTGCAGAGAGACTCAATGAATTCTTTGCTTCAGTATTCACTGAAGAAGACAGAGACCACATGCCCAAAACAGAGCCTATCTTCGTAGGGAGGGAAACCGAAGAATTAAGCAAGATAGAAATAACCAGGGAGGAGGTCCTTGCATGTCTTGTTAAGCTAAACACTAACAAATCCCCAGGACCAGATGGCATCCATCCATGAGTTCTCAGGGAACTTAAAGATGAAATTGCTGATATCCTAGCCAAAATATATAATCTTTCCCTCAAATCAGGCTTTGTGCCTGATGACTGGAAGGTAGCGAATGTAACACCAATTTTCAAAAAAGGATCCAGGGGTGATCCAGGAAATTACCGGCCTGTCAGTTTGACATGTGTCCCAGGTAAAGTGATGGAAACCATCCTAAAAGATAGAATTAATAGGCACATAGAAGAGAAGGCGCTGCTAAAGGAGAGCCAACATGGCTTTTGCAAGGGCAAATCATGCCTCACTAATCTGTTGGAATTTTTTGAGAGTGTCAACAAGCATGTGGATAAGGGGGATCCAGTTGACATTGTTTATCTGGACTTTCAGAAGGCTTTTGACAAGGTCCCACACCAAAGGCTCTTGAATAAACTTACCAGTCATGGAATAAAGGGACAGGTCTTGTCCTGGATCAGCAACTGGCTAAGGGACAGGAAACAGAGGGTAGCACTAAATGGACACTTCTCCAAGTGGAGGGAAGTAAAGAGTGGGGTCCCCCAAGGTTCAGTACTGGGACCCCTGCTTTTCAACCTCTTCATAAATGATCTAGAGGTAGGAGTAAAAAGCAAGGTAGCCAAATTTGCTGACGACACTAAATTATACAGGGTAGTGAAAACTGTGAGAGATTGTGAAGAGCTCCAGAGGGATCTCTTGACACTGGGGGAGTGGGCAAAACAGTGGCAAATGAGCTTCAACATCAGTAAGTGCAGAGTGATGCATGTTGGGGCAAAAAACCCCAATTACATTTATAAACTGATGGGGTCTGAACTCTCTGCGACAAACCAGGAAAGGGACCTTGGTGTCCTGGTGGACAGCTCAATGAAGGTGTCAACCCAGTGTGCCTCAGCAGTGAAAAAAGCAAACTCAATGTTAGGGATCATTAGGAAGGGTAAGCAAGTGTCATTTTGCCTCTTTATAAATCTATGGTGAGGCCCCATCTGGAATATTGTGTACAGTTCTGGTCGCCATACCTCCAGAAGGATATTATGGAGTTGGAGAAAGTACAGAGGAGGGCAACCAGAATGATTAGGGGACTGGAACACCTTCCTTACCATCTGAGGCTGCAACGGTTGGGCCTTTTCACTCTTGAACGACGGCGTCTAAGAGGTGACCTGATTGAAGTTTATAAAATCATGCACGGTGTGGACAAAGTAGATAAGGAAAAACTGTTTTCCCTATCGCACAACACTAGAACTAGGGGACACTCCATGAAACTTTTGGGTACTAGTTCTCAAACAAATAAGAGAAAGTACTTTTTCACCCAGAGGATTACTGGTCTATGGAACTCCCTGCCAGAAGAAGTGGTGACAGCTGTCAGTCTTGACAGCTTTAAGAAAATATTAGACAAGTTCATGGAGGACAAGGCTATCAATGACTATAATTATGGCTACCTAAGGACAACCTCCGGGTTGGAGAGATAGGCAGGATATCTCTCAATGCCATTTCCAGGGAATCCTAAGCAGGTGAAGGCATCTGCTTGGGAATACCCTGAAGGAAATGGTGAGCCACTGTGTGAGACAGAATGCTGGACTGGATGGGCTGTGGCCTGTTCCAGCAAGGCTGTTCTTATGTTCTTATGTAATTAGGTTTTTGGGGGAAATGGCATCCTCCATAACAATTTTGGCTATGGAAAAAAATCATACAATAATTTTTCAATGGGAAAAACCACAGCAAAAATTTTTTGTTGTACAATGCATCCCATAGGGAAAATCGCTATACGATGCATGCATCGTATAGCAATTGTTTTGTACAACAACGAGGTCCCTGGAACGGATTAAAATCGTTGTATGAGGTACCACTGTACAAGTAAGATAATGGTAGATAGCAATGTGTTTTACCCTAAGAGGTACAGTTTCTTGACCGCAGAGAATTGTCATGATACAGGAGTGTTACTGGTCTATTCAGGAAAGCTTAGGGTAGAAACAGACATGGTAAACAATTGGTTATTAGAAGAAGAAGAAACTTGATTGTTGAAAGCATTTGAATTATTCTCAACTTTTATAATTTTGAAATTAGCTTGCTTTATTTTGTGATGGGTTTTCAGAACTAGAGGTGTAAAATTTCAGGAAATTTTGAAGCCATGGGTGGCGTTTTCCCTCTTTTATGGGAGGGGGCAGAGAATGGAAAGTTTTGTGAAAATTGAAAAAATGCAACATTAGGGACTGCAGTGGCTCGGTGGTTAAGAAGCTTGCCTTCTTCTCAGAAGAACTTGTAATGTCAAAATGTCTCCATATTCCAGCTAAATACTGGAGTAGGAAAGAAAAATAATTTAGTGGCTATCTTGCAAGAAACACTAAGCTATAGTTGGGGGTGGAGGAAGTAAAGAGCCAGATTATTAGCAATTAAATTATTATTTTCATAAATGTTATAAGATAAACTAAAGTAGCTAAAATAGGATTCAATTTTCTGAAATATTAAAATAATCTGATACTGTACACATTTTTTTAGAAATGATTTAGAGAATATATGAACACCTTGTCTTAAATATTTTATTCATCATGATAAAATAAAACATTCTATAATCAATTTTCTTCCTTTTTTCAATTATTTGCAATTTTTCAGGGGGGGGGGAGTTTTCCCCCTGTTTTTTTCCTGGGCATTTATATATCTACCCAGAACTAATGGATAGCATCTCTTTGAAATCTGATTTCTCAAACAGGAAAATTTGCCCAAATTATATATCTCTAACAATATTATGTTGTCCAAACTGGTCTTTTCAATAGTAGCTGCCACTGACCTTAAAAGCAAAAACTTTTTTAGCCATATTCTCTTTAGTTTGGTTCATTGTTTTTGTTTTTAATTTTGTTTTGTTTTGTTTGTCACTACTGAAAGTGCTTATCCTTTCATGGTGGTCCTAGTCAGAGTTTTGAATACTAGTGCAAAAGACCTAATTAGTCAAAATTTTAGAGTGTTTGGAAACCTAATTAGCTTATATTAACATTTATGGGTAAAGTGTTCAATTTATTAAATTAATACTTAGTTAAATACATAGTCACTGGTTGTTTTTAAAAATCCATCTGTATGCCATATATTTATAAGTCAATAGTGTTGTAAAATCTTCTGTCCACTGGATTACTGTGGGTGGGCATCTGTTTTTCCAGTGTTTCAGAATCAGTCTTTTTGGTGTTGTAAGGACATGGAGAGTCCTTCTATGCTGTACATAAAAGTACATAAGCATCAATAGAGATCAAAGATGAGTCCAGTACAAAATGTGAGTAATAATTCCTCTCCAGTCTGGTTTCATGGATTTGATCCACAAAAGCTAACATTAAAATATAGCAGTTAGACTTTAAAGTGCCACAACATTTTTTTGTATTTCTTTTTCTCTTTGTTTTGTTTCATTTATTGTCCTCTCCAATGTATGCTTATAACTGAGCATGACCATGGGCTATTGCTAAGAGATGCATCAAGAGAATCATAACACCAACATTTATATTATTTGTTCAGACCCTTCCTAAAAAGAAGTTGCAGTGTCCAGTATATTCTAAACATATTTTTTTTGGATGAGTCATTTCTCAAGATCTGCAGATATTTCTACTAGACTGGCAAGTGCTATCTTCTATTGATTAGGTAAAATAACACGATCCATTTTCCTGTCCCATTCATCTCTGAGACCTTGTGTATCATATTTATTAACTGACAGTAAATAGCTATAAAGAAATACCGTATTTATTCGTGTATAACGCGCAAAATTTTATACCAAAAAAAGAAATCAAAGTTGGGGTGCGCGTTATAAACGAGGACTGGTGTGGCAGTGGCGGCCGGTCCCTTGAGGGCGCGAATGGTGAGTTCCCGCGAGTTCACGTCACCTTGTCGTGTACAGTGTGCGTCACAAATAGGGTTGTGCCGCTTCATTTCCTCGCCCACACGGGAGACTCAGTGAGCGCATGACGTCACCCACCCTACAAGGACGGCGCCGGCGTGGTTTTCTCCAGCAGAACGGGGCGTGGCCTCCGCCTCCAGACATTTCCCGCCATACGCCTCCTTACTCCCGGAGTCCCACCCCCGTCGCGAGCCTCTTTTACTTCCTTTTTAGAATTGGGTCGGCTGTCTATTGCTGCGGCAGGTGAAGGGGAGGCGGGGGCGTGGCTCTGAAGAAATTGACAGGATCTGATTGGGTGGCGCGGGAGACGAGGCGTGGCCCGGAGGTAGCTCTTATGAACAAGCTTTTTCACCACGCATTCAATTACAATGCGTGGTGTGAAACAAAATTTTATACCGAGATTTCATGGAAAATTAGGGGTGCGCGTTATACACGAGTGCGCGTTATACACGAATAAATACGGTAATGATTCAAAAAGCTTTTCCAAAAGTGCAGGAGACTCTTAAACACTCAATGCTGCTGGATCATATAATATTTAGATATCAGTAGATGCTGTAACTGTAAATACTGCCATCCAGGTGAAGTTGGCAGATTATACCTATTTCCCAAGTAGGCAAAGGGTAAAAATTCATCATCCTTTTCAGTTAATTGGTTTAAGATAAGACTTCCTCCATCTGTCCATACCCTCCATAAAAAGGGGTTCCTTTCCATTGTATATTCTGGATTATCCTTAGTTAATTTGGCATGTAGAAATAAGTTGAATTGGAATTGTCATGATAATATGTGCCAAAGTTCTCTTTTGGCATATTTAGACTCCAAAACCATCCGCTCGAAGATAATTGGATAATTTGACTGTATGTCATAGTTCAAATAATTAGCATATAGTTTAGTAGATTATGCTTGATGATCTAAGACAGGAGTTCTCAACCTATTAAAGCCGGGGGCTGGGTCACGCTCCCTCAGACAGCTTCGGGGGCCCAATGGCCATTTTACTCTTCCTCCACCACATGGCACTTCCTGGTGTGGTGGAGGTAGTGGTGGGCCACATGAAATGGTACTGTAGGCTGCATCCGGCCCACGGGCCACAGGTTGAGAATGATATAAGCTAACGCCAGGAAAGCCAAATTCACCTTCAATAAATGCAGATTCATAGAAATCCAAAACGGCATTCAACATATATCTCAGCATCTTCTGTTCCCTCCTTATGGATGAACTGCACTGGGGCAAATCAGAAACCTGCTATCCATGATATCCTATTAATGTTGTAAATTTCTTGGAAGTGTTCTTCCATGAAGCTGGGCAAACTCATGGTAGGTGTGCTGATCCCTATGGAGATACTATGTCTGGAAAAGCTGTGTGATTGGAGATGGTGTGAGTAGCTAGGAAGGTTTTGGTTGTTGATTTTTTTTTTGCAGTGTTCAACCAGTGGTATGTTAACAGACAATCATTCACATATGTACCTTGCCACTTGACATCACTACCATTGTGAGGAATATTTTTGTGGAGACCAGTCGTATAAAAGACGAAGAAAAAATAATTGAAATGATTCACCTGAAAAGAGACGAAACAAGGGGGCATTCTGCTAAGGTTTAACAGTAGATATTGAACCAATAGCTTGGAATATAGAGTAAGTGAAAAGAATGAAGCAGTTACTCTTTGCCCAATAAATCCAAATAAAATGCCCAGACTGGATATAGGTGAACTATCACCTTAGGAAAGATGTAAAAACACAGTGGTTTGGCAACTTAAGAGTTTGTATGTTCTTGGACATTTTAATGATGTCCAGAGGGAATGGTATGTATGATGGAGTTGAGTACTGTAGGTCTGCCTATTAAAGACAGCCTGTAGTCAGAGTGGGGGGAGCAGCTCACCTAAAAATGGCAGGATGATCGCCCCCCCCCCCCCCCCTTGGGAGACAAAGCTCTGGTGCTGCCAACGCTGCAGAATGATCCAGAATCTGAAGCAGAAAAGCATAAATAGGTTTTCTGGCAGTTGTGTTAGAATTTTATAGGTATGTATCCTGGCACTTTGACAATTTAGAAAAATCGAATATGCCTGTCAAAACAACTCATTGAAAACCATGTAAAACACTATCTGTTGCATTCAGAGAATCAAATGCTTCAAGTCTTGAAGCAATCGATTATTGGGAAGCAATGTTGTTCTTGAGAGACTACCTGTCTTCATCCTTTAGTTTCTCCAGCTGCCCTTCAATCGCTTTCTGCCACCCTTCCCAGCATCTACAGCTAGTTAGCCGTCTTTGTTCTATTCTCTTACTCAATTTCTACCTGCATACTTTCTACCACAATTTATTTATTAAACCATCTCGCCTGTCCACCATCCCATCATTCTGTAAACCAGAACCCTGTTTAGAAACAAGTCTACTCCAGTCCAGACTGGGGTCTTCCCCCCCCCCCCCCCCCAGCAAGCTAGTTTGAAGGGAAAAAATTATCCTGGGTTGTGACTATAGTGAGATGATTGGGAGTTATAACTTTTTGCCAGTCAAGATGTGGGTAGCATTCAAATAAAATAAATGTAAATATAGTATAAATAAAAAATAAATAAACCACATAGAGATCTTCCAATAGACCCCAGTCTACTTTTGCCTTACTGAAACTAATGGTTGTTTTTTTAATTTGCAGAAAGACCTCCCTTTGCCGAGGAAAAGCAGCAGGTAAGTACAGAGTTTTAATATTTGCAGTATGTGTTCAGCAGAACTCCCCAAGTATTATATAACCCCTCCTCTTTTCTTTTTCTTTGTAGTCATCACTTTGTTCCTCTTGAAAGGGAAGGATTTTACTGGGGTTTATACGATCTCTCACTGGATGGGCTGACTGAAATATCATGATCTTCATGAGCAGAATCTTAGCCCTTCCCTAGGGTGATGCTTTGCATGGAAAACAATGTTTAAAAAGCTCTTTGTTGTGTGTAGTGTACTGTTTGCCTGCTGTGTCTTCTTGGTGGTCATGGAACCTGTTGCACACAAGCTTGATGGCAATGTACAGAGCATAGGTGTTTTAGGCATTAGCTTCCATCACACAGAAGACTGCTGTAAGGAGGAGAATTTCAGGAGACTCAGCATAAGGACTATCTTTTAAGGCAGGGGTACCCAAATGTTTTGGGCCGTGGGCCGGCCACGTGGTGCCTACACATAGCATAACAGAGTAGATTAAGGCAAACCAAAACCCCTGTCAATATCCTCATGTGTTTGAGAAAGGTGGCCTTCATTCATTCCGAGAATGTGAGTGTGTCAATGCAGATATTAACTAGGAAATGGCAAATATGAGCATGCAGTATATAACATTAAAGAAAGCATTCATCTTGAAACAAATGTGGAGAATATGTGAACATGGGTGTGTGTGGAATAAGTGGAAATGTTAATGGGAGTCGTTGCATTCACTGCATCCTAAGTAGTGCACGTTATTTTTTGGTTTTATATCTGACCATCATATGTCAGGGAACTCACAGTACATTCCTCTTCATGGGGCTGTACCACTGGGCATCACTGGCTTGGTAGTTTCACCAGAATCCTTGTGCTGAAAAAATTAGTTGCAATGAATTGCCCTTTTACCTAGGAATAAGCTCAATTGAGCTCACTGGAGCTTTTGTCTGAATAGAAGCACATGAGGAAAGAGAAGACTTTTAGCTTCAGGTTTTCACCAACAGGTGAACTTGGCATAGAACCTCCTCATCCCATTCATCTGCATCTTAAAATGCTGTGGCTGTGTGGAGGACTGTGCCACATGCCACATCCCCATTGAGTTTCTGAAATAGCCATGCCCCTAGTTGACTGGAGAAAAAAGTGTCCCTGGGCTTAAGCAGTGCTGTTTGTTCATTTGTGTCTCTTTCCTGTTTCTCATCTTCTGGGTTTCATGTTTCTAAGGAGTGGTTTTCTTTCATATTGGGTCCAACGGCGAAATGAGTTGAGGAGGAACCAGTCATGGAGCCGAAAGAGGCCATGCCAGATGGACTGGCTCTGAAGGTGCACCTTGATCATATCCTCAAGGCTGCGGCAGTCCATTGCAGTCCCAGTGTCAAATCCTGCATGTCTCCTTTCATATGTGCTACAGGAGATGGCTCCGTGATCATAGTGTGGGGGTCACTTCATGGCAAGCTGGGATCCACCTTAAACAAATTCACACCAATGGCATTTTTCCTGCTTCAGGAAAAAATTTTTGCATTATTGGATACGAGTTGCAGCCGACGATGAGTTTATAGAAAATCATGTGAGTCAGAAATACGAAAATAAGACAAAGCACAAATCTTAATAATAGATTGAGAATGAATTTTATGGCTTGTTTGTCACGTGTTTAACTTTTGCATCAACAGCAAAGGAAGAAGGCAGTTGGTGGTGGTGGCAGGGCGGGATTTTTGATAGGGCGAGGATCCGGCACAAAAATAAACCAACTCAGCCAATGCACAGCAACCATGGTGGCTAAAAGCTGTTATGCTTTGTGAGGACATTGGGGCAAACAAATCACTTGATTCATCTTCTGCACCGAGGTGCCCAAACTTTTTGAGCTGCAGGCCAGTCATATGGTTCAGCGGGCTGGTCACGTGATTCCTCCCACCGGAAGCAGAAGTAAAACATACCTTGCAAACTGTTTTGCAACAGGATGAGATAGATTTTAAGCTACCATTTTCTCTGCTTAAACCAGGGATTGCTCAAACTACGGTCTGAGAATGGAGTGACAGGCATGTTATACTTCCACTTCCGGGAGTGATGAGGACAGTGTGGGCCGGATGAATTGGCGATGGGGTCGGATCCAGCCCACAGGCTATAGTTTGGGCACCCCTGTTCTACACACAGAAGCTGCCCTGTTACTGCAGGATACATTCAGAAGGTTTGCAGTGCCATGGAGAATTGTGTTTATTTTGGATGAGAGATGAGTCATATGGCAATTATACTGATTATATAGTACTTTTCAATGTTCATAAGCAGTTCAAAAGTATGATAACCCTGAAAACTAGATATGTATTTTTATTCTTTGCAAACAGGACTCTGAGGCTAAGAGGGGTTTTATTGCATAGCAGAAGGTAATTCTGAACCAAGATTTCCCTTTTCATAGTTCAGCTTCCACTGGTGGAAAGGTGGGATGTTGTCAATAGGAGACAGTAGTCAGCATGAACTGGACCATTGCCTGGTGTGAACCTTTGTGTAGGTTCAACTTTGTCTCCAGATGATTTTCTGACATGTTACTAGGGTAATTCTCTCTAGAACGGAGAAGCTTCTTTAGAGCAAAAACATCACCAGTGCTGAGGAATACTCGAATGGTATTTAGGGAGCATCCAGAGGGCTGCATTTTGCCACCTACTGCACCTTTCTGTCTGTCCCAGCCATCAATGCATGCCAATGTATAGCTGTGAAACAGTGTTAAACATATTGTTATAAAAATGCCTAAAGAGTTCCAAAGGGTACCGACGTTGAGATGCTTGCTACATTTGGAGAGAAAGAGGAGAGCTAAAACAGAGACCCCCTTTGCACCAAGTCATGTGCATTTGTGCCAAGTATGCTTGTGAAAGAGAGAACTAATGCACCAGTGTATGCCTACACAGTATGCAGGTGTTTGTGCATAGCAGAAGTATGTCCATGCTGTTCACACCCCTATGCAGAGTGGAGGCACTCTCAGCATGCGCTCATGCACCCACTGGCACTCATACAGCACCGCCCCCTCACGCTGCCCCCTCCTCCCCCTGCCCTTCCTCCCTTCCCTCTCTCCCTCTTTCTTCTCCTCTCTTCCCTCTCCTGTTCCAGTTCTCCTTTCTTCTTCAAGGGGAAGCCTCACCATAGACCTCCTCTATGATTTTTTGGCATCTAGGGGGGTGCTGAGAGAAGGTGCTTCAGCAGCATACGGCAGACCACCCCCTTCCCCATTCGCCACCATGACCCCCTCAGGGGATGATGTCTGAGTCCTTGTGGACAGCGTTCTCTAATTTCTTTATGCACGATTTCCTTGACAGCAGCATGTTTCGTCGCACTAAAAGGTACCCAGAAAGGAAGCTTTGTAGCTTCCATCTGTCCATCTTTTTTCCTTTTTCCATTCCTCTATGGCCCCTCCCTAACCTCTTCTCTATTTCGGTTCTTCCTTCCTTTATCACTCCATTCCCTACCTCTTGTCTCCATCTCCCCCTCTCAACTCCACCTCTTTCCTATTCTCCCCAGCCCTATTCCATCCCTCCTCTGTCTCCTGTATCCCTTGTTCTCTCTCTCTCTCTTACTGTGTGTGTGTGTGTATATATATATATATAGATATAGATATCTCTTTTGCTGCTTTCTTCCCAGCAATGGCTTGGGAGAACAAGGATCCTGTGCTATTTGTGTCTGTGGGGAATGTAAGGGTGTGAGCATCTTTCTTCCCATCCTTTGTGTATGTGTTTCTTGCAGTGGCTGACAAGGTTGTGGCGCAGTTGGGGTTGTGGGGGAAAGATTCACAATGAGTAGGGTGCCATGGCAACAGCCAAGGAATGAATGTGTATGAATTGGCACCGCTACCATAGGGAAAAGCGATATGTCCTCGTTAGACCATCCATCGATCCTTCCAGTTGTCTGTCTGGCTTACTGGTTTAGGTTCTAGAGATACCGTTTCTTCTGGGTCATTCGATTCTTGACAAGCTTGTGGCTCTTAGACTAGACTCAGGATGGAAACCGAGGATATGTAGTAGTAGGGAAGGTGGGGAAGGGAGGCAGGGAGTACTGGGTGCAGCAAGCAAACAGAGAGAGGAGGGGGCTTGAATTGAAGAAAGGTGCAGAGGTGGGGATGGAAGGACATATTAGCCAGGGTTCCAGAATGAAAGGGACATGGGTATGTATCTTGCAGAAGAAAGGAAGTTAGGAAGAGATACAGATGGAAAATAAATTGATGGTGAAATGTACTGCTAGATTCTGGATGTCTTCTTCTACTTCCTAATGACGCGTATGACTGTGAATTTTTAAAGTATTTGCATACTTAATGCTTAGAAATTTGAAATACATCCCCTGGAGGAGACTATCCGAAAAGGTGATCTAAGATGATATGGGAAATCTTTTGTCATCCATCTGCTGTAACAGTAGATAGAAGAATATCTAATTATAATATCCCCCCTTTTGTTAACCTTTTCTTACCACAGCCCACAGTTAGTATAATGCTGTCGTCTCTGCTTTCCCAAACTGCTGGGCTATCCCCCCTTTTGTTAACCTTTTCTTACCACAGCCCACAGTTAGTATAATGCTGTCGTCTCTGCTTTCCCAAACTGCTGGGCAACAGAGCTTCAGTTTGAGATCTGCATATCCAGAGTACAAAAGGACGTGTTCATCAGGAGAAGTTGCAGCATGGCGTATTTTTTTAAAATTAAGTTTTGTTTGCTTATCAGAAATGGATCACCTTCCTGTCCACCTTTTTAAATAAGCCTGGCTGGGTTTGTTTGAATTAGCTGCGCCTATCATAGCAGTTTCTATATACTGTAGTCTGAATCTGTTTGTTTTGACATTGGTTACTAGAGGGATTAATGTGAGATTGATCATCCGGAGGAAGGATGAATTGGAGAGTTGACATGTAGAAGGCTAATGGAGGGAAGTGTGTCAGAAGAGGAGGGAGGATGCGTTAAATGAGAGCATGGTATGTTGTCATTCTGTGTGAGTCTGCCTAGAACAATAGGGAAATAGGGAGCTGTCTTATACTGAGCAAGAGCGTTACTCTAACCAAGTCAGTGCTGTCAGTTCTGCACCTCTCCCAAGGTTTCAGGCAGGATTTGTTCTTAGTCCTACCTGGAGGCTTCTGGTTTTGCCCACAGGTCTCCCATGTTGATATGTGCCAGGCCTGACCCTGCTTAGCTTCCAGAATCATATATGTCCATGGGGAATGCAATAGGAAAGGGTGAGCATTGGTCTGAATGCAGTGGTGTATTGAGACCAGAAGACAGGTGGGACATTATTATTATATTATATTTACATTTCTATACCGCTTTACTTCCCCTAAGGGAACTCAATGACTCAAGGGTTATAATAATTCTTTGCACAAACCTACAACGTTTGGAAGCTAACTTTCAGAGGAACAGTTTTGCCAGGGGCTTTCTTTGAACAATAAATCCCTGGGAGACTTGGACTATAAGGAGGGTGGCAGAGAGCCACCTTCTGCCCTATTGCTCCACCTATAGGAAAGTTGGGTCCTCAGACTCTAAAAGGAATAATCTCACTGGAAAATATCATATTTATAGATTCACTGAAACAGTTACTGCTCTCCTTTACCCTTGGTCTAAGGAGTTCTGGGTTGCATGCAAAAAGATCATCCTCTTTTGTTCTACAAGATCTTTGTGAGGGAGGGCTGACAGATAGAGGAGACTGGACTCAAGGTCACCCAAAGGACTTCATAGAGAAGCAGGGATCTAAATTAGTGCTTTTTTAAAACAAAAAAGCTTTTAGTATTTTCAGAGAACAGATCCCACTGCTATCCATATAAGTGACATGGTTTTCAAATACGTTTGTGGAAGTATTTGTTGCGGGTGGGGTTTAATTGTAGAAGTAAAGGAAACCACTTGACAGTGTAGACCAGTGTAGGTGAAACTATGGCACACGTGCCAGAGGTGGCACACCGAGCCTTCTCTGTGGGCACGCATGCCGTCATGGGCAAGCCCCATGCTACCAATGCCAGCGCCACTTCCCCACCCACCCCTCTCTCTCCACCAATGGGGAGGTGAGAGGGGAGGCTGAAATCCCACTCGGCATGCAGCGGCGGGGACAAGGTGAGGTAACCAGACACCCCACCCCTCTAAGGAAGTGGAGGTGGAGGAGAGGGGGCAGTGCACTTGTGGGAGATTGTGTGTACCCGCTGAGGGGCTCACTTATGGGGCATGCACACATGCCCAAGTGATATTGTTGGTCACCTCGTGCATGTGCACGCTCCCATGTGATGTCACCAGACGCGCACCGGTGATGTCACATGGGTGGGTGGGTACACATGGTGCCTGCTTGCGCACCTCCTCCTCCTCTTTGGGCACTCGGTATCTAAAAGGTTCACCATCACTGGTATAGACTGAGACATGATGAGGCTGGCTGAGTTTATTGTTTGTATATGTACCCCATTCATATACATTAGAAAATGGATGTGTGTGATTTTTTAAAACTAAAAAAAGATGCATAGAGGAAGGCAGCCCTTTGCCCTATCAGACATCTTCATCACAGCATTTCTCTCTGCTCAGCTCTGATACGGAGGTAGAGCAAGGGTGGTGGTGTGGGGCCTGGTTTACTGCAACTCGCATGCCCCTTTTTTCATATGACAAATGGATTCTGCCACCATTATCCACCATGTACAAGGTTGAGCTGGCAGATGAAAGAAGGACCATGGCTTCACCTTCCATGTTTAGTGTTGCCCTGACCCTGAGTCATGATTTGACTTCCATACTTTTTCTACCTGATTTTCCTAAACCTTAAGAGGAGAGGCAGAGTGTTTACTTCACATATGCACTCTTAAGGCTGGACATGTAGTTATATAGAGGAAGGCCGCCATTTTATATTGTAGGTGAGGTGTCAGAGAAGGACAGCAAATACTTTAATTTGTTATTATCATGTTTTCATTAAAAGGAATGGAGAGAGAAACTGCCGAGATTCTTCTGCCTTGTGTCCTAAAACACCTTAGTTGGCTTTCTGTGCTTTAGCTTTGAACACTTAATCCCAGGAGGTGGGAGTTTGCTGCTCTCCCTCGGGTAGTAGAATGTGTTGAGCAACTTGTATGAAACCTCATTGTTGCCTGTATGAATCTCACCAATACTTGCTAGAGATCTTAGCTGGTGTTGTACAGGTTGCTCAAATTATTTTTAAATGTTTCTTTTTGTTTGATAATTCTTCATTCAAGCTTCTATGCTAATGAAACTTCACTTATGAAATATTTTTGTACAGTCCACATAGTATAATTGGATGTCCTTTGGTAAGTCAACTGCAAACTTATTAAAGTACACCATAAGTGATGAACACTAATTGCAGCACACAATCTCATTTCAAATACAGTACAGTAATTTGTTCAAAAAAAGAAGAAGTAACTTTCCAGCTATGCAACTTAAGTTTACATATTTATCTCTACATCTGTATCCTGTCTTTCCAGAGCAGCTTACAAAATTTTACCCAAACCATTGTATATTTGAAAAGAGCAGTAAAATCCTATATAATAGCATAATTTAAAAAAGAGAGCACACATTAAGGTGTCTTTTTAACCACCCCATGTATTCCATTTGAAACTTCTAATGACAGGCCTTCCTAACAAACCAAATAGAGAGAGATGTTTTCAAATTTCACATAAATATGTAGAGAACCAGAGAAACAAGAGCTTGTCCACTTTCTTCATAAGAGAGTTTCAAAAATCTGAGTTCCAGTAGAAAAAAGCTGAAAAGACCCTGCATTTCAGTAGATTCATGTGGGCAGAAAGTTTTACAAAAATAAGAATTGTGCAAACAATCTTGGCATGGCATCTGTGCCTTGGTGTGCATTTCTATATTCCATTACCTATCTTGATGAGTTCAAAAATTCTTCTTTCATTAAATATGGCATATGTAGGGAGAGTATAGTATGTATTTTAGAAGGTACTGTATGAAATTTCTCAAAGACTAGTTCCCTCTCGAGCTCCCACAGTGGCTTAATGGGTAAGGTGCTGAGCTTGGAGACCAGAAGGATGAGGTTCAATACCTGAGAGCTGCATAGTGGGGGACATGAAAGGAGCCTCATTTGGGCATCCCCTGCAAAAATCCTTTTCAACCCAGAGTAATCTCTGACATGAAAACACACCTTGATGCATTCACAGTTAGAGTGACTGAAGTGTGGTTTTTCCCACATTTAAAATTTATATTAGATTACAGGGTTTCTCAACCATTGGTCCTCAGATGTTCTTGGACTTCAATTACCAGAAGCCTTGATCAGTAGGGGTACCTACCTGGGCTTCTGAGAACTGAGGTCCAAGAACACCTGAGGGGCCAAGGTTGAGAAACCCTATGTCAGAACATTAATATGTCATTTCATTGGTTGATCAACGCTGCCGTAAAGCACCCGCACCTGTTGTAAACGCGTTTATGACAGCCGCGGGTGCATTTACAGCAGTGTTTGCACATGCATGGACGCGTTTTACTTATGCTTCAGGTGCGAGGAAACATATGACTGGCCCCACTCAACCACATGACTGGCCCGCTCAACCATGTGACTGGCCCACAGCCTGAAAAGTTTGGTCATCCCTGCTGTAGATTCTAGCCCAGGGATACGCAACCTATGGCCTGTGGGCCCAACCCGGCACATGGTGCCAAATAATCCGAGCCTCGCTCCAGTTGATGCAGCCACCACCACCACCGGACTTGTAAATGGCTGTCATAAATGGGCCACCAGTCTGACTCCCTCAACTGTGTGAGGGAGCATGACCCGGCCCCCGACATAAAAATGTTGGCGACCCCTGTTCTAGCCTAACAAAGTTATGCCAGTGGAAGCATGCCAGATGTTTTGCTCAGATGTGTATTGCATAATTTGATCGCACAGTTGGTCATACAGTCTCTTTTCAGCTGTTGCATAGATCACATACAGAAGTGCTTTGTGACTTGCACTTTTCCTCTGATAGGCTTTTTCCTGATGTGCTACCACATCTTCACATTGTGTCTGCAGAGCTGTGAGAGAGGATTTCAGCTAATATGTACATGCCTGTTTGTGTTAGGGATGTGGATTTTTGTTGTTGTAAGGTTGTTTGTTTTCAATGAGCTAATTATTCTAACTAGTCATGGTAGACTGCCGGCTGCAAGGAGAAGAGGATTGGCCGATCTTTTTATTGATGAAAAAGATACAAATAATTCATCCTTTGCTTCTGGGTTTTATACGTCCATTCAACATGCAGTTTCTAAATGGTTTGCACGATTTGCACAAAAACACCTCTCACAAATGCAAAAACGCTTGCTGAGATGGCCAGAACATTTCTCTTTCTCACAGAATAGCAGAAACTTTTATAGTTTCTTGTTCTTAAAGGCTTGAATGAGACTATCAAGAATTCACAATGTGTGTACAGTATATGTAAGAGTGATTATTTATGCTAGGGATTGTGAGCTTGCTGCTAAGGAACGGTATTGATTCTAGACGAATAATACAAAGGACAAGTGTGTATGATTTTGATGTTTTTAGCTTTGCCTGAGAATCCACTGATTAGATGTACAAGTGATACCTCATACAACGTCCAAACTTGGTTCCACAAGTTTGGACTTTATACGGATTTGGACTTTGTATGAGGCATGCAAAATCCTAGCCGCGATGCCTCATATAACGTCCAAATCCTTGCCGCAGTGCCTCGTACAATGTCATTTCCGTAGAGATACATTGTACTGTAACAGCACAGACTTCAGGGCAAGGCAAAGTCAAGGAAACAGACAGGAAACTGACAGAACTTTAAGAAATCATTGTCTAAAGGCTAAAAACATTAGAAAAACATGTCAAACAACCCTGATTGTACAAGAACCTGAAGAATGCTGCAAAAATCCCAGGAATGCTTCTAAAAATTCTGACGAAAAAAACCAAAAAAATCCAAAATCGCGCTCAAAACCACTCCTAAACACTCTTCGCCTCATGCAAAACCCACAAGAGCAATGCAGGCATGTGTCCTGCCTTTTATACTGCCCAGGCACAATGCAACCTGGGAAAACCCCAATGCCTCATACAAAGTCGCATGACTTTGTATGAGGCAACTTTTTTCAAGGAATTAGGCGATGTTGTATGAATACGATGTTCTATGAAGCGGACTTTGTATGAGGTATTACTGTAATCAACAGTAGTTGCTCCTGTACTGTGGAACGAACAATACATTACAATATTTTGTTCAGAAAGCTAAGCTCCAGGGTCTAAATTAGAATTAGTGTTGTGGATCCAGTGTTCAAAGGGTTAAACTGCTGGAGGTATTTGATAATATAATATTTGCCACTCTATCGTTAACATTCCTGTCCCCAAGTATCCATTTTATCTCTGAAAAATAGCTCTAATCAATCAACAGGAGAGGCAGGGGCCGGGTACCCCTGCTAGTGCTGTAATGTTGTGAAGTATTCCTTCTTATAAGGCAGAGTATTTAAGGATGGCTTGTTCTTAAATAGCCACTCATCAGCTTGACAAAAAGCCAGTTCCTAGTTGAGATGAAGACTGCTTGAACTGGTAGTTAGTATTAATCTGCTCTGTTGCCTGTATTTTTGGTCTGTTTTTTTTAAGCGTGTGTGTGTGTGTGCGCATTTGGGGACTGTGATGAATGCCAACACTTCAAATTTTACCATTGCTCCATTACTGCCCCTCGGCCTCACTGAGAGCTCTCGGGTTCATGTCCATATTTCACTCCGTGGTAAGCACACCATCTGGTGGCGACTTTCACGTGTGAATCAGGCATTTATATAGCAAATATGTAGAATGAACCATTGGGGCAGGGGTTGCCAACCTTTTAAAGTCAGGGTCCCCCGCCATTTACGGCTGTCGTAAGGATGTTTACAACAGCCGCAGACTTGTTTATGGCTGTCGTAAATACATTTATGACAACTGTAAGCGAGTCCGTGGCCAATTCTGCCGGCGGCTGGAACGAGGGCGGGCCAGATTATTTGGCATCATGGGCCAAATATGGCCTGCACGCTGTAGGTTGCCTACCCCTGCATTGGCGTATCTAGTTTGGAATTTGGTCGTTCTCTTTTAGTTAACAGGATATAAGGCGCTAAGAGTGGCACATATGCTCCATATTACTCCATCCCCTTCATAGTAACTAGCACTTTATACAGCAAAATCATTCTAGCAGCAGCTCAAGTTAAAAAAAAATACATGTTGACTTACAATCAGTTTCAGCAGTTACAAAGGGAAGAAGAAAAAGGATTTAAAAAATCAAAAGTACTGAAGTACAGAGACTTCCCATACTGTTGCTAAATGCTACAGGTTAACAGATGCTGGTACAGGCAGCAGACCCACATAGAAGAGGGGGCAAAGCAAAGCAGAATAACCTAGAAATGAAGGATGGCTTGCCTCAAAATACTGGAAAAGGAGGATACTTCTGTATCCTAAAAGCATCTCTTCCACTGATAACCCGGTGTTAGAAATACAGTACAAGCATGCAATAATGTTTTCTCAATATGAACCACCCATATCATTTAAAAGACAATGCTTTCTTTTTACAAGAGAAATTAGCCATGAGTCATGGAGGGATGAGAAATCATGCAATGGTTTCATGCATGTGTACTCCAGCTGTACACAAAGAATTTGAAATGGTGTCACCTCAGCTTGCCCAGCTAGCCATTGTTTTCTATGGGGAGGGCTATGTGTATGTTTTCTGATACTGTATGTCATATAGTCGAAGGGATTGGGAATGAGTTTTATTTTTTTAAGGCTCTTCACATTTAAAAATAAATTCCTCCCAACTTATAATCAGGTAGATGGACAGGCATTCTCATGGGCTGGCAGCTCCTCCCTATGCATAATAAATGCAACATCAGTAGTGAGTGGGCTACAAAAGAGGCTATGATATACAGTATAGTAGTTCTAACTCAGACCTAGCCCTGGTGCAGAAAAGAGGATAAACTCCTCTTATATGATCGGATCCTTCCAAAACTATTTCTAAAACACGGATAGGAGGCAGATGTACTTCTGATGTAACATCGGAAGGAGTCATAGTTCAGAATTTTATACCTCAGTCAACAGCTTCAGTTTGCACGACTTTGGAAGTTACTCTGAATAAATGCAAAAGCAAACAAAGAGAGCCATGTGATCCTTACACAATACAAATTCAGGAGCAAGATGATATTTTTATTGGATCACAAAAAAAAACAAGCATTACGTGAGCCATCATGATACACCAATTTCTTGTGAATAATATAGGAAAAGTATCAATGAGAGTTCATGGCATCTCTCATTTTAGACATCAGATCTTTTTATTCCCACCCAGGGCTGTAGCCTGAGAGGGGCTGGGGGAGGACGGACCCTCCTGAGCTAACAGTCTGCCCCACCCCACCCCACCAATGTTATATATGTGTGTGTGACATTGTTGCCCCTCTTGAAAATTGTTTTGCCCCCATATCTAGAATCCTGGCTACGGGCCTGTTCCCACCTCCCATCCCCGCCCCAGCTGAGATCTACCAATATAATGATGATTATAATGGTAATACTGTACAGTAATAATGATAGGAATCCCTATTGAAAAGTGAACTGAGATAAAGATTTGAACAAATAATACAAATTCTAACAGGGTGAGCTCCACTACATGGCATGAACATCTCCTTCATTTCCAGAGCACAGTGTGAATGAGAGGCAGGGTGGACCTTCTGTTGTTTGCACTGAGGGTTGGCAAAGTAAAAAACAACAACACACACAACAACAACAAACCCCAATCTCTTTTCTTCTCTGTTGTCTCATACTTTTCCTAGTGCCTTGGCACAGAAGAGACATTCTGTGCCCTCTTTTTGTGTGCCAGACAAACTGGTGAAGGGAGATAAAGGCTGTTAGAAATAAGAAGCAGCTAGTAAATGAAGACAAAATCATAGGCGTTTGATACCAACTCAGTCCCTTCAACAGTATTATCTGACATGAAGCAACAGAGCCTAGAACAGGCCTGTGTCCAGGCTACAGAGTATGTGGGGAGAGTCCACGCTCTTTGACAGGGCTCACTTTGCAAGGGGTCCAATGCTGGAAACTTTGACCAGGCATCACAAGAAGTCTGGAAATTGCCCATCGATCATTAAAACCTGGGCAGCAGTCTCAACAGGACCAACGTTTATTTATTTTTATATTTAAATTATGGTAACTCTTTCAAAATGTTTGCACCCATACATTGAAATAAATATATACACATTTTATGTATTCTTCTCTACCCTCTCTACTTTTTATGATGCATGAATGATCTTAACAGACTCCTTCTTCCCAAACCAGTCAGGTTCCCAGAACAGCTGTGGATTGAACATCCATGATTGTAGCTAATTGAGGTCGATACAGGGAGAGCATCTGCTAGACTAGGGGTGTCCAAACATTTTGGGCCAGAGGCCTGACCACAACCCCAGAACAGCTGAGCGGGCCAGACCACGCCCCTGAAACAGGGCATGTATGTGCATGCACAACCATATTTAGTTCCCGGTTCAGCGCAGACGCTTATGTGCATCCATATTTACTTCCTGGTTCGGTGCAGACGCTTCTGTGCATGCGTGAGCACGTCTGCACCAAACCAGGAAGTAAATATGGACACTTCTGCACATGCACGAGGACATCTGTGCCGAACCAAGAACTAAATGCAGACACTTCTGTGCCATGTGCAGAAGCGTCTGTATTCACTTCCTGGTTTGGCGAAGGCATCACGGGCTGGATGGAATGGCTTTGGGGGCCCACGGGCCCTAGTTTGGGCACCCCTGTGCTATACTGTGTATGAATGAGACATAGGTGGCATAAGACAAGCCTGAGAAAGCACTGTAGATTGTAAATGACATATGTGGCAAAGCAACTGCGTAGCTGCCGTTCTCTGATCACTCTGCTTAAAGCAAGTTAAGAAAATGAGCTGTGTATGACACTCTTTATTCTTGCACATACCACCAGTACGCGGATGACACACAGTTGTACATCTCGGCCCGTGGGGACCCCAGTGATGCAGTCAAAGTCCTTTCCAGCTGTCTGGAGGCTGTTGGGGTCTGGATGGGGGCAAATGGGCTACAGCTGAATCCTAGCAAGACTGAGTGGCTATGGATAGGGGGTCCTGCGTTATCCCGGGAGCTACCATCTTTGGTCTTGGATGGGGCTGTTTTGCCCCAAACCAACCCGGTGCGCAACTTGGGGGTCCTCCTGGATTCGCGGCTGCTGCTAGAAGAACAGGTGGCGGCTGTGGCCAGGAGGGCCTTCACCCAACTTCGGGTGATTCGCCAGTTGCGCCCGCTCCTGGACCGGGACTCTTTGCTCATGGTCACTCACGCTCTGGTGACCTCCAGACTAGACTACTGTAATGCGCTCTACATGGGGCTGCCCTTGATGACCATTCGGAGGCTGCAGCTGGTCCAGAATGCCGCGGCCCGGGTGGTGATGGGGTGTGGACGTTATGCCCATGCCTCACCACTGCTTCGGGGGCTGCACTGGTTACCAGTTTGTCTCCGGGTGCAATTCAAGGTGCTGGTTTTGACCTTTAAAGCCCTACATGGTAGTGGGCCATTTTATCTTAGAGACCGCATCGCCCTAAGGACGTCTGTCCGTCCAACCAGAGCGGACCGGAGGGGCTCTCTAATTGTGCCATCAGCCAGGGGGGCTCGCCTCTCTGGCACAAGGAGGAGGGCCTTCTCCGTGTCCGCACCGGCCCTTTGGAACCTCCTGCCTGTGGAACTGCGTCTCCAGACGGAGTTGTTGCCCTTTAGGAAGGAACTAAAGACCTGGCTGGCGGGCCAAGTTTGGGGTATGGGTGGGGATGGGGGTACCGTTGGGTGGTTGGTATAGAGAAGTGTGCCTTCCCACAAGGTCCCTTCGGTCCCTTTTAGGGGTGGGGTTTTTTAACTTTTAACTTTTTTATCATGTGTCTTTTATGTATTTACTGTCCGCTATGTAAACCGCCCTGAGTTGGGTTGTACCTGAGTGGGCGGTATATAAGCGTGAAAAATAAATAAATAAATAAATAAATAAATAAATAAATAAATAATCGGGGACTACTTTATTTTCCTCTCCTTCTTTCCTGCTCTTTGTACAGCTGCCGAACCAGTAACAGGAAAAGCCTGATCCTGACCAGTACCTCTCCGACACTACCACGGCCTCACTCTCCACTCCCAGGTCATATTGGTGAGTTAAGCTCTTGGCCTACCTGTCCCATCATCCTGTTTTCAAGGATGTCAGTCTCATCCAACATTGTAGAAAGATATCATCCACAAAATGAACAAGTCAACATAGGCCCATGATGGCAAACTTGGCTCTCCAGATGTTCTTGGACTTCAATTCCCAGAAGCCCAAGCATCCTGTGAATCCACACGAATGGGTTTACTGCGATTCATCCGGTCCGTGCTGCCCTCGTTGCTCCCGGAAGCGGAAGTAAAATATGCCCATACTTCCGCTTCCAGGAGTGACGAGGGCGGTGCTGGCTGGATGAATCGCAGCAAACCCATTCACTGGGGCTTGGGCTTCTGGGAATTGAAGTCCAATCCCTGCCCAAATAGTGCTCCATTCTCCAATTGTAGGGTTGCCATATGTCCCGTTTCCCCAGGATTTTCCCAGATTCAAGCTCAGGAAAATTGTCCCGGCCGGTTCAAGCAAAAACATGTAAAAGTCCTGGATTTTTAAATTCAAACAAAGGAAGCAAGATCACACACACACCAACAAGGGATTTTTGCAAAGAGTTAATTCACTGCCTCCCTACCTTTCTTTAAATTATCCTGCTTGCAAGCAACGAAGGCAAAACAGCACCCTGAGAAGCCCGCTGGAGGGGGGGGGGGGGAGAGATACTTGCAAGCAGGATAATTGAAAGAAAGGCAGGGAGGCAGTGAATTAACTCTTTGCAAAAATCCCTTGGCTCACCTTGAGCAATGTTGCAGGCAAGAGGTGCGCTGGAGCACCAGCCCAAAGAGCTTCACTGGAAAAGGGAAAAATATGGAGGCTGCCTGCCCCAGACAGGGATTCTGCAGGGCCTTAGAGCCGCAGCCTCCTCGACTGCCCCATCCAATGCATGTGCAGTTTGAAGATGCAATGATATCACGTGGCTGTCCCGGTTTGGTGGGAAAGAATTATGGCAACCCTATCCAAATGAGGGCGAGCTCTCTCACAGATTGACTCTGAGAAAGCACATTTTGGGTATCTGTAGTTACTGTCAGTGCCCAGGAATCTTTGGCTATTACCCAGAACAAACTGAACTAAGTCCTTTACTCTTGATATACCCTCTTCTTTTGAAACGTGTAACTATTTCCTCCATGTACTTATGTCTGAGCAACATTATTTAAATATGTATGATTGTTTCATGACTAACATGCTTATATCTATTTGTCACAATGTGCCAAAATATCCTCACAAATCAAAGCAGAAATCATATCCGATATCTGTCCTCCCACTCAGTATCCATCCTGATGAGTTTGTGTATGTTTAGCAGCAAACACAAATAGGCTGTAAATGAGTCCTGTTGGATTGATTCACAACCAATTTTTGCTTCATGAGATTTATCTATTTTCCTGTCACCGTTTGCATCCAAGCTATAATTTTTCCATAGACTTCTTTTCCCCCTCCATCTTTCTTTGTATTCAGGCCATCTGCCGTTTACTACATACATATATTTAGGAGTGTGAATGTTGAATCGCTTTCTCATCTGTCCTTCTTACTTACTAACTATCCATACTGTTTTCTGCCCATCTGTGTGACTGCTTGTATTTTCCTCTGATTAGCAATCTAGTAGGCCACTGACACCTGAGCATTCATCACTCCTTCTGCTTGGTTGGTTTATTAGATGTCTTCAACTATCTATAGTTATTTGTTTATCCATTCAATTTCCAAACTCCTTCTATTGTCTGTTTATTGTATTTAACATACTTCTCAACCTCTCCTATCATCTTGCTAGCTTGCTGGAATTCTATGACAATGTTTCTCAATAAGTCAGGGCTTCCATGGAATATGCTATCTCCTTGAAATAGGGTGAAGTGTTTTTTATAGCCTTGGTGTCTATGCGAGCTCATAAAGCAATGTGTTGATTTCTTTTGTGTGTTCTCCCACCGTGTCCACAGGTAGCAGTCCTCTTGACAGCCCTCGAAACTTCTCTCCCAACACACCTGCACACTTCTCCTTCGCTTCTTCCCGCAGGTAAGAATGCTTTTTTGGGACCCAAGTGTAAAACCAGTTTTCCACAAAATCCATGGCACGTTATTGTTCTTTTACTGACCTGGCATTGAGGGCGTCTACAAAGATTGCAGTCCCAAATATCTAGCAGACACTAGTGCCAGAATGAGGGCAAGGGAATGGCATCAAGCTTTCATCCTAGGTAAAAGCACAGACTACTTTTTTTTTTAAAAAAGAGGGAACTCAAATAAAACAAATATATCCTACATTTTTGCATTATAAATAAACAAAGCCACCTCCTAGATCAATGATTTTTATTTATTTATTTATTTATTTATTGTTGAATTTATATCCCGCCTTACTCAGCACCAGTGCAACTCAAGGCGGCGTACAAAAATATACAATACAATAAGAATACACAATACAATTTCAATTCACAAAATCAGTTTCCACAAAAAGAGCCAACAAGAAACCATACAGTCCAAAGAGAGGAAGGTTGGCATCTGTGGTGTCGTTGTTCCTTTTCAGGGGAGAGGCAGGTCATTGTTGTCATCATCTGCGTTGTCGTCATCGTCCTTTTCAAGCCCTCCGAGTGGGCAGGGCTCAGTGGGTGAGACGGCGCACCTGCCTCCCATCCCCGGGCTGATGGAGCGGGCTCCGAGGAGAAAGCAGGTCGGCGTCATTGGCATTGGCCCTTTTCAAGCCCTCCGAGCGGGCAGGACTCAGAGGGCAGAGACAGCACACCTGCCTCCCATCCCCGGGCCAATGGAGGGACTTATTTATCGCAGAGTGCCAACATGGCAACAGCGGAGGGAAGAAGTGCTCCCATTGGGCTCCTGGGCAGAGGGGTGGAGTGAACTCTGTGTTGGGGGGAGGGAGGAAGCGCTTCCATTGGCCTGCTGGACAGAAGGGTGGGGCAAGCTCTGTCCTGGGGAGAGAGGAAGTGCTCCCATTGAGCTGCTGGGCAGAGGGGTCAGAGCCATACCTGTCAACCCGCGGCTCCGGAAAAACGGGACCTGCGCACATCGCTTGTGCACAGGTCGCTTTCCACGCATGCCTGGAAGGGTTTTACCCCTTCCATGCATGCGCGGAAGTACTATGCCGCTTGTGCAGCCCCTACGCAAGCGGCGTAGCACTCCGCACATGCGCGGAAGGGGTAAAACCCTTCCATGCATGCGCGGAAGGGGTAAAACCCTTCCAGGCATGCGCGGAAGCGCTACGCCGCTTGCGTAGGGGCTGCGCAAGCGGTGTAGCGCTTCCGCGCATGTGCGGAAAGCATTTTCCCCTGCTGCCAAATTACAGGGTTTTGGCAGCGCGGGGTGGGTTATGACGTCAATGGACGTCAAATTACGGGGTTTTCCCTGCCAAATCATGATGGTTGACAGGTATGGTCAGAGCAAATTCTGTGCTGGGGGGATGGAGGAAATGCTTCAATGGGACTGCTGGGCAGAGGAGCGGGACGAACTCTGTGCTGGGGCGACTGCACGGGTGCCCACAGAGAAGGCTCCAAGTGCCACCTCTGGCATATGTGCCATAGGTTCACCACCACTGTTTTAGATTCTGATTATTTAGTTTGAAAAATTAGGACAATAAAACTATCAGAATCAAAGAACTTACAGTACAGTAGAAGATAACGTTAGCTATTATCCCCTTAGCTTACACTACTTTCTCAAATCCATGCTTATGGTCAATCAAAACAAACAAAGGGGCTCTAAGCTATTCTATGAAAAAATGCCACAAACATGATGTCCAGGATTGTATCATGGGCTTTGGTAGTTTATGCTATGAAATTTCATCTGCCTACAGTGTTCTCTTCACCCATTTTTCTTCTCTATTCATTGTGGGTACCCTGCTCTTGGAGTCCTCTTAAATAGCCAGTAGTCAAAGGGAAATATTTGGAGCGTGACCTATTTAAGGTATAAGTCAGTTTGCCATTGATGACGTAACAAGCAGTCCTACTTATTTACCTCTTCCCCGAGACACTGCATGGGGCAATAGCACCTTTTCAAGCCTGTGGCCATATGAAGGGTGTGACCTTTCTAAGATAAAATTTAAGACTCCCATGGATTATACATGAGGAAAACTTGCCTATAAGAATATTTGGTTGGTTAACCTTCCTTCCATGTTCACCTCCACAAGTAGGATCATCTTGAGCAAAAGCCAATGCCTACACAGCCAAGGGATGAAGGGGACTCACCTGTGGTAAAGTTCATTTGCTCCGTGCACATAGGAGGACAGTAGCTTACTCATAGTTAGTTCTTACACTCCTATCTTGCTTCAGTTCTTTTCTTCCACCTCTGAGCTCTTCATCTTATCCTAGGAAGGACCCAATGTCTCTTATAGGCTTGGGAAGAGAACAGTGGGGTCTTTGCTGTCATGGTGGGGCTTGATCTACCAGGCCATTGTTGGCTGAATGCAACACACAGAGAGTGTTTTTGATGCAGGAGAAAAATCTGCAGCTGCTACTCCCCACTCCCCATCTGCTCTCTGCTCTTTTTATAGTCATGCACATACCACTTCTATTCCCCACCTCCACAAACCCACAAAAGTAAAGGAACAGACTGTGAAGTTCCATTTTGCTGCCAACAATGCACTGAATGAATCCACGCTGGGCTGTTTACATCTCTTCTACGTTGGACCAAAGCGCATGAGTGGTTTTATAACAGGAGCATGATTAGAAATTACTTATACTGTACCATGGAATTTTTTAAAAAATCTCTGCTGTTAGATATGTGCAATCAACATACATTTTGCATCATCTTTCAGGACATTCTTACTTAGGATGGACTGGAACATATCCGTTCGGAACATTCTGTGATGAATTGAGTTTACCTAATTCATTGAATATAAAGTAGATGACATAACTTAAGCCATAGTCATTGTTCTCTCCTATGGGCTACATCAGATCTGCCCATACTACGGCCAGTGGGCCGGATTGCTGCCAATGCTGGAAGTGCTCCGATGTCACCGGAAGTACCAAAATTGGTGCCTTCTTGTGGTGAAACGTGGTGAAAACACGCCGAAAAAATAAAAAGGGTGCAAAAATGCACCCCTGGGCTACATCATAAGAACATAAGAACAGCCTTGCTGGAACAGGCCACAGCCCATCCAGTCCAGCATTCTGTCTCACACAGTGGCTCACCATTTCCTTCAGGGTATTCCCAAGGAGATGCCTTCACCTGCTTAGGATTCCCTGGAAATGGCATTGAGAGATATCCTGCCTATCTCTCCAACCCGGAGGTTGTCCTTAGGTAGCCATAATTATAGCCATTGATAGCCTTGTCCTCCATGAACTTGTCTAATCCTTTCTTAAAGCTGTCAAGACTTCAAGAGTGAAGAGGCCCAACCATTGCAGCCTCAGATGGTAAGGAAGGTGTTCCAGTCCCCTGCACTTTTTCCAGCTCCATAATAACCTTCTGGAGGATATTATCCAGCTGGTGTGCTTAGTAGAAGCTTCTCAGAGCTTCAGACTTATGTTTTGTCTTTTCCTCCAGGCCTGGAGTGTTTGCTTTCATCAACATCCCGAACCTGGGAACACCAGGCATTTGTTATGGGAACCAGGGTGTGTTTATACAGTCCATGGGCCCTAATTGGCTGTATGCTAATTAGGAGAGCCAAGCTCATGTACTTTCTTTTAGACACATGGGTTTTGGGATGAGATTCGAGTGTGGGGTTTCTGAGAGGTACACCTCAGAAGGGAGAGGGGGACTCTTAACAGTGAGCCTTTACTCCAACCCAAGCTTAGTCATGATTACCTAGATTAGTCAGGTTTTCCTTTTATTTCTGGGGGAAGGCCTGAGTGCGGATTTTCCCACCTGTACTTTTTGATTAGTGTTTTTTTTCTGCTGTATTTGTGTATCCTGAACCAACGAATGAACTGTTATTTCTACAATATGCTTCAAGAACAATAAACATCTTTAATTCAACAACAATGCCTGTTCTATGGGAAAATGGGGTAAGGCAAGAGTTAAGCCTTAAGCCACATGTTACCACACATACCACATACAACTCTCCACAATACTTGCTGGGCTCTGTTAATACAGGTAAGCCCCAGGTTGCTGCAGGGTTTTGCAGGATGACATTTAGACCTCCTGTACTCGGAGTGTTAGGGAGTTCCACAGAAGTGGCCGGTCTTGGAAGCTTGGAAGGATGGGGAGAGCCCCAGGGCAAGGGTCAGGTCACATCTGCCTATCTGTCACATCAAGTTTTGCTTTTGGCTTTTGCTGTGCTTTGCCTGAAGAAGCGATTTGCTTTCTGGACTGCATTTACTATTTTATTCCAATAAAACGGAGGGTCCGCACAAAGTCTCTTCAGAAAAGACAATTGAAAGTGTTGAGTCCAAATTGTGTGGGATTTAACAACACCTGTCTGTGCTTGCACCTATTTACCACGCTACTTGGAAAATCTCCCATGGCTCGTCCTTGAGAGCAGAAGCCAGGAGGAGAGGCCAGGAGGGTGATAAGGAGAGCTGCTCAGGCAGAACGCACAAGGTCCCAGGGCGGATTTCTAAGGAGTTGTGGGACCCTACAAGCCCTGAAGCCTGAGGGAAGAGATTTGAGGCTTGAAGTTCAGAGCCACTTTCTCAGCTCTCCCTCCTCAAGGTGAGACTGGTTTGAGGCCGCTCCTGGGTTTTGGCCTTTACCTCCTTGCGACACAGGTTAAGTTTTAATAGGAAACCAGTAAAACTGAGTGTAACTGAGAGAGAGAAATCCGGATGTACCTTAATGGTTTTACATTAGTTTCCTTTTGTCTACCACGTTGACTGCATCTGTGTGTTGACCAATCTAAAGGATAGTGTGGTTTTTGTGTGTTTGTTCACTTGTTTGCTTCTCCATCCATCTTCACTATAGATTCCTTCATTTTGCTCTGGGCCATTGTCTTTACCAGCTCAAAGTCCTTTCTTCAAACTGACCATCCAATACATAGGAGTGATGCTGAACTCTAAACTAGCCAGAGCTTTTCTCTCTTTGGTTTCTTCTGCTGCTTCCATCGAAGTGTATCATTGCCATACGTTTGTAAGACAGCAACATGATTAAATCTTCTCACCTTTGTGTAGCAATACACACTTGATTCCCTTCTGACAGCAGATGCTTCATTTGGAAGAGTTGTACTTTCTTCTAACCTGCTGTGATGTCCCAGCTCCACTAACTCAGCTGACAAGTCATCTATGTTTGTGAGTCACTAAGACCACAAAGAAGGAAAGCAAATAGGCAGTTTGTGTTTATCTGTAGTTCTTCAAGTTGTGAACTCATATAATCCAGCCTCCTCATCTCTATTTGTCCTCCTATGTTTTAAAGTTCACATAGTGGACTTGGAACTGAAGTAAAACTCTCATGCAACACCTAGTTATGTGTGTTGGGAAGGGAAAGGTTCCCATTAAAATGGCCACTCAGGTCTAGAACAATCTGTATGGGGCTCTGAGCAGACACAAAACCAATATGTGTGAGTTTACAGGTGGCCATTTGGAAAAGTATAACATGTGCTGTATCCCCACTCATCTTCCAGGGCTTGAGACAGTGTGCATCTTGATCCCAAAAGTTTTCCCACTGAGAAATATCACAAAGCAGAGAATGGCTTCCTTTACTGTGCCTGTCACTAATTGGTTCTTTTCTGGGATGGCTTCAAACAGTCCAACCTGGAGTGGGCCAACAATTAAGATGTAAAGGATGAATTAATTATTCAAGACAATGCAAATCAATTGTCACTAAATCTGGACTATTGACTGCAACAACATAACACCTGTTCATGTGTTTATATCATTCTGTGAAATAGAAGGTTTCCACATTTGTCGTATATGTGACCATCTGTTCTCTTTGTTCTGCAATCAGGAGCCACTTACAAAGTGAAACACTCGTGTTGATTGAGTTCACACATCACACATATCTGAGCCTGCAGAGTGCGCTCCTTCATGGATGGCATGCCTGAATGTGGTTATGCAGGTTAAGAAAGGAGACAGGGAAAGGTGGAGGAGAGGTGGCCCGTATATAATGATTATGAACACCTCACTTATCAGGAAAGGCCTGTGTCTTTGTACCATTTTAATGTACAATAAAAGACATAGGCCATAATGGATCCGTGGTGGGGACCTGCCTTTTCAACCTAATCATGCCATGGAATGACAGAAGTCAACCCACTGTAGATGCCATGTTCCACACTGCCCCACTGCCTCTCGGATGGAGGCTCTCCATCAAAAAGGTGTCTAAAATTACAAGTGGTGTTAAAAAAGGAAAGTGAAATCTCTTTCTAGTAGAAGCTGAAACTACCTGTAAAGTTTATCGACAGCAGGTTCAGATGAGACAAAAGAAAGTACTTCCTCCACAGATATAATGCCACAAAGATGTTGCAATAGCCTCCTAATACAGTATTGTGCAAAAGTCTTACGCCGCCACCAACTATTTGAGGGCAAATTCATTGGCCGGCTTTGAACTGCATAATTCATATACTCTAACTCCAAACTTCACCAAACTTGGACAGCTTTGAGAGGACAGTCAGCAGAAGACTGTCCAATTTTGGTGTGTCTATTTGGCTCAGGGGCTGTGTCTCCCCCCCCCCCCACACATTAAATTTTCCACAAACAAGCTTTTAACCTAAGACATTTGCACAGTACTGTACATCAGACAGAATCATGGTTGATGGACCTGTCAACAGAATTAGTTGTGAGTTTAAAACAGATTCCACATTCAGAAGTGTACTTTGGAATACCAGATACTAAGCCAAAAGGAGTAGGACAGAGGATTAAAGAAGTGGCTTACAGATTCTATTGCAGGAGTGAAAATCAGGGCCTGGATAATCCCAATGACTTCTTTTCAGTCATGTGGCTCAAATGCTAGGTAGTTTATTGGAAGTTATCTTTAGTACCAAAGCCAATAAATAAGTCTATCACAGGGACATCCTGAAGGTGCAAAAGGATTTTTGTCCAAGGGGTGGTGCTGAGAGAGTGTCCTTCACTGTACTAGAGAGCAAGAAGGCCTTCAGCACAAGGATTGCGAAGTAATTGTACCTACAACATATAGCTCTGGTCTTGAACATCTCACTGTCCCACTACTCCTGCATCGGCTGTCTGAGATGGTCCCTTCATTTTGCTTGATGGAAGAATCTGGCCTGATCCTAACTAGGCTTAGTCAATTGATTTTCACAGCAAACTCCGGTAGCCTGAGATATCTATGGGAAGATGAGTTAGAGACAAGAAGTGTATCTGGGCATTCTTAGTCCTAGGCCTTATATATGCCTTGAAAATCTTAGCAAGTACAGTAGAACCTCAGATAAAGTCCAAACTCCGTTCCACAACTTTGGACTTTATCCGATTTTAGACTTTATCCGAATCAAATGGGCGATGCATTGGATAACGTCATGTGACGGTGTGCATGAAAACCGCGACTTTATCCAAATCGGACTTTATCTGAGGTACCACTGTACAGTGGTACCTCAAATTATGAATGCCTTGTGTTATGAAATTTTCGCGATACAAATGAAAATCCATTGAAAATAATGCCTTGAATTATGGATTTGTTTTGGAACGGATTAATTGGTTTTCATGGAATTCCTATGGGAAACCTTGTTTCACATTACAAATTTTTTTCGGAACGATTTTCAATGCATCCTATGGAAAACCGCATTTTGGGTTATGAATTTTTTATAATACGAAACTTCCCAGGGAACGCATTACATTCGTAACTCGGCGTAGCACTGTAGTTCTTATTTCAAGCTAGTGGTGTTTGTGGAGGAACCAGGAAATAAATCATGGATGAGTGAATTATAATCTTTGGAAATAGGAACTGCCTTTTCTGGTTCTGAAAGTCTTATCTGGTCCTCTCGATTCCTATTCCTCTTGGTGATTTCAGGGCAGATGGCCGCCGTTGGTCCTTGGCTTCCTTGCCTTCGTCTGGATATGGAACCAACACTCCCAGCTCCACTGTATCGGTAAGAACACCTCAAGGCTAAGAAAAACCCTGTAGGCAAACAAGAGCTGACTGGATTTTAAGGAACCTGTTTATTGGACAAAGGTTAAAAATCCAGACTAGGAACAGCTAGGTTCCTGCAGACATACAAAATACATGGAGTAAAATGTAACTAAAATTGACCAGCTAGTTGCCATATGGCTGCTGTTCATAATTGCACCCAGTCCTATAGACTCATGTATGGGGACAGAAGGCATTTTAGTTGAACTGAGGACGGGGAATGAGAGTTAGGCCATGAACAATCGTCTGGGTTGCTATGGTTACCATAAGGCACCCCTGGAGGATAACTGATAGGACAGGTCTAAGATATTTCACTGCTTGATGACAAGTACAAGGTGGCATCCTCTATCCCCTACTCTCATCTTCGGTACAGAAGATGAAAAGGCAGGCAGTGAATATTACTTCTAAAGTGGTGATGACATAATATATTAACTAATATGACATAAACTGGACAGATTTATCTTTCCAAAGGAGGAAGTGCCTTAGGGGCTGTAGAAGAACAGTTAGGGTGGCACTGCTGCCCTAAAAACCCTGCCGCCTGAGGTAGTCACTTCACCAGATAGTAGGGACATCCTGCAGTCTGTGTATTTATTTGGTTGTTTACTTAACATACGGCATCTACAGAGGTTAATTATAGATATACAAGTACACATATTACATGCTGATGGTGCCTCTGACACGAATAAAGAAAGAAAAGTACACATTTAGATAAAATAGCAACAAATTGTAGACAACCTCCACGATGGTGTACCCTGGGTAACAAACTGTTCTAGCCAAGCAGCTAAAAGTCTACACACATGGCGACCCAACTAGATATTGTATCTTTCACGGTCAGAAACTACAGGGGCAGCCTGTGTGTAGTGTTAAGCACTGAGTCAGTAGGTGAAGTGACACATCACAGGAAGCAAGTGAAGGGCCCATTTGGGAATGTTTCCCTGCAACTTTATCATGCTGATCTTAATCCCCTATTTTATTTATTTATTATGTTCCACTTTAGGAACCAAAGTACATTGTATAGCTCACTATGGAATCATAGAATAATTGAGTTGGAAGGGGCCTTTTAGGCCTTTTCAATGCAGAAATCCAAATACTGTATGTTATTTCCATTCAGATTTCCTAGTGATCAGAAACCATACATGTGGACTTCTTTGTGCCCAGTAGCATTAAACTTTGCATGCTGGGCTTGGGAGTTTTGCACAAGGTTCCAATTGTCAATCTCCAGCATTTCCAAGCATGGCTGGAATGAAAGTGATTACGAGAGGCTAATGTGCTGGTCAACATTGACAGTACGCAGCTAGAGTGTTGCGGATCAGTCGCAGAATGAAGCAGCTTCTTCCCACTTTCTGTGGGGCAGTTCCAAGTTGCTTTTCATAAGTTATATTTTGTTTCCAGTTTGATTATATTTTACATCCCTTTCTAAATGGTTGCATATTTTAGAACAGGGGTTCCCAACCTAAGGCCCATGGGCCGGATTGGGCCCATAGTGCCATTTCATGTGGCTCCCCACCCCTCCAAGGGCATTCAAGAAATGAACTGGCCACCCCTTTAAAGCTGTTGGGGCAAAATGGCTGCCCCCATTGCGCAGGCAGGGCAAAATGGCTGTCCGGCCCTCAAAGCTAACTAAGAGAGCATGACCCGGCCCCTGGCTTGAAAAGGTAGGGAACCCCTGTTTTAGGAGACAGTACATGCATAGGAACTTGACTGTTTTCCAGAACTGGCTGCACTTGACTACCAGATTTATGATGGTGTGTGTAAATAAATGGCGGGCTTGCTGTATCTGAGCCTCCACTCAGGTCCTGGTGGTCAATTCTGTCCTTTCTCTTCCTTGCAGTCATCCTGCTCTTCCCAAGAGCGACTTCACCAACTGCCTTATCAGCCCACCATGGATGAATTGCATTTCCTCTCCAAGCATTTTGGCAGCACAGAGAGCATTACAGATGATGATGGGGGACGGCGGTCCCCTGCAGTGCGGCCCCGGTCCCGGAGTCTTAGGTAAGGATGAAACAGTGAAGGTATCTCTGAAAACCAACATCCCTTTGTGACCTCTGTATGCATCACACAATCAGGTTTGCTAGATAGATAATAAAATGAGGGGTCAGTCGTGAAGTTCTTGCTGCTCTACATTACCTGCCCACAAGATCTGTGGGACAACAACTCCCATGATGCCCAGTCAATGTGACCATGGACACTTCATTTCAGGAATGTTGGAAATGGGAAAGTGGTATGTTGGGAAATGCTAAGCTGAAAAGTAGGATAGTTTCTAATAGTCCAGTATTACAGTTGCCTCCAAGCCAGCCCTTGCTAGCTACATTTTGGATAAACGTTTGGGGCTTAAGGTTGCCAAAATGATGGGAAGGAATAACTTAAAAATTTATTTTCTTAGTGCAGTGATCTTTGCTCAGAAACCAAACCTTCTTTTGCAAGATACTGGGAGTGGGGAAATGGCTTTGGAAGTGGTTGCACAATTTTGTACCCCTGTCACAAAGGAAATAGAATCAGTGTGGTTTAGTGCAGCAACAAAGTTGGACTGACCAAACTGAATCAATTTTGGAATATATGGAAATATTTTATTGAATATGCAATGGAAAATAATTTTGGATGTAGACCTGCCCAGGAAAATCTGAAATTCTGGAAGGGTAATAATGAAGGATGATTAAAAACAGTAAATTTTAAAATGTAACAGGCTCCCCCCACACCTGGTGTAGGGAGCACACAACTGATTACTATTTTAGTAGGTTTTTTTCTTCTTCTGTTTAGTTACATATACTTTTGTTTGATATATTCTTTCTTTTTTTCCTCTGATTGTTTTGCTATTGTTTCGTTTATTGTATTTTGTTATTCTCCAAATTTAATAAAAAATTAATTTTAAAAAATTTAGACTGGTGTGAGAATGGTTTTGAGCAGGGCTCCCCAATCTGTGGCACACAGCCCACGTGCAGTCATCTGAGCTCTTTCTGTGTGGACCTCCAACCTGCTTGTTTACCACTACAGTATCCCCTCAAGATGTTTCCCCTCAGACTCACACTACTTATCCTGCCTCAAGTGGCACCTCCATTGAATGCTGCTTTTCCTGTCCCCTTTCTTACAAAAATCACAGTAGCAACCTTGTTTCTTCTGGTCTTCATGGATTCCTTCTGTCAACCCCCACTTGCTCTCATCCTCTATACTAGCATTTTGGCCATTCTGAGTGTTTTGCTAGTCAGCAGAGGTCAAGTACCAATGGGATTAACATATCTTCATTGACTTCTGAATGTTTACTTTTGATATAGAACGATTTTGTTACATTTTGATTTAAATTGTGGCCCTCTTTAGGTATTGGGTACTCTTATGTGCCCCCATCCCAGAAGGTTGGGAACCACTGGTCTAGAATGGCCAAGTTATTCTGTTATGGTAATACAGTAGATCATACTGCCAGCAACTCAATGCCGATCGTCAGGCAGCGGTTAACTAGCCTGACAACCCTGAGGACTAGCGGCCTTGGGTGGCAAAGTCCATAGGGAGGAATGATGGTTCCTAAGTGGATTAAATCCCACTTGAATCCAACTTGATGGAGGGCAGCAGCTTCAAAAATACTGGTCTGGGACTGATGAGAACATTGGGTGCCAAAAGGGCTCAGGACCAGAAAATGACTCACAGAACTGGATCAGTGGTACAGGTGTCATGCTGCAAGGCAGAAAGCAAATGGTAGGCCACATTGTTCGCAGGACAATCTTCATGTCTGATTGCCATGATGATTGCCAATGTTCAGAAACTGATTTCAACCCTACTGTTTTCTGTTCTAGAGAACAGTGTAATCAATGGGTATTCTACGCTCATAACATTTTTTCATACCTGGCTTATGAATAATTCAAACTAAAATTGCAGTCTTAAGAAACTAAAACTGGCTATAGAAAAGGAAGCTTCTGTTCCACTTTTAATTTGATAAAAATTTAATACTATTTCCTATACACTGTTAGAATGGACTAATAATCCCATTGAGTCTTACCCTGAGAAGACATAAATAGGGTTGCATTATTAATTTCTCACACAGATATGTTCCAAGTTGGGAGTCAGAAAGAACAGGTAAGCCAATCCAACCTAAAAGGCTTCTGGACAGAGAAGAGGTTATCACGAGGAGTTGATTCATTATTCTTTCTTTGCAGCCCGGGACGGTCTCCATCCTCCTATGATAATGAGATAGTTATGATGAATCATGTTTACAAGGAAAGATTCCCCAAGGTAAGGACCAAGAACAGAATGAAAGAAAGTCAGGACCATAGTCAGGATTAGAACCAAGTATATATTTTGATACCTGAATAACGTGTGCTTATTGTAATTGTAACTTTTATTTATATACCGCTTTACTTGTCCTAAGACAACTCAAAGCGGTTTTACAACAGAATCACATATACATATCAATTAATAACAATACAGAAATACTAAATATGCAAAAATATAAAACAATACTAAAATACTAAGATACAAAATATCCAAATACAGTTCATACAAAATTACACCATAATAATCTCAATTTCACAGTACAAATACAAATTACAATTATAATACTCATCACTCAGATACAAGGTACAAAGTACCGCAACCCTTCCAACAGTACAACACTGGGAATATTATAATAATAATTAATTTTAATTTATATCCTGCACTTTCTCTGCCGAAGCTTATTATTCATATAAATGGATTGAATGATAAATAGAAATAGTTTGCTCCTTGAATGTCTGAGATAGAAGGAGGTCTCTGGGGATGGATGTAACTTATTAGGTACCTAACTATGTGGTGTTGGAGGAGAGTTTTGAGAGTCCCCTGGACAGCGAGGAGAACAAATATGTCAATCTTAGAAGAAATCAACCCGGACTGCTCATTGGAAGGTCAAATAGTAAAGATGAAGCTGAAGTACTTTGGACATCAAATGAGAAGGGAGGATTCACTTGAGAAGGCCTTGATGCTGGGAAAGGTGGAGGGCAAAAGAAGAAGGGGGCAGCCAAAGATGAGATGGCTAGATGGTATTGTAGACACAATGGGCACAGAGCTGGGTGGGCTGAGGAGGATGGTGGAAGACAGAGGTACCTGGTGGGCAATGGTCCATGGGGTCGCAAAGTGTAAGAATCGACTGTGCGACTGAACAACAACAACATTTTAGTTAGACTGAGAAGTATCCATTTTCCAATCTTATAGTGGACTGAGGTTTTTCTGTAAACAAATCAAGCAATTTCCTTAAAAAGAAAGGTGATAGAAAAGAAGGATCTCATGGCCCAGAACTCATAATTTTTTTCATTAAATTGAGTTGTGGCAGAGGTTTGTTAGGAGTCAGGATTCACTGGTTCTTTTCCTGACTTTGGGAAGAGAATAGCATCTAGTTACAGTATTGTTATGTGCCCTGACACAGTACTTCCATTTCTTATACCAACAGGCCACGGCACAAATGGAAGAGAAGCTGAAGGATTTTGCTAAGAGCTATGAGCCAGAGAGTGTATTGCCCCTGGCAGATGGGGCACTCAGTTTCATCCATCACCAAGTCATTGAACTAGCACGTGACTGCTTAGCCAAATCCCAGGAAGGCCTCATCACCACGGTCTACTTCTATGAGTTGCAAGAAAACATGGAGAAACTGCTGAAAGATGTGAGCATCTCATTGAATTGGTGGTATAATTCGGGCAAAGGTACAAAGAAGTTCAATGTTATGGAAACAGATGAATGTATACAGGGAGTGGCATTCAAAGAGTGTGCATGAAAGCAGGTTGGCTTGGAATAAGTTTTTTTGTGAAATTGGGTTTGTGAGTAAATGATGGAAAGATAAGAAGGAAGCATCTATTTGGGCAAGGGAAATCATGAAAGCCCATGGTGTGGAAATGAGGCTCAAAAGAGGTAAGTATGCCTTATGAGTGCAATCACATTCCATGAAAGTGATTACAAGTTACTTCCTTAGTTAATGAACCACCATTTCTATTGCTTCTAGGCCTACGAGCGCTCTGAAAGTGAAGAGGTGACTTTTGTCACTCAATTGGTGAAGAAGCTGCTCATTATCATCTCACGCCCAGCCCGCCTACTGGAATGCCTGGTGAGACACTGGGGAGTGTTTATGCATGTACTTGTGCCTGCAATCACACATATGTGGGAACTGGCAGATTGTTTCAAAAGTGCATGTCCCTGTTGTTTATTGATATCTCACACCAAAGCATGCCATTAGTATGTTATAGTGCAGGGGTTTCCAACTTAAGGACTGTGGGCCAGATCCGGCCCCCGGTGGCATTTAATGTGGGAGGCACACCCCTCCAAGGGCAATTGAGAAACAAAATGGCTGTCCCTTTGAAGCTGATGGGACAAAATGGCCACCCCCATTATGCAGGCAGGGCAGAATGACCGTTGGTCACTCAAAGCTGACTGGGAGAATGTGAGCCAGCCCCTGGCTTGAAAAGGTTGGGAACCCCTCTTATAGTGATTATGAAGTTCTCTTCCAAATAATGTCCCATTATCATATGATGAGCAGGGACATAGTAGCATTTAGGTAGAGAGAGTTGTTGTTCCCCATCTCTTCTTCATTTTCAGTGCCAGGCATTCTGGAGTTTCCAGATGCTTTGGTCATGTTGGTTAGGGCCTATGGAAGTTTTAGTCCAACATACAGGATCTACTCCTGTATGTTGTACAAAAGGGAATCATGCAGCTGGAATTGTGTAGAACCACCTGAAAATGCTAAGCATAAATGTGAAACACCCAGACAGTAGCAGATGGAGAGGTGGTGTTATTGGAGATCACAACTGAATTAGAGCCAGTGATAGTTTTGCAGCTGAGCTGTAAGCAATTAACCCAATAGTAAAGAATGTTCCATTTTAAGGAACTCGTATAGATGTAAGATATTGTGCTTTCATATGCCTAACAGTTTTATACTCTTGCAGAAGAAATGTAATTTGAATTCTACAGAGAAAAATGAAAAAGCAATATATATTTTAATTAAGAGTATCTTGAATTGGAGAAAGGCTGTTAAAATGCATGGGCCAAGAGTAATGGGTATGACTGATGTAACTCTGTAACTAAAGTCACTGGAACATTTGCCATTTTTCAAGCCTCATTTGACTCCCAGTGGGGCACCAGATGTTGCCAGACCCCTTTGTCTTTAGTAAAATACCCTTTCAAAAATCTCTGGATGCTCTTTGTATTTGCCACAACACACATCACACAAGACATGCATTTGGGTCTGCAGCACACCTACATACATCCATTTTGCAAATTTGCAAAGCTGTTTTGCTTTTCATTCCCCTAAGCTTCATGGTAGGAGTTTAGGTGTAAAACATTCATTTCAATTAGAGACATTTTCAGCCAGTGATTTCTTCTCAGGATCAGAACTGAGCTGAGTTGCATGGTCGCTTCCATGCAAAAGTCACCAATCATTCATCATTTTAACAAAGTATTTTGGACTAGGAAGAGATTCGTTCTGTTAAATAACTAAAAGATAGTCATCCTTCCACTGTGCTACAATTCAGCCAGGGATCTATGGGCCGATCCAGAATTCAATTCAGTAGATTCTGCCCATTGCTGCTGTATCTGAAGTGGAATTCCAGAAACAATTGTTTGCCTTTTTCTAATGCTGAAATGACATAAAGTATTTCATGTGGATACAATACTACATTCTTGTCCCACCCTTCCTTCAAGGAGCTCAGTAAAAGGGTGCAAGGAAGACTGCCTGGTATCACCTAGTTGAGGTCAGGGAACTGCCAGCAGGGACCATTGCAACCACCTCTACATCACACAGCATCTGCCTCTTGCTACCCAATGGAAGGGGCAGCCTTTTTGGTCCAAGTCCTTCAGTCTCACTAATACATTACATTAACTCTCTCCTTTGTGGCTTCTCTGAGAAAGGGAAAAGCAGTTAATAATTGCCAGCCTCCAGCTATCCCAGGGCAAAAATTCTGCTCCAGCCCAGAATTGTTTATTGGACACATTTAGGGTCTGTCTGTCAATGCAGTGGCTCAAGTGGCTAAGACGCTGACTGGGATGCAGAAGGTCAGCAGTTTGATTCTCGAGTACTGCAGGACAGAATGAGCTCCTGTCTTTGTCCAAGCTCCTGCCAACCTAGCAGTTTGAAAGCAAGAAATTGCAAGTAGATAAATAGGGACCACTTTGGTGGGAAGGTAACAGCATTCCGTGCACTCTGGTGTCTAGTCATGCCTGCCACATGACCATGGAAACGTCTGCAGAAGCAGACAGTGCTGCTCTTTGGCTTTGAAACAGAGATGAGCACTGAACCCTAGAGTCGGATACAACGGGCTTTCGAGCAAGGGAAACCTAGATAACACTGTAACATTTAGCACAAGTATGGGTCAAGTATAGATTAAAAATGGATAAAATATGATAAAATATACATGAATACACATGTATGTCTGGGTTCTTTATGCAGTCGTGTGGAAGGAGATAAAGTATGAAAAATTGTCATACCTCCCATAAATGCCTTTTTTACGCATTCATGAACTATATGAGAAACAGTTTGGTGTGGATTCCTGCTGTCACATTAAGTTTAGGCTCTAGGTTTGGTCTGTTACTTTCTAGGAGTTCAATCCTGAGGAGTTTTACCACCTGTTAGAAGCAGCTGAAGATCACGCCAAAGAGGGACATCTCGTGAAGACAGACATCCCTCGTTACATCATCAGCCAGCTTGGACTCACCCGAGACCCCTTTCCAGGTAACATAGCTAAGCCACCTGTTGGCAAACAGGGCACCTTATCCATCTACACCTGAGTCATGGTATCTGTTAACGTTATGTGACTACAGTATATGTGTTTGTGACTTCATGCATGTGTTAGCATGCTCATCTCGTTACTTATGTAAGTATGTGGCAAATCACCCTTTGTACTGGCTGTTGAATTTGGCAAAGCCCAGGGGTGAATGGTTTTGTTGGGGAGGCTTCCTTTTTATTGGAACAGCCTTGTTTTCTCTCCAGCTTTCAGGATAACCTCTTCATATGAATAACTATAGTGTAGGCAGGTAATTTTAATAAGCAAGAGAGACATAAAGACTGTTGTGATATCACTGGTGGTTGTTGGGTGTATAGATTGGCCAGGAAAGCTTCTAGTTTTGGCAGGATCATAAAATTTCTGGGAAATTAGCAAAGAATTCAGACACACATTAAACTACTTAGTAACAAAAAAAATAATAATGGGATAGATGATACTCTTTAGAACTTCAGCTAGTTTTTGAGTAACCACATTGTGATGGCTGATTTCTGGATTTTTTGTAAGGGTGTCTGACTAGTTAGATCATAGTCCAGGTGTGCGGGGGATATGTGGCCTTCCAGATATTGTTAGATTGCAATTCCCATGGGCTCTAACCAGGATATCCAATGTTGAAGGACGAGAAGAGTTGCAGATTAACAACACCTGAAAGTTTATGTATACGCTGTGTATGCATTAGTTTAACCAGATGGTGGTAAGCATGACTGTGCTTTCAGGATTCCTGAACACAGACCAGCAAAGGCCTCACTTTTAAGAGTTCCCAAGCACATGCTCTTACTGTGTAAATTTAAACCATGCAGGTAGACCCTGGGGTTTATCATGCAACCCCTTTTCTCCCTTAAAAAAAGCTCTGAAATGGACTGTGTAAGATGTGGCTCAGCCTATCTGCTTTTTCCTGGTGAGGAATGGCTGTTGTAGGGGACTGGGATCCTTTTCATGATGCACAGACCATGCAGTGATCTCTTAAGCCAGGAGCACCCAAATTTTTCAGACCGTGGGCCGGTCATGTGGTTCAGCAGGCCAGTCACATGGTTCCTCCCACCGGAAACAAAAGTAAAATGTGCCTTGCAATCTGTTTTGCAACAGGATGAGATAGATTTTAGGCTCTCATTTTCTCTGCTTAAACCAGGGATGCCCAAACTACAGCCCATGGGCCAGATCCAGGCCCTGATGCCAATTCATATGGCCCATGCTATCCTCATTGATCCTGGAAGCAGAAGTAAAACACACTCATACGGGCGCATTTTTTCCCCGCTTCCAGGGGTAGCATGGGCCGGATGAATTGATGTTGGGGCTGGGATCTGACCCATGGGCTATAGTTTGGGCACCCCTGTCTTAAGCCAATGAACTAGTGGTGGGCTCCCAAAAAATTTACTACCACACTGTGGGCGTGGTATGGTGGGCATGGCCAGGGGGAATCCCTGTGTTGCACCCAAATTAGGACTACTTTATTTCAAAACTTGGATGGGCAGGGCAGCCAGAATTTCTGCTACCGGTTCTGGCAAACTGGTGCGAACATACTGATGCCCACCATTGCAATTAATGCATGACTAGAGGCCTAGTCCTCACTCAGATATTAAACCTGTGTCCAAACCAGCTTTCCAAAATAGCAAATGTGGCTGCAACAACTCCTATGGCTGGGGAATGTTATTCTGTATTTAGGGATTATTGCGGTACAGAGAAACATTCATTCTTGTAAGATCCCATCTTCAGTTTGAAGTGGCACAAGCTAGACATAGACTTCCCACTGAGAACTAGGCCTGGAATCAAGACTGATATTGACACCTGAACCTAACATTCTAGGGCAGCATCCAATGCACTGCACTGGCAGGGCATATAGCTCCTGCCGGTACTGGATCCTCCTTACTTTAGCCTTCTGGCCCCTTATGTCCAGGAAGCACTAAACATCTGCATCTGGCAATTGTTTACATTTTGCTTCAAGCAGCACTTGAGACTGTGTTGCCATATGCTCTCAAATTGCATCCAATGTACATAGACCATAATAATTTTCAAGATATGTGAGATTTTACCACTGCTAGCCTGCGGTGCATTTCCATGGCTGAATGGGGAATTGAACTCAGGTCTCCTGTGTCCTAGTCCGTCTTATGCCACATTGGCCTCAAACTAACAAGGGGTAAAGGCAGCAGTACCAGATGCCCCTAGCTCTACACAAAAAAGCTAATGTTACAGTCAGATTCCCCCCCCCCTCTTCCCCACTTATGACACAGGCAGACGAGGGCATCCTCAAATGGCATCCCCCCCCCTACACACACACACACACACACACACACACACACACACACACACACACACACACACACACACACACACACTGACTTGCAATTAGTATTGCTTTGACACTTTGCACACATCAGCAATTTCCTCTTGTGTCATAGTTAGCTGACTGCCTACAGTGGGAAGGATAGACCCTCTGTATGGGAATCTCCCTTATGGTTAAAAGCTAAGGAGTAGAAAGCAGGGTGAATTGCAGGCTAGGAACGGTTTTCTTATTTTTACTTATTCTGGTCTTAGCTTCACTTCTATTGTTTATCTTCCTCAACAACTTTTATGCTCTTTTATCTTAAATAGGCAGAAGTAGGTAATATGTTGTGCTTGGATTATATACTTGGTTACTTGATTGATCCATACTCCACACGTCTAGTTTGACGTGGCGGATTGAAGCATCCTCTCCAACTTTGGGTTATATAAAGTTGAGAAATGCTGAACTACTGAAGATGGCAGATACTGATTGTCAGCCTGTGTTTCTTCTTCCTGCTGGGCAAACTCACAAAGCACTGCGTGGAGCATTTTCCAGTGGTAAGGAGATGAGGAAAACCCCTTTATTGCAATCACAGTGTCAGAGAGGCTCTTGACTTGGTTGCAGTGATAGAAAAGGAAGCGGGTGCTTAAGCCCTTTCCCTTTAGCTGTTTTTTCTTGCTATGGGAACAGAAAAGTTGTGTGGACCCGTCATGTGTCATTCAACCATCTGACCATCCCTCAAAACTGATAGTTAAATAAAGTCTTCCTGGGGTCAGAGCCCTGATACCTATTTAAAGGGGTGTGTGGAATGGAACCCAAATGCAGATTTTTGGCATAGTGGAGGAATCTCTAAGGTTCAGAAGCTCGAAGGATCACCAGACATTTTGAATCAAGAAGGTTTATTTGTCGCACAGACTAGTTGACCAACATAAAATTGTCATGCCTGCTATGCTAATTCACTTGTCACTATACATTTTCTTGCCCTGCAACTTAGCATGTACTTCTGTCTGCATCTGTGTTAAGAATCAGAGTCTGGGTCTATGAATATGTCTGTTTGCTTGCACACATGTGCCTTTGTGTGGACTGTTTCGTAGCAGCCTTTTCTATTCTAGTTTGAGTGAAGCTGCCTGCATATGCACATTTGCATGCACGCATAAGTGTTTGCATGTCTCTTACAAAGGTGTGTGAAAAAATGCACGCCCTTGTTGCTTGTGATTGGTGTTAGCAAGTGCATGGTGGTGTCTCCCTGATTTATCATATAGATACATGCGTTTGTGTGTCTCTCTCACATGCACAAACACACACATACATTGGCATGTCACTGTGTGCATCTGTGTCTCCCACATGTGTGCTTTTGTGTTTGTGCATGGTGCTACGTCTGTGTCTTGGTTTTACCCTTTCTGTGCTTTCATGAATGACAATGGGGTTGCTAAAGCCTTGTTCCCTTGGCTTTCCCTTTGGCTCTTTCCAAACCCTGTTGTCGTCAGATGTGCTGTATGTGGAGGAGCACGATAGCGGAGGATCCAACACACCTGAGACAGAAGAGTTTGCCGAGGTCAGTACACAGGGTGCAACTGGGCCAACCTCACATGCAGCTTCTACCTCAGCTGTTCCCATTCACACATATCACGCCCCACAGATTCTTGTCTTCCCACTGGTTCTGCTCCTGGATTCTGCTGCCGTGGGAGACACAACCAAGGCCATTCAGTTACCTCTGGGGAAAGCTTGTTATTGCTAGCTTCCAGCCCTACAACTATCATCCTGCTTGGCAGAGATGTCTTTGCATGAGAATTGAGCAAATTGAGGGAAGGGTCGCAGCAGGGAGCAATGGCTGGGTGTCTGAGCTGTAACTTTAACACTAAGCATCCCTGTCATGGCTGAGAGCAACTGAAACTGATGGGCCAAAACAGACACCAGTTGTGGGAAAGCAATTGCCCTGCCTCTTGTTGTTGGTGATGTTTAAACAACAACAGCCCCTCATAAACTTTGACTTATGGATACTCAGTTACACACATATATGCACACAAACGCATACATGCACACACAGTTGTACAAACATAGACAAGACATGCCTTTGGTCCTAAGTGTGTGTGGGGAGGTCTTTTTGGCATTGTGATACAGTACTTGGATATTTCCTACAAAAATTAAGGATACTGTATTATGTTCTTTTATGTTCTTAGAGCGAACTGAATACTTTTTAGTGTAGTGAGACTTGTTCCCTTGGCTCTCCCTTTGACTAAATGTACATTGGATTGCACACATCTCTCTATAAATATATATAGACTGAGACAGTTATAAATTAAGCTGTATTAAAGATTGTTTTTGTAGAAATTTAATCTAGGGTATATTAAAGCTTTTCAAATCAATTTAACTGTTCTATTCTTGACTTCTTAGATGATTTGTTATAAATACATTTTCCCAGCATTTCAGTCTAGGGCCAGGATCCAAAAAGCTACTTAAGCTCATTAAAGAGAGTTGCCTTAACCCATTACATGTGCATCTTTCCCTCTTTATGCAGCAGACATGCTAGCTGTACCACAACTAATACTGTACAACAAGCTTTCTGTAGGTTTAGAATTTCATGTTGCCAGGATCAAGAGATGCATTTGATACAACTGTGCCTAAAGTCCTCATTGGTTTGCTTAATTCATTTCATGAATCCTTGGCTGAAGTCTTAGGTTCCTTTTTGAGTTACTGAAGGGTGTTATTGCTTGTAATGTAATAAACAAACACACTCTTGCTCTCTCTCCTTTTCTAGTAAGGCAGGGCATACTTATTATTTGCTTTTTAATTCCCCATATGTTGGATCCAAAACAATGAAACAAATCCTTTCATAAGAACCCAGGAAGCTGCCTTGATGCTGAGTAACTGCCTTATATTCAGTGAGACCATTAAAATGAGCAAGTCTTATACTGAATGTACTGCAGAGTACGGAGTAGGACCGTTGGTTTATCTAGACCAGTATTGCTGCACACTGACTGGCAGCAACTCTCCAAGCTTTCAGGTAGATTTGTTTGCTAAGCCTAGATTGAACCTGGAGCCTTCCACATGCAGAGCTATGGTCCTTCCTTTCTCATCTTGGATCCTCACCATTTAAGCAACTGTTGATTAATTCCTGATCATATCAATTACAGCTCACATGTCAGGGCTTCTTTGGGGGTTGTAGAAGCAGCTGGTGCCTGCCTGCCCACCTTGGGTTGAGTACAGGTGACAGAAGGAACAAAGCCAGAGACCCCAGAAATTGCTATAGATGGCGACACTTTAAAACAGGGGTTCCTAGTCTATGGCCCGTGGGCTGGACCTGGCTTGTGGCACCATTTCATGTGGCCTGCCGTCGCACCGGAAGTGGAAGCAGGCATGCTTACAACAGCCGTAAAACGCATCCACGCATGTGTAGATGTAGTTATATGAGTCATAAATGTGCCCGTGGCTATTATAAACCTGGAAGTAGGTGCATTTACTTCTGCTTCTGGGTGGGTGGGTGGGGGGCATGGTCAGGCCCATGGTGCAAAAAGGTTGCGACCCCCTGCTTTAAAGGGTGACAATGGAACTGTGTGCTGTAGCAGAGGCTATGCTGCAGGCTTTCTTTCAATCAAAGAGAGGGTGCTGGTTACATCACTTGGATTGGGTGGCAAAGTACTTTCGGGGCAACTTAATTTCTGTCTATCATTCTTCCCCCATTATGATGCAATCTGCACATCAAAACAATTGTATGGGGGCAAAAAAAGGACATTCGTATTAAGTGAGGTAGTCACATTGGGGCCCTGCAGATGGTTTTAGATTACATCTTCTATCATCCTACATCAGGGATTCTCAACCTGTGGCCCACAGGCCAGATGCAGCCTGATGGGTAGGACTTGATCATGATCATCAAGGTAGCTTCTCTGGATCTGTTTCAGGAACCTTGGTAGTCCACACCAGTTTCTCATGCTCTTTAGTGCAGGGATTCTCAACCTACGGCCCATGGACCAGAAGCGGCACCATTTCATGTGCTCCCCCCAACCCATAGCTTCCACCACACCAGGAAGTGCTATGTGGTGGAGGAAGGGCAAAATGGCCATCTAGCTTCTGAAGCTGTCTGAGCCGGCTTTAAAAGGTTGAGAACTCCTGTCCTACATCATTGGCTGTGCTGGCTCAGGCTCATGGAAATTGCAGGTGAGCAACAGCTGTAGGGCCACACTTTCCTCATATCTAATGTGAGGTCTTGGCAGAGAATAGTCTTTTATGATATTGATCAGCAAGACACTGCCCTAGCCGTGCGGGTGGTTGCTACCGCCGCCCCAGCTGTGCGGGCGGCCAAGGACGTCTCCGGGGGGGGGGGGCGGACTCTCTCCACCTGTCTGGAGGGATAAAAGGGCCGCCGGACGGAGCCACGGCCGAAGACACTGCCCCAGCCGTGCGGACTGCTGCTACCGTCACCCCGGTTGTGCAAGCGGCCAAGAATGTCTCCGCTCCACCACCACCCCCGGACTCTCTCCACCTGTCCAGAGAGATAAAATGGCCGCCGAACAGCCAGGGCCGAAGACGCTGCCCTGGCTGTGCGGGCGGCTGCTACCGCCACCCCAGCTGTGTGTGCGGCCAAGGATGTCTCTCCCCCCACCCCGACACTAGCCGCCTAGCTGGGTGATACGTCACCGCCTATCCGAACTTTCAAAACTTTGCTATTTTTGTTATTTCTTTGTAGTAACTTTGTAAGCCGCCCTGAGTCACCACGATGTGGTGAGTGGGTGGCTAAACAAATTTTAAATATAAATAAATAAATATCATAGATGAGTAAGAGGGGAAGATAAGAGGAGCAGATGGCAATGGAAGAAGGATTTTGACAAGAAGGGTATTGGGCAAATGGAAGAGGAAAGGGTTGAACAGGAGTCTTGGACACACTTGTGTGTGAAGGTCCAGATCAGCGATTCTCAGCGTTTTCAAACTGCAGGCCTGATCACACCTCCTGGAAGCGGAAGTAAAATGCGTGCCGTGCATGCACAGAGCACATTTACTTCCGCTTCTGGAAGCGGCGAGGGTGTCGGGGGGCCAGGTCTGACCCACAGGCCGTAGGTTGCAAATACCTGGTCCAGATAAACGGTGCAAGTAGAAGAAAAGGAGAGGAAGAAGCCCAAGAGAGGACAATGTGGTTCTTACAAAGTGAGAGCAGAGTCAGTTCTCAGTCCTGCTGGCCCTGTTTCCTCTACTCCCTTCTGCCACACCACAGTCTGATAATGATCCAGTGATGACAGCCTTGTGTCTCATTTGGACAAGCAAGGAGTGCCTAAGGAAGCATTCTTGGTGTTGTCCTACAGTGAGGAATACCTCTTGTTGCCTCACCCTCATTTTTAGATATAAAACTAGGGTCTGAGCAGGGGTCCTTTCAGAAAAACTAAGGCATGTGAAACACTCTTTGGTCATTGGTTTTGAATTGGGAAAAAGTATTGATTATATACGAATTGATCTGCTGGATTTGAATGATACTTTTTTTTTTTGCTTGATGTTTAAACCATTGTGAGCCATATCAAGTTTTGGAATAGGGAGGAAGGTAAGTAAAGGTAAAGGTTTCCCTTGCTCGAAAGCCAGTCGTATCCGACTCTAGGGTGCAGTGCTCATCTCTGTTTCTAAGCCGAAGAGCCAGCGCTGTCTGCTTCCGTGGTCATGTGGCAGGCATGACTAGACACCAGAGCGCACGGAACGCTGTTACCTTCCCACCGAAGTGGTCCCTATTTATCTACTTGCAATTTCTTGCTTTCGAACTGCTAGGTTGGCAGGAGCTGGGATGAAGACGGGAGCTCATTTCCGTCCTGCAGTACTCAGGAATCGAACTGCTGACCTTCCGCTTCCCAGTCAGCGTCTTAGCGACTTGAGCCACTGCAGTACCCTTAGGGAGGAAGGTACAAGCTTGCTAATATCTAAGGTGTCCCTTACTCGAAAGACAGTCGTATCCGACTCTAGGGTTCAGTGCTCATCTCTGTTTCAAAGCAGACGAGCCAGCGCTGTCTGCTTCTGCAGACGTTTCCATGGTCATGTGGCAGGCATGACTAGACAACGGAGCGCACGGAGCGCTGTTTACCTTCCCACCGAAGTAGTCCCTATTTATCTACTTGCAATGTCTTGGTTTTGAACTGCTAGGTTGGCAGGAGCTGGGACAAAGACAGGAGCTCATTCCGCCCTGCAGTACTCGGGAATTCAACTGCTGACCTTCCGCCTCTGTCAGCGTCTTGGCCACTTGAGCCACTAGGTAGTATCTAGCTAAGTAATAAATGCAGCAGCGGTGCAAAGATACTCACACTTTTCTGCAGAAGCAGAAAACTGAGTCAGTAACTCTCCTGCTTCTCTCCTTCTTTTAATTGAGAAAGAAGCAAATGTATAAAAATTTGCCAGATCATTTACATCCAGCACAGCTGAGGTACAGAAATGGAAAAGAAACTGGCTCTTCTTAGGGAGTGTGTAGTGGCCACTTGCTCAAAACCTTCCTCCTAGAGAGGGAAGAAGACTGTGTCTTTGTGGTATTGTTTACCTTTTAGCACTTTTACTGGCAGCCAGAAAAGCAGGAAGTGTTGCTCCTAGAACACACTTTGCACCACTTTGCTGAACGAAAGATTTTTATTTTATTTTATTTTTATTTTTTGGGGGGGATGTACAGCCATCATGTGTAATTGTTGCAGTATCGGACTGGGACCTAGGTCCGTGATGACTAACCTTGACCTTCCAGCTGTTCTTGAACTTCATTTCCCAGAACCCCTGATCAGCAGGAGTGCTGACTTGGGCTTCTGGGAACTGAAGTCCAAGAACACCTGGAGTGCCAAGGTTCGCCATCATGGACCTAGGACCGTGATGGCAAACCTTGGCACTCCAGATGTTCCTGGACTTCAATTCTCAGAAGCCCAAGCATCCTGTGAATCCACACGAATGGGTTTACTACGATTCATCTGGCCCACGCCACCCTCATCGCTACCGGAAGCGGAAGTCAAACGCATCCATACGGGCACATTTTACTTCTGCTTCTGGGAGCGATGAGGGTGGCACGGTCCGGATGAGTCACAGTAAACCCATTCGTGTGGATTCACCGGGGCTTCTGGGAATTGAAGTCCAGGAACATTTGGAGTGCCAATGTTTGCCATCGTGGACCTAGGAGATCTTAGTTGATCCCCTTAGTTGACCATGAAACTCACTGGGTGACCTTGGGCCTTTCAGAGCCTGGGCCTGCCTGACAAGGTTGCTTGTAAGGACAGAATGTATCTGGGGAGGGAGAGAGAGATTTCTGTAGGCCAACTTGAGTTCACTGAGGGAAAGGTTGGATCTAAAAGCAGTTTTCATTAAGGATAAAGCCATGATGCGTTTTATAAGGAGGCTTAAAATATAACATGAAATCTCCTATGCTTCCTGTTTTTTTGTTGTTTTTTTTACTGTACAGCTCTCATCTACATGGCCAAAGCATGGTTTGGAGTCCTTCTTAAACAAGATATACTAACTTTTTAATAAGCTTCTAAATCAGGGACTGCCTTGATATCAAGCCATTGTATTGCCTGATCCCTGAACACTGTTACACAGCCAGGAATTCTCTCGCCACACATTTGTAGTTTTTGGCTCTTCTTCATTTTTTTTGTACTTCCAGCAGCCATAAATCCAAAGAAAAGGCAGCATTGATCAGAGTTGCATATACTGTACTGTAGTATTTCAGGATGGCTCTATGCAGTGTTCTGGCACCAGGGCGGACAGTTTTCACTAGTGACATGTATAACCCTGGCTTTTGCATAAAAGGCCTCTTAATAGGGTGGAGGTCTGTTACCCATTCCCTTGCAAATTCCTTATCCCTTCACATCCTATATGCTTACTATTACAGAGTCGTGGGACTGCTCCAAAACCAAAGAAGCCACCAGGAGAAGGAGACTTCGAAACTATTAAGCTTATAAGCAATGGGGCTTATGGGTATGTAGTGAGCTTAATCAACTACAACACTCCCTGGGTATGTCTGTCGAGATGGATTTCTTTGCTCCTGATTCAGGACTGTAGCTCCAAATCAGGCCTGGTTCAAATATCTACCCAGACCAAAGTTCTGTTTGCGTGGTGGAGTGTGTTACACTAGCGTAGGGGTCCCAACCTTTTCAAGCCGGGGGCTGGGTCATGCTCTGTCAGTCAGTTTTGAGGGCCGGATGGCCATTTTGCCCAACCTGCACAATAGGATGGCCATTTTGTCAAAACAGCTTCAAAGGGGGTGATCATTTTGTTTCGTGAATGCCCTTGGAGGAGTGGGGAGGGCACATGAAATGGCGCTGAGGGCTGGATCTGGCCCAGGGGCCTTAGGTTGGGAACCCCTGCACTAGTGGAATTTTTTCCTACTGCCAGTAAAACATCTAATGCAGGCAGTCTGTACAGGCTTCCAAATCATGCAGTACTGTATCTCCCTTTTTTTAAAAAAAGCATCTGTCTTTCATAATGAGCATGGCAGAGGAGGGACCTTTCCTATTTAATCACATGAGTAGGGTCTTTCATTTATCTGAATGAGGCTCAGAAATTCAGGACCTATTGCTTTAAAATGACAAATCTATAAATTTCAACCTTGCATTGTAGAAATTTTTGAAGTGGTAGCTGTGTTAGTCTGTGCAAGCATATGAGAGAGTAAACAAAGAAAGACAAAAATGTTGTGGCACCTTAAAGACTAACTCCTGTATTTTAATGTTAGCTTTCGTGGATCATGTCCACTTCATCAGACAGAAGAGTGAGTTTTCATGGTATCAATTTATACATATCAGGTGCAGAGGCGCATAATGGTTGGTTGGCATAACAGGTAGGTTTGTAAATCAATGTGCTATTTACAACCAGCAATAACATAATAAATGTGTCTATTTACAACAATAATGACAGAAGATCCCTGATTGGGGTTAATTTGATTATCTTGAAGTTTGGTTTTGTTAAGTTGTAAATGTTTAGTGGGTGCAAATTAAACATTCTGACATTACACATCTGCTAATGAGTTAATTGAGGAAGCTGTGTGTGAGAGACCCAGCTAGAGGATAAACACACACACCCCTGCTCTGTCAACTGTCCTTGCATTGTAAACAGTTTAAAAGAAATAAACAAAATCACAATAAAATCACAGTCTAGTAAGGTTCAAAAATTACATAGTCAGAACATAAATCAAACCATTCAAAGCAAAGTTTTACAAACTCTAAAGCAGGGATCCCAACACTTTCTGGTCCATTGTGCATGTATGGACATTAAGGACATTACCATAGGTGCCACCACAAAATAGTATTAATGGGTTTTGTGTTGGCTGCAGCCAGTCACAAGCACACTAGAAAGGAAAACTAATGAATAGACAGTTTCCCTTAGGAATGGGTGTAGAGGGGATGCATCTTGCCCTCCAGGCTGTAGATGTGGCCTTTAGATTGCCGTGCCCCGCTCCCTATTCATTCACTGCCATCCTTGATAGTAAGCAGGTTAATATTTCTCAGCTGGTGGTGATATATGTAGTAAGAAGGTTGGAGTGAGGGGGAGAAAGGTCACCATTCCAAGAAGGAAAGGCAGTTGCTGAGTTAAGGAATGTGCATACATGCATTTAGGTGCATCTCTCCATTCCTGAGCCCATAGTACATACACCCTTCAGGCCAAAGAATTTGCACAGTGAGCTTAGTATACAACCCTGTGTGATAGGGATCAAAAAGTGCCTGACTTGGTGCCAAAGAGCAGGGATTCTCATCCTTTTCACATCGCCGGCCTGACCACGCCCCCTGAACAGCTGAGCGGGCCTGGACACGCCCCCGGAACCGGGCACATTTACGACAGCCATAAATGTGCCCACTTCCGCGTTTACAACAGCTGCAGGCGCATTTGCGCATGCATGGGCGCGTTTTACGGCTGACGTAAACGTGTCCGCTTCCACTTCCGGGTGCAGAGGCAATGGGCTGGATGAAAGCATGCTGTGGGCCAGGTGTGGCCCACGAGCCGTAGGTTGGGAACCCCTGCCTAAGAGTATCTCTGGGACCACATAGAAAATAAAGATATTCTGGAGAAAGGAAATTAAGATAGCAGGTGACTGTAAGACAAGTGTCTTCAAGTTTGCAAGTACCCAGGCTAATAATAATAATAATAATAATAATTTTTGAAAAAATACTGTCTGTCCTGGATATTGTGGAAAGACCACTGCTGGAGAAGATACCAATGCGTGGGCCAATTGGTGTGAGATCAGGTACAACTCTGCTTCTTGATTTTGGATCTGACGGCCATCAAAGGTCAGATATATCATCCAACAGGCTCATAGTTTTGAATGTTCTCACTTGGTGCTGGGGACTTGAGACAGCACATTTGGGTTCCTTTGGTCTACTGGGAATTGAGCCCATCTGGGATATTTTCCCACTCTAGGTGGATTACAACATGTTAGAAAAACTTTACAATACAAATTAAACAAATTAAATAAATTATAAATATCAACAGGAACAAAAATGATAACTCACACACACACCCCTTAAAAGAAACTAAAGAACTAGAAACAAATTATCCACATTTTAAAAATAGAGGCAAAATCAGGGCCGGGGACAGAAGAACAATAATAAGCTTCATGTATTTAAATGTGGATTAAGAGATGTTAGGTCCTCAGTGCATTGGTTAATAGACATTGGGAAAGTAACATAATGCCAAAGCCACTTTTTCTGAGATGGCTCAGAATTTGATGGCTCTATGGCTAGTATGCTGTCCAATATGTGTGTAGGGGAAAGTTAGAACTTCTGGGTAATAATCAGTGTGCCAATCTTCAGGACAAGGTGATGGCTTCTCGATTCAAGGTAGTCTTTACTGATACTGATTAACTGGATTTATTACAGTTTGGTTTCCAGCCTGATCTTGGTGCTAGTCTTGGTCACACTGATAAATGGATAACTTATGACAAAACATAGGCAAAATAGAACAAAACACAACGTTTGAATTAACGTCTTGGAGTAGTGGCCTTGTTAGTCTGTGTTTCAGGCATATCAGAAAGAAAGAAAAACACTGCAGCACTTTAAAGACTAACTGCTATATTGTGAATGTGAGCTTTCGTGGATCAAGTCCACTTCATCAGATAGAGGAGTGAGACTTCAAGGCAAGAACTTACATACACCAGATACAGAGGCATAGAGTGATTAATCAGCATGACAGATAAATATGCAAATCAATACAACTTCCTACAGCTCGCAGTAGCAGATGATCTCTGGTTGTTATTTGGATTAGCTCTAAATGATCTCTGGTTGTTATTTGGATTAGCTCAAAATTCATGCCTTGAAGTCTCACTCCTATGTCTAATGAAGTGGACATGATCCACGAAAGCGCACATTAAAAATATAGCAGTTCGTCTCTAAAGTACTGTAGCGTTTTTGTTTTTATTAGTTAACTTCATTTCACTTATTTTGGTTTCATTGTAACTTTGTAAACCATCTTAGAGAGCAATCTCCCCCAAAGGTGGTATAAAAGTATTTTAAATAAACAAAACAAACAAATAAGGTATTTTACCACATTAAGTGGTTGCAGTGTCGAGAACCTATGCGCCAGATGTATAAGCAGATCTAGTGTTCCATTCTAAGCACTAGCCCATTCTCAAGAGTAATTAGGGAATGAGAAGTAGGATTTGAGTTCTCTCCCCAGCCGTTGGATACTGTGACATTGGAGTGCTCTGTGAAAGAGAAGAAGGGACAGGAGGGTTGGTGTTCATGAATTCCTGGATTCTGCTTTTCCTGATTTTGACAAAGAAATGCATGCTTACTGGCCAGAGCTTGGAAGATGTCCTCTTGCTGACCATTATGTTTTTGCGGCTTCCTTTCCTCTCTCAGAGCTGTGTATCTGGTGCGGCACAAAGAGACCCGCCAGCGCTTTGCCATGAAGAAAATCAACAAGCAAAACCTCATTCTGCGCAACCAGATCCAGCAGGCCTTTGTGGAGCGTGACATCCTGACGTTTGCAGAGAACCCTTTTGTGGTCAGCATGTTCTGCTCCTTTGAGACCAAGCGTTACCTCTGCATGGTCATGGAATATGTTGAAGGTAAGCTGGCCAGGAATGAGGAGGGGCCGGCAACCGTCCTCAGGCCAGCTTTAACCTCTGTTGCATTAGAGGTCACCTTTGAAAATGGTGTTGCAAAAACTTTTCAGTGCAGAATCTTACAACATTAATGTAGTCAACATCATTAGTAAGGATCATAAAGCATGTCAGATACCTAGCAAATACAGTAGTGCACATGTCTGCCACAACATCAAATTAACAAACCAGAATCTGCTTATGTACAAGAATTAAAGCAAGAAAGGAGTCATAGCTCAATGGTTAAGCCCACAGGTAGCATTCCCTGATGGCTCCTCAGAGGTTAACTCAATGTCAGTTCCAGACAAATGGGTGGAAAAGCATTCTTCAATATAAAGTTATTGAACATACAGAAGGAAAGCTTTTTGTCCTCATTCATTATGTCCTTTGAGAGTGTCGGGAAGCGGGTGGATAGTAGTGCCCGTAGTCCTTATTTTACTTAGGCTTCTTCGAAACGTCTTTTAACTTAGCAACTCTCCAGAGACTTCTGAAACAAACTTTGCTGACCCGGGATAAATGAAGTCCTGTTATGAATTGCTGAGTGAATAATAAGTCAAACTTGGAGATAATTGTAAATGGCCAGTTCTTGAAATAGGCAAAGGTAAAGGTTCCCCTTGCTTGAAAGCCAGTCGTATCCGACTCTAGGGTTCAGTGCTCATCTCTGTTTCAAAGCCAAAGAGCCAGCGCTGTCTGCTTCTGCAGACATTTCCGTGGTCATGTGGCAGGCATGACTAGACACCAGAGTGCACAGAACGCTGTTACCTTCCCACCAAAGTGGTTCCCTATTTATCTACTTGCAATGTCTTGCTTTTGAACTGCTAGGTTGGCAGGAGCTGGGACAAAGACCGGAGCTCATTCCGTCCTGCAATACTCAGGAATTGAACTGCTGACCTTCCGCCTCCCAGTCAGCGTCTTAGCCATTTAAGCTCCCCCTCTAGGATCTATATTAGGATTGGTACTTTTAAATTTGTTAATACATAATCTGGAGTTAAGAATGAGCAATTCTTAAGGGTTGGTGGTGGACATTTTAGACATTGTATTGTTTTATATGTAACTATGCGTAGTGTGGTGACAGTGGATCCTAATTGGAGTCATTAAATGGTGCACAATAGTGAGAGAATCAAGTTGGAAGGAAAGAGTGAATTCTCCCCACAGCACTGGTTAAACTATGGAATTGGCTATCAGCTAATCTGGGGGAGAAAAATACATGAACTGTAGTTTTGTCAGTGGTGACTAACTTTTGCGAGCCTACATTAACTGCAGTACTGGAGAGAATGTGCATCTAAATTGCTGGGGAGCAGGAGTGAGGTACTGTATGTTGTTGCCCTTATGTCCTGCTTCCCTTCCCAATGCAGAGCCTGGTTGGCCACTGGTAATTTAATTTAATTTTTGTTTGTTTGTTTACCTACCACCCATCTGGGTGATTTACCCACTCTAGGTGGTGTTGAAAGTAGGTCTGGATAATCCTTTGATCTGGTGCAACAGAAGCTCTTATAGGAGCTCCAGTTTCAGATAGTGAACAGGGCAGAGTTGTAAATCCAAAGTAAGAGCAAAAGAATCACCTTCACCATCTCCCTAACTGCAATGCCTTTCTTCTTGCAGGTGGCGACTGTGCCACATTATTGAAGAACATTGGAGCCCTGCCGGTGGAGATGGCCCGCATGTACTTTGCTGAGACTGTCCTCGCCCTGGAGTATCTGCACAACTACGGCATTGTCCACCGGGACCTCAAGCCTGACAAGTACAAAGCTAGAAACTAGGTGTCTCTTGGCTCAAATTGCCAAGAGGGAGGCTGGGGTGATTTTTGCCCATTGCCCTGGCATTTCCACAGCTTCTCCTGCCAGTGCTTGTGGGTATAGACTTGGCTGCGTATCTATTCTCTCAGATGATTGTCTCTGTATTTCTCCCCCCCTCCCCCCTCAGCTTACTCATCACTTCCATGGGGCACATCAAGTTGACTGACTTTGGTCTCTCTAAGATGGGACTCATGAGCCTCACTACCAACCTGTACGAAGGTCACATTGAGAAGGACGCCCGGGAGTTCCTAGATAAGCAGGTGGGATCCTGATTGTAGGAGTTAAAGAGTTTAGGTACATATTGATCAGGTCCAAACCTGATTAACCTTGACTCTAGTGCAACATCAATTACATTGCCTCCATCTAAACCAGTGATGGCAAACCTTTTAGAGACCGAGTGCCCAAACTGCAACCCAAAACCCACTTACCACAAAGTGCCAACATGGCAATAGGGGAGGGAGGAAGCGCTCCCATTGGGCTGCTGAGCAAAGGGGCGGAGTGAAATCTGTGCTGGGGGAGGGAGGAAGCGCTCCCGTTGGACTTCTGGGCAGAGGGCCAGGGGAAACTGTGCTGGGGCAGCCGCACAGGTGCCCACAAGAGAGGGCTTCAAGTGCCACCTCTGGCACACGTGCCATAGGTTCGCCATCACTGATCTAAACCATTTAGTCCAAGGGTGGCAAGGTTGATGGGCTAAATGAGATACATGAACTTAGTAAGACAATGTCTATGCTAGTTGAACTAAGATAGATGCCTTTATAGGTGTGCGGCACCCCAGAATACATTGCACCTGAAGTGATCCTCCGTCAAGGCTACGGGAAACCAGTAGACTGGTGGGCTATGGGCATCATCCTCTACGAGTTTCTGGTGGGCTGTGTTCCTTTCTTTGGAGACACCCCTGAAGAGCTGTTTGGTCAAGTCATCACTGGTATGTGGAGGGAAAGTGTTGGTCATTACGGTCCCCCAGTTGGTACTCACTGGCCTTAGAATTTGCTCCACCTTTGGCTAAGGGAATGAGGTGGGTTCTGCTCATGCAAGGTCATATGTACAAGGGGTTGGAAAAGAGGGACTGGACTTGGTTTGCTTGCTTGTTTAGTGAGTGAGTGTATGGTATATATAGAGGTTATGCAGTTATTAATATACAAGTATACATTTAGCTAAAACAGCAACAAATTCTAGATTAAATAAGCTACTAAATTTAAAATACAAAGTATGGACAACCTCTACTATGGTGTACCCATGGGCAACGCTTTGTTCCAACAGAGCGGCTAAAAGTCTACACACATGGCAGCCAAACCAGATATTGTATCTTGTGATCAAAAACTACAGAGGCAGCAGTTAGATCATTGACAAAAGAGTGGTGTATGAAGAGCACAACTGAGTAGAGAGCATTTTAACTTTAATTTAATTTAATTTAATTTTCACACTTGTATGCTGCCCAATCAGGGAACCCAACTCAGGGAGGCTCACATAGTAAATAAATGATATACACAGTAAATACACAGTAATACAATATACAAAATTCAATCTCTTAGGATGAAGTTGAAGCCTTTCGGCTCAAGAAAGATAGTTTGCTCTCCTGCCCTTTCCGTTGCTACTAATTATACTTGAACTGTGTAACAAATGAAATATGTGTATTGTACTGTACATTTTTTTCTATAAATAGGAATAATTATCTATTGTGTAAGTTGCAGCCATTGTGATTACAGCTGTTTGTACTTAACTTCTGGGGTGAACAGACTCTTCCATTCCACTCTCCTCCATGTTCCAGCCGTTGCAGTCAGGTGGCCATAGCTCTGTTCTTTTCTCTGTGGCTTTCAGATGACATTTTGTGGCCAGAAGGGGAGGAAGCGCTCCCAGCAGACGCTCAGCACCTTATCTCCTGTCTTCTGCAGACCAACCCTCTTCTCCGACTGGGAGCAGGTAGGGAGAGCTGTGGCATAAGATGGTGTTTCTGTGTGATCCAGTTGCCTTCTGAGTTCTCCAGCAGTCATTCTGCTGAAAGCTTTGCAGTTTGTGGGCATGAAATGGTTAACTTGCTGTGGTCCTGATTTCTCAGTTGCACATGTCCTCCATTTGATTTGTGGCAACCTCCAGCAGAGGGCATCAAGGGCTCAGTGTTTGTGTTTCCGCAGGTGGTGCCTACGAGGTGAAACAACATGCATTTTTCAAAGACCTGGATTGGAATGGGCTGCTGAGGCAGAAAGCCGAGTTCATCCCCCACCTGGAATCTGAAGAAGACACCAGTTACTTTGACAGCAAGTGTTAAGCTTTGTATTTCTCTGTCCCAACCCCAGATTATTTTGCTTTAGCAGACATTGGCAAGCCAAATAGCAATTCAGCTTTGCGTCAGCTTGGTTCACAGTCTCTCTCGCAACTGCATTCAGTTTAGGTGTCCACACAAAAGCCCTGGCTTCTTTCAGGGCCAATATCCACAACGACCTCTCAATCCAGTGTGGATTGATCTATGCTCACGGCTTCCTTTCCTGCCCTTCTGCTGATACCCAGCTTTCCTTTGATGGTATGGACTGCTAAAAATGAAGCCACTTTCTTGGCTTTGTCATTGGCCAAACTTACGTCTTCATCGGTGCATGTTTCTGGCAGTAATCCACAGACCAGTAAATGAGCCGGATTCTGTATCCACATTCACACAGCATGTTCTTGTCTGCCAGCAGTCTCCACTTGAGCATGTTAGTCTTCCATTTAGGGACTCCAACCCTCAGCTGATTCAGGGGCCTCCAAGTGACGTAGGGGAGGTTGACTTAGAACATAAGAACAGCCTTGCTGGAACAGGCCACAGCCCATCCAGTCCAGCATTCTGTCTCACACAGTGGCTCACCATTTGCTTCAGGGTATTCCCAAGCAGATGCCTTCACCTGCTTAGGATTCCCTGGAAATGGCATTGAGAGATATCTATCCTGCCTATCTCTCCAACCCGGAGGTTGTTCTTAGGTATCCATAATTATAGCCATTGATACCCTTGTCCTCCATAAACTTGTCTAATCCTTTCTTAAAGATGTCAAGACTGACAGCTGTCACCACTTCTTCTGGCAGGGAGTTCCATAGACCAGTAATCCTCTGGGTGAAAAAGTACTTTCTCTTATTTGTTTGAGAACTAGTACCCAAAAGTTTCATGGAGTGTCCACTAGTTCTAGTGTTATGCGATAGGGAAAACAGTTTTTCCTTATCTACTTTGTCCACACCGTGCATGATTTTATAAACTTCAATCAGGTCACCTCTTAGACGCCGTCGTTCAAGAGTGAAAAGGCCCAACCGTTGCAGCCTCAGATGGTAAGGAAGGTGTTCCAGTCCCCTAATCATTCTGGTTGCTCTCCTCTGCACTTTTTCCAGCTCCATAATATCCTTCTGGAGGTATGGCGACCAGAACTGTACACAGTATTCCAGATGGGGCCTCACCATAGATTTATAAAGAGGCAAAATGACACTTGCTGACTTATTTTCTATACCCTTCCTAATGATCCCTAGCATTGAGTTTGCTTTTTTCACTGCTGAGGCACACTGGGTTGACACCTTCATTGAGCTGTCCACCAGGACTTCCTCAGTCATATCCTCCTTTAATGTTGTTCCTTGTCAAGTGAGCTCCTTCCTCCCTCTTCTAATTTGGTTTTGGTCTTGCGTACCCTCAAGAATCTTTGTTTTTGCCATAAAGCTCTTCCTGGATCTGAGCTGGTGGACTTGAGGCTCATATCCATTCAGAAGATGTTGTGGGGCATTTCCTTGCTTAGTTTTTTCATCATCCGCTGGTACTTCTTTCCTTATCTTAGGTGGAGTGGGTATATTTTATCAACTAGTGTAGGTTTGAGGCATTCTGTCACTATACACATGGCTTCATTAACAGTGATGTCAAAGTTGTATGGAAGTAGGGGGAAAGGGACAGTTTTTCTTGAGAATCCTCAGGAAGAACAACCTTTCAAAGGACCTGCTGGTGGCATTCTACCACTGTACCATAGAGAGTGTGTTAACCTATGGTCTGTGTGTATGGTTTGGGAGTTGTACAGCTAGGGAAAGAACAATGCTGTCCAGGGTCATAAAGACTGCAGAGGGGATAATCGGGCATACTCTTCCCACTCTAGATCAAATCTATGCCGCCAGGTGTTATAAGAAAGCTGTAGAGATTGCGCAAGATAGTACGCATCACGGAAATGATCTCTTTCAGCTTCTGCCTTCTAGAAGAAGGTATAGGGTCATAAAGACCAGGACCAGCCACTTGAGAAATAGTTTCTACCCAAAAGCGGTTCTGGCTTTGAATGCAGTGAAATGCAGTCTATGAGGGAGCTTCTGTATAGAGTTTTTAGAGCCTTAGAGTTTTAGAGCTTTTTAGGGGTTAAATGTGTATATGTGGGGTGAGAATATGTTGATAATTTTGTATGGTTGTATTTTGTTTAGGTTTTGTTGGGTTGATAAGTGTCTCCCCCCCCCCCCCCCAATCTCGCTGTTCTGTGCAGGACAATGACAATAAAGATTTATCTATCTATCATAGTTCTCCATTCACATACACACATATACTGTACTATGCAACACTGTAGTCTGCCTGAATTCACTGGAGTTATTTCAATTTGATATAAATTTTTAAAAATCTCTACAGATGATCTAGTGCTAAACTAACATAACAAAGCAATGATGAAATAATCTAGTGTTAATACAGTTTAAAAAACAACAATACTTTGAGGTGTTCAGGGGGGAAATTATGGGAATGAGTATTCCCACTGTCTCAAAATATTATACTCTAACTATATCACTAGAGATCTACCCAAAGTCATGCTCCCCTCATCCTTGTGTAAAATTGGGGGGGGGGGGGGACTCTCAAAACTCTCCTCCAATACCACATTTCAAATGTGTCTATCCTTCTGTGCTCAGCATTCCGTATGGTCCAGCTCTCACAACCATACATTACTACAGGAAATACCATTGCTTTGACTATGCGGACTTTTGTTTGAAAGCTATGAGAAATTTAGAGAACATAGTTAAAAAAGTAGAGCTAGGATAGGTCTCTAAAGAGCCACTGTCTATCATTATCAACAGAGATGAGTTAAATTGAGCTGATTAGACTTAAAGCAACCCCTTAACGTTATTGTGCCAGTGTTAAACTACTGGCAATAACAATTGTCCCCAGTGTTAAACTACTGCCAATAACAATTGTTGCTATTTGCACTTTCAAAAACCAGGTTAAAAAGCAAATACCCTGAAGGATATTTAACTAGGAATTCCTGCGTTGGCAGGAGGCTGGACTAAATCAATCTCAGGATCACTTTCAACCATATATTTCTGTGTTTCTTTGAGATGTGTGTTCAAAGTTTTAGTTTTCATCTTGAGGGACATTGCCATTTTCTGTGCCAAACACATATCAAGTGCAGAAATGCAGCTACCAACATGCCCCTGTCCTTTTTTTAGAAGGGCTTACCAGAATTAGAGAGACCTCCAGCAATGGGGTGGGTGGGAGGGAATCACACTTCCTCCATATCTCTGTGACCTTCATGAGCTAAAGTTTTCCTTTCCAGCTCGCTCTGATCGTTATCACCACATTAACTCCTACGATGATGATGATACAACCGAAGATGAACCTGTGGAAATACGGCAGTTTTCATCTTGCTCCCCCAGATTCAGCAAGGTGGGGTTTAAATTTGCTTTTGGTTTTTTTTTATATCCCAGAACTGGTAAAGTGTAACTTTCTAATGAGGGAGTGGTTGTGAAAATCTCTGGTTGAAAAATTCCTGTAATCAGCTTGCCCAATCAGTATATCTTGCTTCCTTTCCTACACAGTGGAGAAGAGATTTGATTTTGATTTTGATTTGAATTTTAATTTATATACCGCAATTCTCTGCTCAAGGGGCGACTCAATGCGTTTTACAAGTTACAAGTTCACAAGTTACAGCATTAAAAATATCACAAAAAATCTTAACCTATAAAACCAAGGGTTAACCGTTGGAACTTGCTATAGGTTGCTATGCCTCGCCCTACTTGCCTGCACTCACCCTTCATGCACACAGCCGATCTGGGTCCGCAGGTCAACAAAGGATTGAGAAAACAGGCAGTGGGGCAACAGCCCCACAAACGCGAAAAAAGGGAAACAACTTCATTTCCCAACATTCCTTGTGCCGTGCCGCGCCAGAGCCAATCAGGCTGAGAGGCTCTCACACGGCGCGGCGCAAGGAACGTTCGGAAATGCGCCGCAGCCAATCAAAAGAAAACCGTTTAAAAAAATGCAGCAGAAACACAAAGCACAAACCCATAACTACAAGCCCCAGACCTGGGGCGATCATGGCGCGCAGGACGCTGAGGAAGCCGGTGCCCAAAAATTAAAACAAAACAAAATAAACCACCGGGAGAGCAAGTCCGCCAAGCCGCGGGAACCAAAGCCCCCCTCCCCATCGGCGCCTGAAGCTCCTAATCAGAGTTTCCCCTTTAATATCACTGGGTGGGGGGGTGTTGTGCTCCCCCTCTCTACTGGCTCCCCTGGGGTTGAGAGGGTTGGGGGGACCAAAGGAGCCTGTCTCCCCAACCCTCCTGACCCCAGGGGACCTGGCAGAGAGGGGATTCCCCTCCCCACACACACACATGCCCCATATTAAAGAGAAGAAACCAAGCGGTTACTTCTCTTTAAAAATGGAGTTGGGGGGGGGAATCCCCCTCTCTGATGGCTCTCCTGGGTCCGGAAGGGTTGGGGAGACAGACCCCTTTTCTCAACCCAACCCTCCCAAACCCAAGGAAGCCAGCGGAGAGGGGGATCACAAACCCCCGCCCCCTGATATTAAAGGGGAAACCCCAGTTGAGATTTCCCTTTTAATATCAGAGGGTAGCCTGGATTCCATTCCCTCTCCTGGGTCCCATGAGTCTGGAAGGTTTGGGGGGACAAAAGGAGCCTGTCTCCCCAACCCTCCTGACCCCAGGGGACCTGGCAGAGATGGAATTCCCCTCCCCCCCACACACACATGCCCCATATTAAAGAGAAGAAACCAAGCGGTTACTTCTCTTTAAAAACGGAGTTTGGGGGGGAGGAATCCCCCTCTCCGATGGCTCTCCTGGGTCCGGAAGGGTTGGGGAGACAGACCCCTTTTCTCAACCCAACCCTCCCAAACCCAAGGAAGCCAGCGGAGAGGGGGATAACACACACACCCTGATATTAAAGGGGAAACCCCAATTGAGATTTCCCTTTTAATATCAGAGGGTGGCCTGGATTCGATCCCCTCTCCTGGGTCCCATGAGTCTGGAAGGTTTGGGGGGACAAAAGGAGCCTGTCCCCCCAAGCCTTCCAGAGCCAGGGGAGACAGCAGAGAGGGGATCCCCCCGTAGAACACCAAAAAACACAAATACAAACAATCAAAAACATTCAAAAATACACAAAAACAAATAAAAATAACATCAACAAACAATACAAAGTAACCAACAACAAACATTTCCAAACACACCCAGCACCCAGCCAAACACCACAAGATCCAACCACCACCACCACCACCACCAAATAAAGAAAAACAGCAAACTCACCACCACACGACCTCACACCACAACAACTGGAAAAGAAATGAATAAAGAAAGAGACTACTTACTGGAAGAAGCTCCACCCAGAGGCCACGAGAGAAAAAACAGTCAAAATACAAGATAAGCCCTACCAGCAGCACTTGCTGCCCACAATAATAATAAAAATTCAAAAAGACACAATAGCCCCACACAAAAGGCCCCAAGAGTAAAAACAAGTAAAAACAAATAACACAAAATCACAATTTTACACAAATCAAAAACAGATGTCAATAAAATAAAATAAAAACTATTCAAAAATCCTGTGCTGAATTTTTACTCAAATAAAAAGCAAAAACATCAATACACAGTTTAAGAACATTTATTGTGAAAAACATGTACTTTCACATTTTAAAAATTATTACCTACGGTACAACAATTTTAAAAAATACATACTAAAAAATATTGGGTTAAATAATTTTTTCCGAAAAAGTATATCATCCTTTATTCTTTTTTTCATCTACAAAACCAAAACACCAAACAAAACTCATCACAGTTTATAACAGGCCATCAAAAAAATTTGTATAAATAAAACTTTTAAAAAATTTAATTATAGACTAACCTCTTCTTTACAAACATTAACAACAACAACAACAAAAACTTTCCAACACCATTTAAAACAGCCCGGCAACGCCGGGCAACCTTTGCTAGTACAGTATATCACAGTGCAATACAGTAAATACAATAAAATACAGTTACGCAATAAAACAATTCAATTCAAAAAGCAAGTACAAGCTCTAGCTCACGTCATAGCAACGTCCGGGCTGAACACAAAGTACACTTCCCTGAGCCAATGGAGAAGAAACAGAAAGTCGTTGGGTGCAGCAGCAGGCACACCTGGCTCCCACCTCTAGGGGCATTGGAGTGGCCCCAGAGCGAGCCCGAAGGTCCTCTGGTGCAGCGTCCGTGTCAGCTTTTCTCCCCTCCGGGCCAGGCGGGGGGCGGAGGCAGCGACAGGCAACGGGTGCACCTGGCTCCCATCTCCGGGGGCATTGGAGTGGCCCCAGAGAGAGCCCGAAGGTCCTCCGGTGCGGCGTCCATGTCGGCTTTTCTCCCCTCTGGGCCAGGCAGGGGGTGGAGGCAGGCAACGGGCGCACCTGGCTCCTATCTCTGAGGCGTTGTAGTGGCCCCAGAGAGAGCCCGAAGGTCCTCTGGTGCGGCGTCCATGTTGGCTTTTCTCCCCTCTGGGCCAGGCAGGGCTCGTAGGGGTGGAGGCAGCGGCAGGCAACGGGCGCACCTGGCTCCCATCTCCGGGGCATTGGAGTGGCCCCGGAGAGAGCCCGAAGGTAAGAACAGCTAAGAACACAATAGTCTCCCATGAGGACACTGTGGGGATAGTTGGTATAACTCAGTGGTTTGGAGCACCTGGTTGGGAGTTTTGAACCCTCCCCACTGTCCCTGTAACTTCTGGGAGAAAAATTAGCCAACATCATCTAAGGCAGTGATAGCAAATCCTTGGCACTCCAGATGTTCTTGAACTTCAATCCCCAGAATCCCTGAGCAGCAGGAATGCTTACTTGGGCTTCTGGTAATTGAAGTCTAAGAACACCTGGAGTGCCAAGGTTCGCCGTCACTGATCTAGGGCAGGGGTCAGCAAACTTGGCTCTCCAGCTGTTCTTGGATTTCAATTCCCAGAAGCTCAAGTCAGTTTGCCTGCTGATCAGGGCTTCTGGGAACTGAAGTCCAAGAACATCTGGAGAGCCAAATTTGCTGACCCCTGATTCTAGGGCAGCCTCATCTGGGCAAGTGTGACTGGTAAGGCTACAATGGGATGCCACCATTGCAGCCTTTGGCAAGTTGCAGAGTCTCATAGCACCCCCATGAGGAAAAGGTAAACCATGTCTAAGTACAGTCAGTGGTACCTCATACAACAATTTTAATCTGTTCCATGGGGCTCATTGTTGTATGAAACAATTGCTATACGATGCATTCATTGTATAGCGATTTTCCCTATGGGATGCATAGTACGGCAATTTTTATTTATTTTAATTTTTGGCCAAGTGGTTTTTCCCATTGAAAAATTGTTGTACGATTTTTTCCATAGGGAAAATTATTATTGGGGGGACACCATTTCCCCCAAAAAACAACAACAACAACAACACACACCCTAATTGTTATACAATTTCCTTGCTATACGGGGCGATTGTTGTATGAGGTTCCACTGTACTTTATAGCTAGAAAACCTTAAAAGCATAGTTGTAATTCAGAAATGATTTTACAGAATGTAATTATTAATGTCTTTTATTTGTTTTTGGGTTGGGAGCAGTTTTTTCCCCCATATGTGTGTTTGGATGGCCATGTGTTGTGATAATGCCATTTGGGTCCTTCGTATGACATGTTTCTGTACATCTGTCCTTTATGGCAAGCACATCCTTGATACATGTTATTTTTCCTATTGCTTTTATTCCCCCCTCCTTGCCATGCCCCTTCCTCCCACAATCTCCAGGTGTATAGCAGCATGGAGCACCTGTCCCAGCATGAGCAGAAGACTTCTGGTGTCACCAAGCACGACCAAAGCAACAAGCACAAGGACGAGAAGCTGGGCAAACGCGAAAGCCTTGGCAACTTCACTCTTCGAGACAAGAGCTGGCGCACCAACTCTCCGGAAATGTGAGTCCCTCTCTTGGGTCTGTAGTGCATGTTTCTTCTTCACAACTTCAGTAGGTCACCTGATGGGTGGGGAGAAGGGGAAGGCCACATCGATCTGGTCCTCATCCCCAAGAGATAAATATGGAAGATGGGAATTTGGGGGACCCTCTGCATAGCAGAGGTTTGGACATCTCCGGCTGTTAATCAGTGACGAGGGAAAGGAACTCTCTAGCCTGGCCGTGGCGAACCTATGGCATGCGTGCCAGAGGTGGCACTCGGAGGTCTCTCTGTGGGCACCTGTGCGGTTGCCCCAACACAGAGTTTATTATCCAGCAGCCCAATGGGAGCACTTCCTCCCTGCTTCCAGTACAGAGTTCACCCGCCCCTCTGCCCAGCACCCCAATGGGAGCGGTTCCTCCCTCCCCCCAGCACAGAGTTCGCCCCGCCCCTCTACCCAGCAGCCCAATAGGAGCATATCCTTCCCTGTTGCTGTGTTGGCACTTTGTGATAAATAAGTGGATTTTGGGTTGCATTCTGGGCACTCAGTCTCTAAAGGGTTCGTCATCACTGCGTTCTTTCACAGAGCTTGTAAAAATTGCACCTTTTTGGATTACTGTTTCAGCTAGCATGGCAGACTTTTCAGTAATTTTCTTCTAAACAACTGTTAAAGATACAGTCGCCCTGTCCTCCTTTTCATTTGATCACCCTACCAATCATAAATCAGGGATGTTTAGTAATTTCATATCAGTCTAAGCCAGGAGTTCTCAACCTTTTAAAGCCGGGGGCCAGGTCACTCTCCCTCAGACAGCTTTGGAGGCCGGATGGCCATTTTGCTCTTCCTCCACTACATGGCACTTCCTGGTGTAGTGGAGGCAGTGGGTTGGGGGCACATGAAATGGTGCCACTGGCCACAGGTTGAGAATCCCTGGTATGAGCAAAGCAATTTGTTAATTCATCTATTTAATTAAACTATATTTTCATGCTGTTCAGATGTTAGATTAAACTGCATTTTCTTTGTAGAAGATTATATTGTTATTCTGCAATCACCACTCCACGGACACAAATTCTGCAAGGGATCCAGACAATATCATTTCCCCTTTTACAACAGTTTTATGTTTTCATGCCATTTCCTCTACCTTCCCTTACGCCCCACCCCAAAAAAAACGATTAAGGAAGGAAAGATGGAATAACTGCACAATGATTTTTGATTGGTAGTGCTGAGAGCTGTCCATCTCAAAGCATCCTAGGTGATTTTTTTTCTTTGAAACAACAGAAAAAGTTGTAGATAATCTAAACCGGGGTTCCCAACCTTTTCAAGCTGGGTGCCGAGTCACACTCTCTCAGTCAGCTTCAAGGGCTGGATGGTTATTTTGCCCTGCCTGCACAATGGGGGTGGCTGTTTTGTCCCAACAGCTTCAAAGGGGTGGCCATTTTGTTTCTCGAATGCCCTTGGAGGGGCACATGAAATGATGCCATGGGCTGTATCCAGCCCATGAGCCTTAGGTTGGGAACCCCTGATCTAAAGAAACATTTTACTTTGTTTGAAGGAGGAAATGTTCATATTCATTCTCTATCTCAGTAACATGCCAGGCACAGCCTCAAACACTAGCTTAAGTTTCCGGTGATTAAAATTTGTCATGACTTACAAAGACTTTACCAAAAATGAAATAAAATAAAAGCTTTAGTGGTTTGTCACATTGTAATAAAAACAAGCTACAGGTGAAACTTGGGAAAATTAGAATATTGTGCAAATGTTCATTCAGTTCAGTAATGCAACTTAAAAGGTGAAACAAATAGATGAGATAGAATCATTGCATGCAAAGCGAGATAGTTCAATCCTTACTTTGTTATAATATTGATGCTTATGGCTTACAGCTTATGAAAACCCCAACCCTCCAATCTCATGTGCCCCATAATCATCACATAATCTCATGTACGCTGTACGCCATGATCATCACAATTATAACGAATTAAGGCATGACATCTCTCGCTTTGCATGTAGTGAGTCTATCTCATATATTTGTTTCACTTTTTAAGTGAAATGAATGAACATTTGCACAATATTCTAATTTTATGAGTTTCACCTGTATATCACTCAGTCCTGGCAAACTTTGACTCCAGTGATGTCTGCAAGATAGGTCTGACCTCAGATGTTTGGAGCTCACCCAGCTTGTTTGCTTTTGTCTCATAGGAAACGTCTCTCTGCCTCGGAGTCATCGTACACTGAGAGTGATTCTAGCTCCCCATTGGGGGCGCGTCGCCGCTTTTCAGCACTGATGGACACCAACCGCTTTGCTGTTCCACTGGAAAGTGAGAGCGAGACCCTCAGCAAGGGAACTGAAAAGACTCCGGCAGAAAATGGGCCTGTAGGAGTTACCTCACAAGCTGAAAGCAAGGAGGGCAAAGAGGGAGCAACAGGAGAGGCCAGGCCATGCTCTGCCTCTGTGGAGACTGAGACAGGTAGGTTTATGGTGAAAGTGAGCCAAAATGGGTCTTTTACAAAAAGCCACTGCTCTGAGGGTAAGGGAAAATTGCCACCTTTAGAAGCCTAGCCTGCTTGTTACGCAAGACCTAAACAGGCTCTTGGAACTTTATAGAACAGGGGTTCCCAACCTACGGTCCGGATCCGGCCCCCCACACCAATTCATAAGAACATAAGAACAGCCTTGCTGGAACAGGCCACAGAAGCCCATCCAGTCCAGCATTCTGTCTCACACAGTGGCTCACCATTTCCTTCAGGGTATTCCCAAGCAGATGCCTTCACCTGCTTAGGATTCCCTGGAAATGATATTGAGAGATATCCTGCCTATCTCTCCAACCCGGAGGTTGTCCTTAAGTATCCATAATTATAGCCATTGATACCCTTGTCCTCCATGAACTTGTCTAATTCTTTCTTAAAGCTGTCAAGACTGACAGCTGTCACCACTTCTTCTGGCAGGGAGTTCCATAAACCAGTGATCCTCTGGGTAAAAAAGTACTTTCTCTGATTTGTTTGAGAACTAGTACCCAAAAGTTTCATCGAGTGTCCCCTAGTTCTAGTGTTATGCGATAGGGAAAACAGTTTTTCCTTATCTACTTTGTCCACACCGTGCATGATTTTATAAACTTCAATCAGGTCACCTCTTAGAGGTCGTCGTTCAAGAGTGAAGAGGCCCAACCGTTGCAGCCTCAGATGGTAAGGAAGGTGTTCCAGTCCCCTAATCATTCTGGTTGCCCTCCTCTGCACTTTCTCCAGCTCCATAATATCCTTCTGGAGGTATGGCGACCAGAACTGTACACAGTATTCCAGATGGGGCCTCACCATAGATTTATAAAGAGGCAAAATGACACTTGCTGACTTATTTTCTATACCCTTCCTCATCTGGCCTACACTGCCCACGCTGCTCCCGGAACCTGAGGTGAAACATGCCCGTGTATGGGCAGAACTTGCCATCAATGACCCGCGGCTGTCATAATCATGTTTATGCCCGTGCATGCCCAGGTGCGTTTTACTTCCACTTCCAGGTGGGAAGAACCATGTGACTGGCCTGCTCGACCACGTGACCGGCCCATGGCCCGAAAAGGCTGGGAACCCTTGTCATAGAATCACTGGGTTGGAAGGGGCCTTTTGGGCCATCCGGTCCAACCCCTTGCTCGATGCAGGAATCTGAATCCAAGCAGATATGACAGAGGGTTGTCCAATTCTCTTGAATGCCTCCCGTGTTGGAGCGCTCAACATCTCTCGAGGTAGTTCCACTGCCATACTGCTCTAACCCTTAAGAAGCTTTCCCTAATATTCAGCCTGTATCTGGCTTCCAAAATTTCTTCTCCTTTTCATCTTCTAATGCAGGGGTGCCCAAACTATGGCCTGGGGGCTGGATCCGGCCCCAACGCCAATTCATCTGGCCCACTAAGCCCTTGTCACTCCTGGAAGCGGAAGTAAAACGCGCCTGTACGGGCACGTTTTACTTCTGCTTCCAGGAGCGACGAGGGCTTTGTGGGCCGGATGAATTGGCGTTGGGGGCCAGTACCTGCCCCTGGGCCATAGTGACCAACTCCCTGAACCACATGACTGGCACGGGGCCCAAAAAGTTTGGGCACCCCTGCTCTAATGAGTAGATGTCAGATCATCTGGAGCAAACAGGAGCTCACTGCTAGTAACTTAAATCACAACTGAACGGTGCTCCACTCCTCCCGGTTTCCCAGACCCGGGGGAGGAGCTCCGGGCTTCGGCGTTGGCAGCCCCTTGCTTGAAAAGGTTGGGAACCTCTCTTCCACTTTCCATTTCTCATATGGAGGATTTATTGCAATAAGAAGGCTAACAAACCAGTGTGTCTGAATTACTGTGTTGTGTCTGACACTTTTGGTCATTTTGTGGATTTTGGATAAAAACATTTAATTATGGTTTGACTCATGGATTAGAAGTGTGTGTATTTCTCATATTTTGCTCCCCTGATTAGTACCTGAAAATTACCTGCTTTCTGAAGACCACTGCTTCATTTGAATTATGGGCAGGATAGTTCTGACTGCATAACGCTGTCAACAAACGTTACAATGAGTGACATGCCCATCATGCCTCTGATGGGGTTTATTCTCCCCTCCTTCCTTTCCTCTCCCCTCCACCAATTTGTTTACGCTTAAGAGCAGGGGTTCCCAACCTTTTCAAGCCAGGGCCTGGGTCATGCTCTCTCTGTCAGCTTTGAAGGCTGTACACTATTTTGCCCTGCCTGCCTGGTAACAACTTCAAAGGGGTGGCCATTTTGTTTCTTGAATGCCCTTGGAGGCATGGGGGACCACATGAAATGGTGTTGTAGGCCAGATCCGGCCCACATGCCTTAGGTTGGGAACCCCTGCACAAGAGCTTATGTGCTGCCTCCCTTGTGCCACCAAAACAAGGCAGCACTCATGCATTCTCTTTCCAGTGAACTAGACAGACAGTGGTGGATGTCTCTTTACTGCAGAAATGCCCTGTCGTTTCATTAAGCTGTTAAAAAAATGTGACTCACATTTTTCCTTTATTTTTTGGTACACAGTTGGTAGATTTGTTCTAGTTTTGTGAAGTCAGTGCACTTCACCAGTCTAGTGCAAAAGTGTGGACGTGCATACACACCCATGTTCTCATTGCCATGTTCTCATTGTAGGAACACTCCCTTCCCTCCGTGCATTGTGTAGGATTGTGACTTCACACAACTGGCACTAGTAGCTGTAATCTATCAATGATGACATAGTGCAGGGGTTTTCAACCTACGGCCTACGGCACCAAATAATCCGTCCTCCGACCTTGCTCCAGTTGCCGCCACCAGAATTGGCCACGGACTCATTTACAGCCATCATAAGCGTGTTTACAACAGCCGCGGATGCATTTCGTGGCAGAGTTTATGGCGGGGGAAACCACCAGTCTGGCCCACTCAACTGCCTAAGGGTGTGTGGTCTAGCCCATGGCTTTAAAAGGTTGAGAACCCCTGGCATAGTGCTATGAATAATAGTCTATGATGGTGGAGAGCACTTTGGTGTAAAGACCAGACAATGATTAGCCAGCACACCTACACATGCCAGTCTCAGGAATCTGCAGCCTGCATACAACAAACCTACATCTCGGTGTTGGACCTACCATTCAGTTGTAACAGGTCAGACCTGTATCATTTTTTCTCCCTTGCGTCAGACACATCCTTTGTTAAGTGTTCAAAGGCTCTACAAAATTTTCAAAACAGTGCTGCAGTTATTCTTCTTGTAAATTGGGTGTATATGAGGAAACCAGCCAATGGCTAATTTGAGCGCAGGCCTGTCTGATATTGAGTGAGGTTTTATGGCTGTAAATGTCTAGGAAATTCTAAAACCACGCCTTAAAAACCCAGCTTCTTGAGACATAACTGTCAGGAAGCAGTTAAGATCGGGCAAATGTGTTCTTCAGCTATGGATGTATAATAAGACAGTGCAGTGAGGTCTGTCCCAAGGTGATTTTGCCCAGGCCTTTCATGGTACCCTTGGAGAGGATAAGAGGGTGGAATAAGAGATGTCTGTACATTTGGGGGAAATGGGGGAGGTGGTGTTAGTTTTCCAGCTGCCCCAGCCAGTGTGCCACTAGCCATGTGGGTTGGAGATTATGGAATTTGTTGTCTAGCAGAATACATTTCCACAGCTCTGCCCCCAGCTGTTATATATGTTTAATATAAAAAAGAACTGTGTTTCCAGTGATTCGCCAGCAAGTATAGCAGGATTGTGTTGTCATTGTCCCCACCCCACCCCAAACCTAACAGCATGCCTTCAAATTTGTGGTGTGATGGCCCTAGTTGTGCTCTAGCAGGTTAATCTAGTCTATGGCATTGGGTTGCCTATGAAGACCGTAGGCAGCCATGCAGCTTGATAGAAGCCAATGGTGGCAGCCTTGCAGCATGGCAACAGCAACGTCTGGCGCATACAATAGCGTCCTTGGGTACTCAGAATGCTAGTCGTCACCTCCTCTTCCCTTTTCTCACCATCCCTATGAGTTTGGTAGCCAAAGTGGAACTTGGAGCAGTGGCTTCTCACAGGTCCACCAGAATACGCTACTGGATGCCCTACCTTCACCAAATGAGAAGCTATGGATGGGCAGAATTGCCCTGAGTGTAGGGCAGCTACCAGCCATATGAAGAGGAGAGCTGATTCTGTGGGCAGTGTGCCTGAAAATGTCCTCTGGGATGTGGTGGTGGTGGTGGGCAGTCCCTCTCTGGCCCTGTGGACCTTGTTTGAAGGCAAAGGGTCCTGAAGCTTGGTCCTGTGATGTAGGACTTGAGTCATCCTCCCTCTCTCTCCACTCCCCACTAGGCAATAAGTCAAAAGCGGGTGACCTACAGCCCCCAAAGGAGCTGGACCCATCAGCCCCCAAAGCTACCAATGACTTGGTGCTGCGTCGGGCCCGGCACCAACAGCTCTCAGGGGACTCTACGGCTGAGAAGCGCAGCTCCCGCACAGGGGGCAAGGTCATCAAATCTGCCTCAGCTACTGCGCTGTCCGTCATTATCCCCACAGGTACGGCCCTCCTCCTTTTGCCCCTCCACCCCACACACACATATCCAGGCATATCAACCCCCCACCCCACCCGTGCTAATGGCATCCCACTTTGAGCCTAACTCTCACGTACCCCCAGACCTCCCTACCTCTGATGATACAAGGCTGTTCATCCGCTCTCCTCTCCTGTATTGTTTATGTGTTCCACCTACCCTTGCACAGACCTGTTCCCCCAAAAAATATCATCCCTTAATATGATCCTGATCAAGACTCTCCAGACCAGCACCCCATAGATCCTCTGTCTTATGTTAGTGAGGAATAAACATCTCTCATGGCAGGCATGGCTTTCCTACCCTCAGCAGATCTCTGCCTTTCTGTCCTGCATGTTGTACCTGTCCTTCACATACCGGTAGTTGCTGGGCTGTGTGTATTCTGCAATCTCCCTTTGGGACAGGAATTCTGCACCCTGCAGTTTATGCAAATGGAGCAAATTTGCATGGTACGTTGTCCTTTGCATGATGTATATTTTGCAGCTTCTACTTTTGCATAGCTTATTCATCTTCTGTTGTTTAAGAGGAGAGAGAAGTGACAGGTCTCCTCCTGACCACTAGGCATCTCATCCAGTCACCCTTCTGATATTTCATATTTTCAGCATATTTCAGGAGCAACCAGAGCTAGGAATGCTTGGGATGCTGAAAGATGTCATTCTGCAGCTTTCCGTTGCACTGTGCATGCAGCCCTTGCCTTTCTGTGATGTCGTTCAGTCCTGCGCGCTTAAGTGAAGAGGGAAGGACAAGAACTCCGGAGTATGCACCTCTGTTAGAAACTCTATATTGCGTTTCCAGTAGGAGGAATACGCACCAGGCTTCATTTGCCTGTGGGACCACCAGCAGCACATCACTCTGCCGTGCTGGATACTGATCCTAAAATACCACTGGGGCAAAGCTGAATGTGCCCTAAACTATCTCAGCTTCCCAAGGATCAGGTTCTGTATTGTTTCCCTGCTGCCAGAAGGTCCTGAGAAAGGAGTGGAAATAAAAGGAGGCCAGAGTGAACCTGGCTACAAAGAACAACTGTTTGGCTAGAGAAGAAGAGGCTGTTATTATACGTTTGCCCCATAAACGTGCAGAGGACCTTTTTTCTTACCCGTCCATTCTTCCTCCTTGCAGTGGAACAGCACAGCAGCTCCCCTCTGGCCAGCCCAATGTCTCCCCGTTCACTCTCCTCTAACCCATCATCCCGGGATTCCTCCCCATCACGGGACTATTCACCTGCTGTCACCAGCTTGCGCTCACCCATTACAATCCAGCGTTCAGGGAAGAAGTACGGCTTCACGCTGCGTGCCATCCGAGTCTACATGGGTGACAGCGACGTCTACAGTGTCCACCACATTGTCTGGGTAAGCTTGCCTGCCCCTTCCTGGCAGCACAGGAGCCTGAGTAGGCCAGGCTTGGTAAGACAATCCATGAAAGAGCTGCCTCTTTTTCTCCAGTGGTCAGCTGGGCCTGTTGGTGTCAAGGGGACAAGTTGTGGGGCTAAAATGGCCTACACCAGGGGTGCCCAAATTACAGCCCACTGGTCGGATCGGGCCCCGACACCAGTTCATCCGGCCCACACCGCCCTCTTCACTCCCGGAAGCAGAAGTAAAATGTGCCCGTATGGGAGTGATGAGGGCGGCATGGGCCAGATAAATTGGTGCTGGTGCCAGATCCGGCCCGTGGGCTGTAGTTTGGGCACCCCTGGTTTAAGTAGAGAAAATGGCAGCTTAAAATCTATCTCATCCCGTTGCAAAACAGATTACAAGACGTGTTTTACTTCTGGTGGGAGGAACCACATGACCGGCCCTGCTGAATGGCCCACGGCTAGAAAAGTTTGAGCACCCCTGGCCTACACAGTAGCCTTGAGGCCCTTCCTCGGTTCCTGCCTCCCTCAATCTTTCTTTTCCCCCTGGCAGCACGTGGAGGAAGGAGGCCCGGCCCATGACGCAGGTTTGTGTGCAGGAGACCTCATCACCCACGTCAATGGAGAGCCTGTGCATGGGCTGGTGCACACTGAGGTGGTGGAGCTCATCCTGAAGGTAGGCAGTAATGGGTCACCCCCACAGTAGCTGAGGCCTAATGGGGTTAGAAACAAAGGCTGTGGTCACACAGCCCGTTACCCTTTCCTCTCCTTAGAGTGGAAACAAGGTGATGGTGACCACCACACCCTTTGAAAACACCTCCATCCGGATCGGGCCAGCCCGCAAAAGCAGCTACAAGTCCAAGATGGCCAGGAGGAACAAGAGGAGCACCAGCAAAGAAGGACAGGAGAGGTGAGATACAGAGTGGGAGGAGGAGGAGGAGGGGAAACCGTATTGAGAAGATGGTCTCTTGAATGCAGTGCAGTCCCCTTTCAAGTTAACCCCAGGTGCAGCCTGTGGTCAAAGCTGTGAAGTGTCTCGCCCACAAAAGGCAGGGGAGACTCCTCCTTGTGCAGACCACAAAACCACTAGTAAGCGATCTCTTTCCTCCCTTCCTTCCTCATCAGCAAGAAGCGCAGCTCCCTCTTCCGCAAGATCACCAAGCAGTCCAATCTGCTGCATACTAGCCGCAGCTTGTCGTCCCTGAACCGCTCACTCTCCTCCAGTGACAGCTTGCCTGGTTCGCCCACCCATGGCTTGGGTGCCCGCTCACCTACCCAGAGCCTGCGCTCCACACCAGACTCTGCCTACCTAGGTAGGTACCTAGGGCAGCTGTGGGAGAGAGTGGGTGGAGTACAGTCACTCCTGATCGGCCCTCATGGGAAAAGATGGATGGGCCATTGGCATACAAGGGAATGCTACTTTTCGATCCGTAGAGTGCAGCCAAGGCTGAACTCAGCTGATGACTGGGACTAAATCAATTTCTCACCAGGCATGGGACCTTTAGAAAGGGGTGGATGACACTGAGGTGATTTAACCAGGTTGTGACTTCTCTTCCGTACTGATTAGTGGGAAATGCCTATGGGGCAGTCCTCAAAATGGTCTTTATGCATCTCTTATCTTCAGGCTACATAATATTGATTATGGTCATGCCCTGTACAGGTGAAACTCGGAAAATTAGAATATCGTGCAAATGTTCATTCATTTCACTTAAAAGGTGAAACAAATATATGAGATAGACTCACTACATGCAAAGCGAGAGATGTCATGCCTTAATCTATATATAAAAAACAGAAGAGTTTTTTTGTATGTGCTCCAAAGGCTCCCACACTCCTGGACCGATCCCGCTGGAATTTGACACATACATACTTGGGCTTGGGAGATCAGCACTGCGGGGGTCTTGAAACCCGGGGGGGGGTATGCTCCCCAAATTGGGATGCAATTGATCTATACAATGTGTGTGTTTTCCAGTGATGTAACTGAGCTGTTGTCATAGTCTCAGGTAGGTTGAGATTGTGACATCATCTGACTAGCTCAGCTATAGCCCTCTGAGCTCAGCTGTAGTTTTCACAGTAGGTGGAAGGCAAATGGGCATGCGAGATCAGCACTGTAAGTGACCATTGACGGAGAAGTGGGATGGGTGAGGGAAGAGAAAGATGGAGGAAGGGAGGCAGGAGTGACCCACATACACCCCACAATGTTTCCAAGAGGGAAAGGCTGGCTGACGTTAAAGAAAGGGAAAACCCGAGCAAAGCCGGGTAATCAGCTAGTTTGTTATAATTGTGATGATCATGGCGTACAGCGTACATGAGATTATGTGATGATTATGGGGTACATGAGATTGGGGGGTTGGGGTTTTCATAAGCTGTAAGCCATAAGCATCAATATTATAACAAAGTAAGGCTTGAACTATCTCGCTTTTCATGTAATGAGTCTATCTCATATATATTTCTTTCACCTTTTAAGTTGCATTACTGAGCTGAATGAACATTTGCACGATATTCTAATTTTCCATGTTTCGCCTGTAGGTCCACTCAGACATCATAAGATCATAGGGTGAGCCCAGGTGGAGAATTGTTGTACAACATTCAAAGCAGTTTGGCAACTCATTTTGGAAATCTGCTTTTTACATGTGGGGATTTAAAATTGTAGTGAGAACTACCTGTACTGCATGACGCCAAGCTGACCCAACAATCTGTTTGCAATAGTCTCCTGATAAATGCTCCCAGGATAATTTTACAGGCCGGACGAGAAAGCTTCTGATATACCTATCTCCCTAAATACAGAGGTGGCAGTCCACTGGCTATTAAGAGCTGGAGGCAAGCAAGGGTAGCCATTATTAAGATTCACCCTCTGACGTTGTACAAATTTGAGCTACAACTCCCAGGATTCTCCATTAGGAATTTCCCATGTCGGGAATTCTAGGAGTTTTCTTTCAAAAACCCAAATCTGCACAGTCCTGTTGCCTTCCTCAGACTTAAACAGTAGGCTGTGGAGTTTTGAGGATTATGTTCCAACATATTTGGAGGAGACCAGGCAGAGCTTGGAAGTAACATGTTGCAAGCAACGCAATCATCTGTTATGATGAAGTTCCCATAACACTGGCGGTAAAATGAAATTACACCCCAAAGCTTAATGAGTGGAAGCATACTGTATGTACCCTTTGGTTAGTGGTGGGAATCAGCAGGTTTGCACCAGTACACACGTACTGGTAGTAAAAATGGCTGGCCCCGCCCATCTCCACACCCTGCCCACCTAGAAGAGGCTTCAGAGGGGGCTGGCTCCATTTCCCCCTTCCTCAAAGGCTTTTTCTGGGCTCCGTTTCACCCCAAAGTGCATCTCCAGCCATTATGGAGTGGCTGGGGAGGCACTTTGGGGTGAAACAGAGCCCAGGAAAAGCCTTGGACGAAGAGGAAAATGGCTTCAGATGTTCGCTATAGAGTGATGAAAATAGAAGAGGCTTCTATTTTCATAGCTCTATAGCAAAGAGCAGTCACATGACCAACAGACCACGCCCACTTGGTCACATGACCACGCCCACAGCGTGGTAGGAATTTTTTTTCATGCCCACCGCTGCCTTTGGTGTGTCAGTGATCAATATTTTCTAATTCTTAAGGGCATTAAAGTAGATTTAGGAGCATTTTTGGCATTTTCCTCAACCCAAAGGTTTTGTTTAAAAATGAGAAAGGAACGAGCATTGCGAGGAGTTTACTTATTCAAGATTGCAATAAGAAATGGTAGTAGCTTATTTTTGGAATATTGAAGAAAGTGAATATCCAAGTAATGGGGGGGATTACGTTTTAAACATGACTCTCCATGCTGTGGCTTTAGGGTGGGGAAGTCAGGACTGTGTCTGTGTGGAAAGCAGGCTGCCCTGTAAGCAGCTGCCGTATGGACTTGCTCCGATCGCTGTTATGCCAGTGGGTTTGCAGGATGAAGGCTAGTATCCCTCTCCATCTTGAGGATACTCCTTCTCCTACCTGGCTTTGTGAGCAGCTGAGGGGTTCTGACAGTTCTCAGGATGCCTGTTTCCTCTGTCCCTTTATAGGTGCCTCTTCACAAAGCAGTTCCCCAGCTTCCAGCACACCGAATTCACCTGCCACATCTTCCCACCACATGCGGCCCAGCACACTGCACGGCCTCTCGCCCAAACTCCACCGCCAGTACCGCTCGGCCCGCTGCAAGTCTGCTGGGAACATCCCTCTCTCACCTCTGGCCCACACGCCATCCCCCACCCAGTCCTCGCCACCACCGTTGCCCGGCCACACCGTGGGCAGCTCTAACACGACGCAGAGCTTTCCGGCCAAGCTCCACTCCTCGCCGCCTGTGGTGCGGCCCCGTCCCAAGAGTGCTGAGCCCCCTCGCTCACCACTGCTGAAGCGGGTGCAGTCTGCAGAGAAACTAGGCTCACCGCTGACCTCTGAGAAGAAGGTTGTGGTGAGGAAACACAGCCTGGAGGTCGTGCACTCAGAGTACCGGAAAGACTTCTATGGGGAGCCTGGCCTCCACAGCCTGGCTGAGTCTGATGGGGAGAGCCCCAGCGAATCTGGGGCTCCAAAGCCACTGGCCACCCGGCGCCTGGGCAGGCAGGAGTCTCCCCTGAGCTTCGGGGCAGGGGATGGAGAGGCTGCGGCCGAAGCTAGTATCAAGAACCGGGGGACAGAATCTCTGGCCGGGGAATGCCGAAGAAGCCAAGCAGTCCAGACTGAGGAGGCGTTTTCGGGAACAAATCGGACCCTGGCCAAAGCCCTGAGCCCTGTTCAGGAGTATGAACAAGGGCGGAAGGGCAGCGTGGATGCAGAGATGACCCCGAGAGGACCCGTCCCTATCGTGCTGGAGCCGAAGGAAGCCCAAGAGCCTGAACCGCAAAGGAAACCTGCCATAGACCATATAAAGGACAAGGCCGGCTCACCCAAGGAGAAGTGGATCCTGGAGGTTGTTGAAGAGCACACCACCTTGGGAACCTGTGCTAAGACCCCCAGTTGCCTGTGCCCAGAGGGAATCAAGAATGGACTGAAGCGAAGTTCTTCTGAGGCCAAGGGGAAACGGGGGAAAGAAGAGGTGCCTGTATTGGGGTCCGGGAGCAAGTGTGCAGGAGACACCCCTCGGCCCTCGCCTCCTACCCTAGAGAAAAAGGGGGCTGCACACTGAAGAATAAGAGGGTTGCCTTTCTGGCGGTACCGGCCACCAGGTCTAATGTCCTAGAACACCACTCTGGTCATTGCCTTCCAGTCGCCGCTGTGGCTGTGGTGGTCCCAGTAGAGAAACAAGTCCCATCTGCCATCATGAAACCTGCAGGGGGCTGGTCCTTAAGCTCCCTGAAAATATGAAGGGCAGAGGCAATGAACCCCCCTCCCCGGTGAATGGCATGTCTGGTGGTTAGGCCTTGTAAAGTATCTATACATATCTCTCACTATATATATTATATTATTTATATAAATATACATATATATATATATATATATATATCTGAGCAAGACTACTCTATATGAAAAGGTTAATACTGTGATCAGTCTCTCTCACTCAAAACCTACTTCTAAAGCTTCAGGCTCCTCCTGGAAGTCTGTAGAATATAAAGGGGAATGGGAATATAGCAGTGATGGCGAACCTTTTAGAGACTGAGTGCCCGAGGAGGAGGAGAAAGTGCACGGGCAGACACCGTGCATGCCCACACATCCATGTAACATCACTGGAGCACCTCTGGTGACATCATGTAGGTGCATGCACACCACTTGAGGTGTGCCAGCGATGTCACATAGGTGCACAGCCCCCCCCCATGGGTGTGCATGGCCTCCTGCATGTGCTCATGCTGGTACACCCCCCTGTGGATGTGCCGCTGCCACTTCCTCCGCCTCCTAGGAGGGGTGGGTTGGGGGTGTCTGGTCACCTCACCTTATCCCTGCTGCTGCCTCCCAGGCGGGATTTCAGCCTCCCCTCTCCCTCCCCATTGGTGGAGGGAGAGGGGTGGGTGTGGAGGCAGCACTGCCATTGGTGTCGACGGCACGGCACAGGGTGGGGCTTGCCCATGATGTTGTACATGTTGGCGGGGGGGCGGGGGGCTCTGCGTGCTACCTCTGGCATGCATACCATAGGTTCGACTACACTGGTATATAGAAAAATGAAATTAGGACCGGAATAATCTATCCCACTACGTTTGAAAACAGGATTTTGCCCAAATCACAAGGTGCAGATCCCCAATAATAATTGCCATTGCATCTGGATCTTTGCATGCAATGAATATATGCAAGGGTGTGTGTGTGTGCCCAACTCTTCATGCAAATATACCATGGGTTGGTTGGGTTTGTGAAACTGAGTCCTTCACAGCCAAGGTTACCCCAGCCACTGTCTGCTTCCTCACAGCACATATGCAAACAAAATCCCCTCCTGCTAGAGAGCGGAGGGGAGAAATTGAATCTTTTACTTCAATATTAAGTACTAGAGTAAAGTACTAGCTTTTATACAGCTCCTTCAAATGAGCAGTTTAAATATTGAGTTGAATTAACTAGCAAAGCAAATGGCTCATCAGTAAGTTCTTGGGTGTTTTCAGTCTGTTTCAATCTAAACAAGAGTTGGGATGTGATGATGCCCAAATGAAAAATTCTAGCTTACTTACCTCTTAGAAAAGCAGATGTTGCCTCAACCAAGAAGTCAAAGTCAGGTGGTCTCCTCAAGTGATATATCAGGAGCAAGGTTAAAGGTAGCACAGTGAGAGGAAATTGGGGGTTGGCCCAAGGTGGAATTTATCTTCTGGGGAACTTCACTGCACAAGCTGAGTTGAAATGGGGTTTCTGCTGGAGAACTCCTCAGTAGAGTATGTGTTGTGCCTGGTAATAGGGAGGAATATATAATATGGATTTTCTAGCTCAGGTATCAAAATGTTTTGGGTTGGCCTTAATTATAAGCTCAGCACATAGACAGATTCAATTTGTTGCCTCTTCATTATCCTAAAAGGATCAGGTAACAAGTAATAAGGAATATCATGTTCTGTCTGAGACACTGGAGAGCTGCTACCAGTTAAGAGTAGACAACACTTGGCTCTGCCCTTCCTAACAGAAACTGCGTTGTATACCCAAAGTATTTCAGCATTCTTATGGGTAATGTACGGGTGTGAGAGCTGGACCATTAGGAAAGCTGAGCGCAGAAGAATAGATGCCTTTGAAATGTGATGTTGGAGGAGAGTTTTGAGGGTCCCCTGGACAGCGAGGAGAACAAATAAGTCAATCTTGAAAGAAATCAGTCCTGACTGCTCCTTAGAAGGTCAAATAGTAAAGATGAAGCTGAAGTACTTTGGACACAAAATGAGAAGAGAGGATCCACTTGAGAAAGTCTTGATGCTGAGAAAGGTGGAGGGCAAAAGAAGAAGGGGGCGGCTAAAAATGAGATGGCTAGATGGTATTGTAGACACAATAGGCACAGAGCTGGGTGGGTTGAGGAGGATGGTGGAGGACAGGAGTGCCTGGCGGACAATGGTCCATAGGGTCGCAAAGGGTCGGAATCGACTGTGCGACTAAACAAAAACAACAAATGGGTAAAATATGGAGGAACTAAAATCTGCACTTTGGAAACAGGCAGTCATCATATTGTGATTCTGCATAGGATTGAAAGCCATCTTTGAAGCTTATATGCTATCTCAAGTATCACAGTCTGAGACTTTGGGAAGATCACCACATGGTAATGTACCTGAACCCATTTTAGTTGAAGAGAAAGCCATTTCCCAAAATTTTAATTTAAAGATATATATATAGAGAGAGAGAGTTCAAGATTTTCAGAGAATAGGAAGAGAGAGAATATATATATAGATATATAAATATTTTTCTCTTCCTATTCTCTGAAAATCTTGAAGTAACTTTTCTGAAATAAAGCGTGATCTCCAGTGTCACCCAGGAAGAAAAACTGAGACTAGGAGGAAAATGGAAGTATTGCCTGTGAGCTCCCAGACAAGATGACCTGTCCTAGCGATTTGCTATGTGCATCTCCCTTATTATGTAGAACTCCTCTGGTGCTCCTTGGCTTACTTTAGTCTTGTACTTTAGTGGTAAGAGCTGGTACCAATAGGAGAAAACAACACTTCATCAACAGCAGGCGGCAGTAAAGAATATGAATTTTGAGTGGCTAGCTCCATTATCACATTGAATTAGCTTGCACAAGAGAAAGGCCTTCTTGAGCTGCCAAGAGATCAAAATGCATGAGGCCTACTGTAATACCCGGGTCATGCACTTGTGTCAATGTTGATTGTGGGCAGTGATGTCATTGTGTATGATGGTGTTGTAATTCGGCAATGTCACTATCATGTCTAGCCGTGCGACCATTACTTCAGAACATGTCGGTTATTATTAGGTAGTCCTGTCCACAAACCAGTGTTTCCAGAGTTTTTTAGGTCCACACCTTCATATTCAGGCTGGAGCCTGGCAAATGGGTGGGTGTATTTGATGCCTGCTGCCTTCGGAGTGAATCCTGATAAGGGAGGGCAGGACAGCCGACAGCAGGAAGTTCTCAACGCAACCTCGTTCCTTAGGTCTCTTCTAGTGCTCAGTTTACTTTGGAACTGTAGTTTACATCTTGAGAATATAAGGAAAGACTGGATTGACCTGAGGAACAGTGGGGAAAATACCCGGACCCCCTCATCACCACCCTGTTGCTTGTGGACTTTCACCATGAAGGGTTAACTTCTTTGCTTTGCCAACCTGAGAAGGAAGCCCTGAAACTTTGGATCAAACCCTGAGACTTGGCAACTTTGCCACGAGTAGCAAGATCAAACTGTTGTTGGAGAGTAACATGAGTTATCTTGATGGTTATCCCTACGTCAAGGGTGCCCAAACATTTCGGGCCACAGGCCAGTCATGTGGTTCAGAGGGCTAGTCACTATGGCCCACGGCTGGATCCAGTCCCCAACACCAATTCATCCAACCCGTGATGGGCACGTTTTACTTCCACTTCCGGGAGCGATGAGGGTGCTGCGGGCTGGATGAATTGGCATTGGGGCCGGATCTGGCCCACGGGCTGTAGTTTGGGCACCCCTGCTCTACATTGATGCAGTTCTGCTGGGTCCAGCCATCTGCCTGTTTCCTGTCCTCTCCCAATGGTGCTCTACTAATCCAAGTCCCTCTGAAAAGAGAAGTACTCTCTATGCAATCACTACTTAGTAGTTGGTCTCTCTTTTGTTCTCCTCAACAATTCCATTCCTGTTATTTTGCAGCAGCAACCATGGTTATTCTGTTTTGTCTCATCTATCCTATTTTCCTGATTTTAGAGTAGGATTCCAACTAATCTGATTTTCCACTGAGGAATAACAGTGTCAGATTGTGAGGTTGCTTTGAAACCTCACAATCTATATGCTGCCTTGTCATTCAGCTAAGCCAAATACAACCCAACAATGGCTTTACTCTTTCCTCTGTTACCCCCGGTACATAGCAGCTAACCAATGACAGGCTTCCTGGGTGTCAAGATGTATGGCTGGCCCATAAGCATCCTCTGTCTGCAAATTAAATAAGATCTAGTGTAGGAGTTCTCAACCTTTTAAAGCCGGGGGCCAAGTCACGCTCCCTCAGACAGCTTCGGAGGCTGGATGGCCATTTTACCCTTCCTCCACCACATGGCACTTCCTGGTGTGGTGGAGGAGGTGGGGAGCCACATGAAATGGTGTGGGCCGCAGGTTGAGAATCCCTGATATAGTGCATTGGGTAGTCATCACAAGATTCCACCAGATCAATAGAGACAGAGTACATGTGTCACAGAACTGAGGAGCATAAATCTTAAATAGATGGGGTAGGTACATATGAGTGAGGAAAATATTTAATTCGCAAGATTCATTTTCTTCCCTGATCCAGAGGTCCTGGTTCATAATTACAAGAGAGAAAGGTACTGGGAACCAGGAGAAAGACCCCAGTCAAGTCTGGCTTCTTTTCAGGAAGAGTGAGTACATGAGTATTTGGTGAAGGAACTCGGCCATGTTGGCATCTGTAATATGGGTAAAGGTATGTATCTTGCCTCCCTGGCCAAAAAGAGATAAAAAGTAGACAGCCATCGAGTGCCTGCTGGACCATCCTATCTGTTTCCAGTCTTATTAAGGCAGACAAATTGTTATGTTAATAAACCAACCTGTACAGCTTGCCTGGCTTTTTACCATCTTTAATTGCTGAACATGTGGGACTGGGAGGTGGGGGAGGAAGTGAGGCATAATGGGCATCAGAGGAGTCCCAACCTTTTCCTTCCCAAAGACAGCCAGACCAGGAGGAGACTGGACACTTTGGTTTGGTGTGAGGTATTACCAGAACCAGGTGGAACCAGGCTCAAAGGGAAAAATGTCTCAGCTAGGCACAACCCAGAGCTATAGGAGCGATGGAGTTGACTGGGCCCAAGCTGCTTTCTCCCTCCCATGTGCTCTCCAGGTCACATGGCCCCATCGCACTCTTCCGCTCTTCTGTCCCCAGGACTCCTCCCTCTTGTACGGGCCTGGCTTCCGTCCAGCAGCCTACAGCCCACTGGTTATATAACAGTGCGGGCATCGTGCCAGGAGGTTAGTACTACAAACAAGTTAGCCATTGTGCACGTGAGACTCGTCTCACACGTCCGACAGATCCAGAACAAGGAAGCTGGAGCAGAACCAACAATGCAGCAGCCAAGGTCCTGCTCGTTGACAGTTTTTGTTTTGCGGAACTGAATCTAAAGCCAGGGCTACCCCTTCAGCAGGTGAGTTGAATCATTAAAGCAGCCGCTCAGTAACCCTAAATTACATGGCATGGTTCACTGAGATCTCCTGCTATAAAGAATTAGCTTCGTTGAGTCAGCCTTGTGGCTCTCTGGAGTTGCCCGCGTAGATAGGCTCCTCAGAATAGGACTTGATCAGATGTGCACTCTCTGCCCATTCTGAACTATGCCATACCTCTCGGTGGTGCTTAGTCCAGGTCAATCCTATTACTATGCAGAGCAGACAAGCTGGATTTGGGGGTCACAGCTGTGATGCTCAGACTCCACCGCTGCTCTTCTCTGTAACACTTGTCCTACACTCCAAATTAGCCTAATGGCTCCACTACATGCCAGGACTAAAGGATCCAGTTTACTTTGTATACAGAAAGCAAAGGCAGTGAGGTTATTCTTGAGTTTTGCTTCACCCAGCAAAATGTGGGCTGGCCATGTATTTGGTGTGCAAGCCCTTTTCTGGCCTCTATTGCCACTCGGTTCCCACGTTTCTGCAGGAATATAGATGTAGGACTGTACTGAAACAAAGGCAGTGTGATACTGTAAGGGAAGGAGTGTACCCTTTGATTCTTACTAAGCACTGTGTTTCCAATCCTGGGAGGGAGAGGCACAAAGGCAGACGTCCCAGATGGCTGTGCTGGCTAGGGATTATATTTGGGGTCAGTACATCTGCAGTGCTCATGATCCACCAATACACTTTGATGTTTCCGTTGTAGGGGACTTATCATTTCAGATATAGAAGACTATTTACCCTCTTATAAATATTCCACCTGAAGCTGAAAACACTTCTTAATATGCTCAAGGACATCCTACAATGATAGATGTCAACCATCCATTGCAGTATATCCTGGAGTACTACTAACAACCCATATGACCTAAGCTACCTAGAAGTTATCTGGCAAAAGCCCCACTAAAATTGGAATAGTGGTAAAGCTCGCCGTTTTAGCATAGTTTACAAAGAAGTCTCCAGTGTATTATGCTCCATATTGATTAGTGGGAAGGTAGGGTTCATTAGACATGTCAGCATTGGGTACCAAAATGCCTTGAGCTGGCCTTGCAAGTAGGTTTCACCATTGAAGATACTGCTGAATCTCCCAGGTAGTCTCAGTGTATTGTTGAAATTATACATGCATAAAGAGGTTATACATCTTCTGGACTCCACTCCCCAAAAGAAAAATTATGATTTAGGATATTAATAGCTTGGACTTTGCTCCAGTTCTAATGTATTCCTAGTTCTTATAAGTGAATTAAAAGAAAAGTGAAAAATTGATTTTGCATCTGGAGATGATTACTCCACCATGATTTTTATGGAACTCTAAGAGCAAAATCCAGATGCATATAGACTTCCCCAAGCCAAGCTTTCACTTGAAATGTTAAAGTTCAATCTGCAGCAAACCAGCAAAATTTGGATCTCCTGCTCAATTTTGGTTGTCAGAAACTGGTACTATTGGACGTAACATGGTGTCTAAATTACTCCCCGTGACAGCTCTAAAATTTCCGGGCATGTTAATCTAAAACAGAAGGTCTTGTTCTCACCTGCCATCTCTAATCCCCCTTCACCCTTGATCTCTTTCTCCCAGCTAGCCCTACACTCTGGAAAATATAAACTCCTGAGCAGATGATGCAATTCTTAATAGCAGCATTTCCACAGGGGTGCTGGTTAAGATGCATGACTAAGATTCAGAGGCTTCCCTTTAGACACCCATTAAGTACTCACAGGAAAATGCAGACAGCTGTCATCAGCTCCTTAACTTCTGGAGTGACTCAGTAATGCCTGGAAGGCTGCAGCTACTGAAGGGAAAAGGTGACCACGGAGTCACCTGGATCCTTTCAGCCTGTGGAGGTGACTTCATTCTCCTACTGGGTCATTCAACTTCTCTTGGTTCATGGTGCTTCCGCCTCACAGGCCATTTTATTAAGCCTCACAGGCCATTTTATTAATACAAGTTTCTAAATGACAGAGAGGCAGTGGACTATGACCACAACACCACCACATGGGTAATAAGATCATTACACAACATAGGCAAAGATCATGCACAGTCTATTTTTCATGCTAATTAATCTGGTCTTGAATGCTTTTGGCTTTCAGGAAGAATAAGATGCACATGTGTGACAAGATGTACATCCCTTGTCAGGAATAGACAAAATGCACATCCCTTGCCTCAATCATCTCCATTTTCAGTGCAAATATGCAAGAAGAACCAAGTCCACATTCAGGCCAATATTTTAAACTTTTAGTTTTGCCCAAGGATTAATTTTTCCCAAACCAGTAGCATCTCACAGGCCTATTCAGATCACCAGAGCAGCATGGTAAAAATGTAGGTTAAACACATATAGGCTAAGATATGTTTGTATAATTTCTTCAGAACCATACCTACGTGACTAATATACGACAGGAAGGGAGAATGTGTGGCCCTTCAAATATTAGACTCTGATTCCCAAGAGATGTGAAATCAGAAGTAAGGGGAAATGAGGCAGTATCTGGAGGGCTATATGTTGCCCTACTTTAAGAAGAAATGGACTTCATGTCCATATCACGTAGCATTGTGTTCCCAGCAGATTTCTTCTTGGATGCGCACAAACTGGGCAACATCTAGGCAAGGAGGAAACAATTCTAAGCTTTTGTCCCAGGGGCTTATGTTCAAAGGAAAAACTACCTACATAAATAGAAGTCCCAAGATGGAGGATACAGCACAGCTATCAGTGGCTGCTGCTTCTTCCTCCGTGTCAAGGCCAGAAATAAAGCTTTCAAAATGAAGCCACCTTTTGGTGAATTTATTCCGCAGTTCCTTTCGCCTGACCTAGTGTGAGAAAGAGTAGGTGGCTGTTGCCTGGGGTATGCCTGATTGTGATTCAAAAATACTACAATCTTCAAGGAGGCTCTTTCTGTGTACCCCGCTATCAGAGGCTGAAATCATGTACAATGTACATGGCATAAGTCACGTCACGTTGATTTTTTAAAGAAATGAAACATTTCCAGTCCTTAAAGGGATCTCGCGATCTCTTTCATTATGGCAAAGCCATTGGAGACTGAGGGATAGGGTGGACTGCATAATTTTTATAAATCACCATTTTCAGTTAAATCATCTTGATGATGCCAATTTTTTGAAACTACTGTAAATTTAGACTCCACGGTCCCCACCCCACCCCCAGTCCTCAATGGCTTTCCCATGATGAAAGGGATCTCAAGGGCTCCTTGGGACCTTTGTGGGTAATGAAAATAGGAAATTTTAATTTCTAAATATTACTACAACTCATCATCGGGCTGAATCCATAACTAACTAAAAAGACATGTAAGCCAATTGTCATCACCATCAAGAAAAAAACTGGAAATGACCTGTGGGCTGGGGAATGCATCACTTCATATTTCATTCATCATTGTGTCATTTGGGGCTGCATGCCTATCTGAGGAATACCACTGTTGAAAGGAAAATATTTTTCAAAACACTATGTTGGTAATTAGCACAATAGATCAGTCCACCCAGACAGTCAGGAAGAATTGAAGGGGCACACCTATTTAAGCAACAGATATGGTAAAATGGGGGATGGGGTGGGGGTGTCACTAGTACATGTGTCAGTGCAATATTTCAAAAGATTTGCAGTAACATTATTTAATTTGAACAAAGCCTGAAATGGGATGAATAAATACTTTGCTGTTGTTTTTTTCCAGCTCAGTATGAGATGATTCAATTAGCAGAGACGAAGAGTGAAATCTGCACTATAAAAACCTCTTACAAAAGCTTATTTGCTCATATTAATTCTTTGAATTAATTCTTTGAATTAATAGGGCATGAAGCAGATCCTTAACCTTCCCAGTACAAAACAGCAGCTTGTGGATAAGCTGTCACTACTGAGCACAACAGAAAGCACAATCCTGACACACACACCCCTCTTCCTGGTTATCCCCTTTTTACACACACTCTTTTAGCCCAGGCAGTAGAAGCTGCTGCCATGATCGCTGCCATGGTAACGTAGGCTAGGCTTTCTGATGGCCCTGCTTTCATGGTATAACACTGGCTCCCCACCACCCTCAAGCGCTGTGCGTGCGCGCGCGCGCGCATCTATCTGTGTGCATTTGCGGGCGGGGAGGGGAGGAGGAGGGGATGACCTACTTTTGATGGCACTTTCTTCTGGGCCCTACTAACCATACTCCGGCCTACAGATTTGCAGCAGAAATGTGACCCATGCCCTTCAGGAAGCAAAGAAGCCCTTGCTCTTCAAAGGGTGGCCAAAGAAGTCTGATGAGGAGTTAAGGGATTACACTAGTGGGTCAGCATCACCAGTAGCATGGCTCAAGCCTCGCCCAAGCAAAAGCATCTAGCAATATCTGGGGCAGCATTAAAAAAACAACAACATGGAGGTCAGCTCTTGGTTATCAAAAGCAGCCTCCCAATGAAGCCTCCAATGTGATGCATCTGTCCCTCACTTATAGCCTTGGGAAGGCAACCCCTTTACTTCAGTCATGAGCTGCTTCTGCTCCCTTAGTATATAATGTACAGTATGCCGAAGACCATGTGCCCCCCAGGGTCAGGCCACAGTGCCTTTTATTTATCCACCACCCACAGGAAAGAGGCAGTTGTAGAAATCCATAGTAGCTAAACAGAACACCTGTATTCAGACATTTTGCACTTTTGAATACCAGATTATTGGGGAGGGGGTAGAATTGAATGGGATGGCTGATGCCCTCATCCAGGTGGTGTTCCCAGAAGCCTGTCAGTGGCCACGACCAGAGACAGGATAATGAACTGAGCTCAGCTTGTTTGAACCATCCAGGTTCCTCCTTTAACTCTGGATTGTCTATGCAACTCATAGTAACAGTCACCCAGTTGTAGATCCTGGCTTTTCCCTTGTAGATTAACAATATTAAAAAGGGAGTTTGAGTTTGTCTTGAAAATAAAATCAACATCATGAATCAGGTTTTAAGAGGCTGGCAGCAGAATTCAGGAGACACGAATCTACCTGCGACATCCCTATTAACTTCTCAAATATTCCACTCCAACTCAAAGAGCACCACCACGGCCACTCAGAACCTGAGCATCTCTTTTCCAAACACAGCAAGCAGATGAAATTTTACTCTCCTTGCTCCCAACAAGTGGGGGAAGTGTTAAAGCCACAGGTCAAGCCCTTGCCACAAAAGCAGGTGAGGCTTTGGACTCTGAAGCGTGCCGCTTTTGGGTGATGTCAAAAGGAGGGACCATAGTGTGCTAATAGAACTGAGAGAACTGCACTGCTGATTAATCTGCTCCAGCACTGACCTTCTCAACACCTACAGTAACATGGCTTTGGGACCTGGGAACATCCTTTAGGATTCTGACTGGGAATTAATGCCAAATTGGGTGAAGTTCGAATCTTCCATCGTCCAGCCATTCTGGCCCCACAGCTCAGGAATTCTTTTTGCCACACTTACCACATTTCCAGTTCCTGCCTTGGTTTTTCATCAAGAAATTAAGTCATGACTAAATTCTCAGTCTTGCAATATTCTGTTATGTATCTTTTAGTAATGATATTTCAAATACAGTATTGGTTCCTTCTTACTTCAGCATTGCCCAACCCCTTTGTTGTTATATATATTTTTTATTTTAGCCCTCTTATGGATCTATTAGATAAAAGGGAACGATGCAGGCACATCAAAGAGGCAAACAGAGAAGTGTAGAGGGCGCTACCACATCTCTTTCCCTCTGTACTAATCCCTTCCCACTCCCAAACATTACTCAGCAACATCTAAGGAGTTCTTAAGAAGTTTTTTAAAAAACATTTATTTCAATATTAAAAACCACAAATATCTCTCTTCAACCAAGCAGTTCCTAACAGAAAAACAATATAGTCCACTGGGGATCCACCTGTAGTCCTAGGTGTAGTTATCCAGGGTGCTCAGTTCTGGCCAGGATGGATTAGGTATCACTTTTCCACTGCTCCTGGTTGATTACAAACACCAAACCTGCTCTCAAGTAACAATACCCTGTAGTGACTGAAGAAACAGCCACCTAAGTTCCATGAAACATATTCCGCCTACATACTGAACCCTGGTACAGTACCTAATAAACTGGGGATCTCACCATCTACTACATCTTTTTAGTGATCCAAGAAAGGTATTGCCTAATCATAAGAACACTGTTCTAGATTTCTGGAGTTCCACAGTCTTATCTTCTCAAGGGACCCCTTTTTAAGTCCAAGCAGTAAATAATTCCTTCATGCCTCACAGTTCCTACTCCCCTAGATTCTGCAGCCTACGGGGCTGGAGTTTGGGCATGTCAAGGTCTGCTCCTCGTCAAATCTGAAGCTCACCTGGTTTTCCCGCCAAATGATTTTCTTATACAATACCCTGGATCAGTTTTAAGAAATAAACATTTATTTACTTTTTAAAAATCCCTAAATTTTTACCCACCCCTGAGTCCTCTTCAAGTAGGCCTGGAACCATCCTCATGGCAGACATCCTCCCACCCACTGACATGGTCCTTAGGAACTGAGTTCTCCACATGGAGTCCAGACGTGCGGCCTAAGAGTCTTTCCAGGGTCCCACCCGAGGTGTGTGGCTGCTCATTGAGAAGCAACGCTTGTCGCACCAGGGTGGACATCTCCTCGTGCTGACTGCTATCCCATTCTGGTGTTGTGGGAGCCTCCTGACAACAGCCGGCTGGGGTAGGGCTAGGGCCAGGGAAAGTGTCCTGAACGCCACTGCTGTGAGCCCGGCACTTAAGCCGGAGCTTGTGAGGCAGAGCCGCTGTCTTAACGTCAGGATGGGCATCCAACAGCACTGGAAAAGGTGCAGGTGAACATCTCCAACTGGGCTCCTCGCCACTTTCCTCACTGCTGTAGCCCTCAAAGGGGGACCGGGGCTCGGGAGCTTTTCCCACATGATCCGTCTGAGATAGCTCCCCATCCAAATAACTGGATGGTGGGCTATAGCCCTGAGACTTGGAGCAGTAGCCATGGCGACCTTGCAGCTCTTCCTGTGGGCACTGGGCCTCATGGTCCATGCAGGGGCTTGCTGGTGTCTCCACAGTGCAGCCTTCGGCGTGTTTCTCCTCTTGGAGAAGCAAGGGCCGGGGAGGTGCCACCGCTGTAAAGCCGTTAGCACTGAAGAGGATTACACCCCGAGGAACTGTGCCCTTGGGCTCCTGGCGGTGCTGTAATGGGGCATCCCCGTAGGCTCGGCTTACAGCTTGGGCCTCCTCTAGCGTTTGGGGCTCAGGGCTGTCCCGAGATGAGCTGTCCGACATGTCAGAGAGGGAGCCCCGAGGCGAATACTTGGAGACCGACACACTGCCGCTGTCCCGGCTTGACTGCTCCGTTTCAGAAGAGTCCTCTGAGTGATGGGCCCGGGAGAGCGCGCTGCCATACCCGCTGCTTTCACTATTCCCATATAAATGTGCCGTGGCATTGGCACTGGCTGTGCTCAGCTGCTGGCTCTTCTCCATAAAGGCTGCTGTGCTGATGAGGCCAAACCGCAGCTTGAGCTGCAGCAGCTCGGTCTTCAGCCGCACATTCTCCTCATTGAGAGCCAGCACCCGATTTTCCAGGACCAGGTCGTTAAAACGCCGCTTCTCCCGCGAGCGCTTAGCAGCCTCGTTGTTCTTCCGACGCTTTTCCCAGTAGCTAGCATCCTTCTTTTCGTCCGAAATAAACTCCCGTTTTCGCCTGCAGTTCGAATTGGGCTTGCTTTTCAGTGCCCGGGCTCGTTGAACTGTGCCATCGTGATGGAATCCAGGGAAGTTCCCTGCTATACACAGTGTGGGTGAGTTGAGACCCTCCATCGTATAGGGAGGAAGCAGGAATAACAAACCTCCCGGCAACTATGTTCACAGATGCTTCAGTTGCCTGCCAATGCGAAGTTTCACCCCCTAGCAGCTGAAGTTGTGGCAACCGCTGCTGTTGCTGGATTGAAGGCTTCTTCCCTGCCCTGTTGCCACAGGGCTGTGATCAAGCCTTAGAACCAGGGGAGCTGCTTCCAGTTTGGCCTTGAGCCGTCCTCCAGTCACAGCAATCCAACAGGCTTTGAGCTTCCACCACTGCCAGAGGAACTCTGTGATGCAAGAAGATCATTGTCCAGAACACCCACAGGAATTGTGCTTCCTTTCTGATTCGCAGAAGCTCAGGCAGTTCAGGATTTCGCTGATTTCTGTTCTGTGTTGGGAGGCCAGTCTTCCATTCCCTGGAAGCTGGTAGGGATCTGTGGCCACACGTCCGCCGACAGCAAAAGCAGAGATGCTAAAGGGAGGCCGGAGCAATGCGAAGTGAAGGGAGTCAGCGACAACTGCTATGTCAGGCTTTGAAGGCACCAGAAATGCCTAAGGAGGAAGGACACAAAAGAAGGGTGTTACAAAATCTCTGCCCAGTGCTGTCACACACCTCAGGCTCTGTTTACATAATCCAGCAGGTTCAGACAGTATTGCCAAGGCTCCTGCCATATATGGGCCACACCCTGCATTCCAGTTCCCTCCTGAAAAGGATGTATGGTTGCATACAGATGGGGTCATCCCCACAAAACCAGAACTATGTATAATAACAACTGGTTTTTTACTGCCAGTCAACACACAGGCATTCAGGGCTAGATCCTTGCACAAAAAAGCCAACACTTGTGTTGAGGCTCACTGATTTGGGGGTGGGAGGGTAAAATATAGCTGGAACTAACAACTTGTGTTTAGTCCAAAATACTATATATAGTGAAATCTCGGTTAACGTAATTAATGCGTCCTCCGGGACGTTTCTTACAGCGAAAATTATTTTAACCGGATTCCCCATAGGAATGCATTAAATGCAATTTCCCATAAGAATGCATTGAAAACAAATTCATCCATTCCAGGGAAAAAATTATGTAAACCAAGCCGCTGTTTCCTATGGATTTTCTTTTGTTATGCGATTTTCATGTTAACCGAGCTGTTTGTTAACCGAGGTTCCACTGTACCAATCCTGCACACACCCTACTTCACAACCTGGATCTATGTTACACAGACACCAACACTGCATGTTTTGATGCCCAATAGAGATATAAGGGTCACACTATATATTAAAAAAAATATGCGGAACAAGCAAAAAACAGGGGTGGATTTACCACACATTCAACCAAACTCATTATATTTCATCACACACAGACACACATCATGCTTCTCATACTCTTCCCCCGCTCTCACAAATCAAGGGCTCAGTATCCATCTCGCCTCCTCCATTCAAATACGATTCATGTGAAATGTCCCTGCGACAAAGAAGGACGACGCATCTTTCAGAAACTCACCTCTATTTCATTCACAGACACACTCAGCTACATATGTGCAAAAACTGCTTGGCATTCCTCACACTTAGCACCACTAGTTTTCTCCCTCATGGACAACTAATCCAGTTGATTCCTTTTACACATTTTCCCCTTGGGTTCTCACTGAAGGTGGGGAGCACAGTGATGGTGGAAACATGATGCCTGAATCCAAACTGGGTTTGTTTATTTTTATTTTTAACTTGAAGCCCACAGATCCGAAAGCAAGCTCTCTCCTGGTCCCATTTGACTACTGAGGAGGAATAAGGCCATTGAGCAAAGCAGGTTGCATAAGAGAAGCCAATATAACCACCACCCTTCCCATGACACATACATGGGAATGTTGAAGCTTCCCTTTATCAAGAAAGCAGTACCATGTGTACCAAGAAGCACGCTCTCCCATGATGATATTACACACACAGCCTCCCTTTCCCTTTGCATGTGATCTACCCACATCAGGCTCAAGCAGCAGGAATATAGGTCAGTAAACACTGAATATTTATCAAGCTAGGCAGTCAAAACAGGTCTGATGATTACGGATTGCACAACAGCTCCAGAAAGAAAGAAAGGAGGGGGGGGGGAAGAGTACAGGCACAATGCCAGCAACCTACTGGCCTATAAACTGCTTCTGCACAAAGAAACAATAGGAGCCGAGAGGCAGGGAAGATGTTATGTGGAACAGTCAAAGAAAGAGGTTGCAAACAACATGAGGCCTCATCCACGCCATTTTCTCAGTGGCTGGCATGTTTCTAACCCAGGAGTTCTCAAACTTTTAAAGCGGGGGGCTGGGTCACATTCCCTCAGACAGCTTCGGGGGCCGGACGGCCATTTTGCCCTTCCTCCACCACATGGCACTTCCTGGTGTGTTGGAAGCAGTGGGGGGGGGCACATGAAATGGTGCCATGGGCCACATCTGGCCCACATGCCACAAGTTAAGAATCCCTGTTCTAATCCATTTGCCCACAACAGGAGTGGGTCACAGCATTCCACCCAACACCGTGGACATGGCTGGCTTGTTTGGCTGTTACCATGGGCTACATCTGTTTTCTATGGTGAAAGCCAGCAGCACACCGTTACTTGTGCAGGGTAGAACTTGTGTCCAGATATTGTGATTTTTTTTAAAAAAGGATAGATTTTGGGAAGAATTAAAACATACTAAGGGAGAAGATGGTCCATGTTTCAGTTTCAAAATAGGAATTCATGTCCCAAAGAACCATTAAAAAAACAAAACAAAAAGAAGCTGTTCTCTCCTCTCACACCAAAATGGAAAAAAATATTCAGTTAAATAAAAGACTGTCTGAAGTCAGAGAAACACTGGATTATTAGACATGGAACTATATTATGCAGAGTCACAAAAACCTACACCCTCACATAAGCTCTCTACTTCTTCCTTGTCTAGGCAAGACGTGAAACTGCCAAAATGAAGGCACCTTTTGGTGAGTTCATTCTGCAGTTCCCTTTGCCTGACCTAGTGTGAGAAAGATGGTCTAGAAAGCAGTGGCATCAGAAAAATAACACTCTAGAAAGCAAGGATCAGAGAACACGATACTGAAACAGAGATCCTTGCACAAAATAGTGGAGGAAATTAACTATATACTGAAGGTGTCATTGAAAAATTCCCACTGTTGCACTGGAAAGATATGGGTATTTAGGAATATCAATTGTTCCCAGGGATATACTATCAAAGTTGAGGGTAAAGATTTTTTTTAATAGTGATCATGAAAACACACTTCCCATCCTCTCCATACATATATCCATGATCTGAAAAAGTGGTTCCCTATTCATTGCACAGACACTGGCAACTCCACCAAAGAAATAGTGCGTGTTAGCTTAGGTGATAAAGACTAGAGCAATGATTTTCTAATCCTGCTTTGCAATGTTTACTTTAATTTTTATTTCATCTCTCATTCCACGCTAGTCTTGAGGTCTTTAAAATGCTGCAGCAGCTACTGTCATTGCAACCTAAGGCTAGGAGAAAGATCCTAGCATTTTATATATTACAAGCAAAGGGGTACCCGCTTAGCTGGGTTGTGGATACTTACCTGCACTCTGGACGGCAGCTGCCTGCCTGGCACCTTCCCTTGGGTGGAAAGCAGCCTGCTGTGCAGGCCGCATTGGCATAAGGGGCACTGCAGCCACCTCCGGCGGCCTTGCGTTCCCGGTCATGGCGAGGCTGAGGCTTGCTCGGGCGGCGGGGCTGAGGCGAGGCGGAGGATGCCTCAAGCGGCAGTGCTTACGCGGTGGTATGCGGCAGCTTATGGAGGGGTGCAGCGGCCACCTCTGGCGGCCTTGTGTCCCTAGTGAGGAATGGCTCTTTATTTAGACTGAGCTAGGGTGGGAGGAGCCATGGATCTGTAGGCGGACATTTTAACCGCCACGAGCATTCTGTGCTCCGCGCTCCCCCCACCGTGTGTGGATGCCCCCTGCCTTGCACGTATGCAGCTGTTTTGGCCAATTTTGGGGGGTGTAGGCCACACCCCCGGCCTCCGGACCCTCGCAGGGCTGATGTCCGGGACACAAGGTAGGTGTGTGCCGAGTATTTGGGATAGGCTACAGGGGTGTTGCCACGCCTGCTGGACACGAACGGCCGTGCCGTTCTAGGTGTAGATTTTTATTTTATCTACTGAACTTCCTTCTCTTCTTTTTTCTCTTAGCCACTGATCTGGAAGGGACAGGATTCTCCCCTTTCTTTGCCCTACACATTTCTCTTCTTGATCAAGGAAGAAAATAATTTTCCACCTAAACAACCCCAATCCCACACCCTGGTCTGCCTGTAGGGTCTGGCCTCGTGTCTTGGAGAACACATGGAGTGCTAGCGGGATGAGATGGGTTGGTACAACCAGGATGGAGCGAGCTTGGGCATGAAAAGCAACATGACCTACTTCCCAGTCTGCGTCACCTCCCTGGGGCACTAGGGCTTACATAGCCTGCAAAGGAGGTCACATAACAAGGGCTGCAAATACATTTAGGACCCATATCTCAGAATTATTTGGTATCATTCAGAGAACAAGTCATTCTGTGCTGATAAACGTTGCCAGGAGTCAGCCTTGGAAGACAAAGACTAACCTGTAGGCAGCTTGTGGGTAGGTACAAGGAGGTACACCTCAACGCCCACCCAAGCCCACTTGCAGTTTGTGACTAGATCTACCCAAAAGCAATGATGTATCTGTCCTTATCCACAATAATTTTAAGGCAAAAATAGTCATGGCCAACTTCTATATGTTGAGGGCTAGAAGGAAATGGCTTCCAAATTAAAAAAAGTATTACCTTATATAAGAAAGACAATTTTAATTTTATATAATAAGTTCTGGTTCACATTATCTTAAAAATGAAATTGTTTTGCTCTAATAGTAAAAGAGAGAGAGAATTCTCTAAATCAAATAACTGATCAGGCAATGTGGGTAAAAGGCTCTTAATTCTCCTTTTTCCAAGCCAAAAGAATACAAGCAAGGGGGCCACTGATCACCGAAACCTATAAACCTGAACATCTAGAGATCACACATAAAGAATTTTTGCATCCCATTTAGAATTATTTTCTGCTAAAATCTCTAAGAGGGAAGTGTGCATGACCATCTACAAAATGAAAAAGTCAACTCTGAGAAGTATGAAGGCGGGTAAGTGAAGTCTCCATGATCAACAGGTGTTGGGTGGGACGGCCTGTGGAATTACATGAAAGCTCTGCCGTCTTTCTTGGATGGAGTCTTGGTTTATCATAACAAAGGAGAAGCTGCCAACTTTTGAAATGGTTGCAGCAACAAGCAAGCAAGCAAGCAAGTTTGGCCTTGCACCATCAAAACTTTTAATTATTGTTTTTTGGGCAGATTGATCCTTTTCTTTTAATGGCACTCTTAAAAAAAGTGTATGTGGGCTTCCCACATACACACACTCTTGGCAAAACTTGAAAAAAGTTACTATTTTTGAACTATAGTTTCCAGAACTACCATCCCTTTCAGTCACCAATGCCAGCTGAGAGATTTTGAGAACTGTCATCCAAATAGGACATTTTCCCAGCTCTGAGTTTCCTGGAATCTTTAATCGGAGGTTTGAATACAAATTGCCTACCTGAAATGCTGTCTTTTTGATTTGGTCAAGCAAGTGATGTACCTGTCGATGATGCAAGAAGACACTTTCTAGCGAGGAGTAGGTGTGCTCAAAATCTAGAATATTTAAGGGTTTAGGGCTACAAGTTACTGAATTGATGTGTGTGGAGGCTCCTAGAATTGTGGTGTAATTAAATAAGTTTTTAAAGCTCTAATTTGAAGGGGGAAATCAGACAAGAGTATTGTTGCACCTCAAAACAGATGTATTATGGAATGTACTGTATTTCATAGCCTAAAGTGGCCTAATGGCCATACTGGCTATCAAATTCTGAGAGAGATATTCCAAAGGTTCCTCTTTCCCAAGCATGAATGTACATGTCTTTGGTCTATTTGTTGGAAGAATACAGTGGTACCTCGAGTTACAAATGGTTCGAGTTACAAAATTTTCACAATGCAAATGAAAATCGATTGAAACTAATGGCTCGAGTTACCAATTTTTCCGGAACAGATTAATTGGTTTTCAATGCATTCCTATGGGAAACCATGTTTCCAGTTATGCATTTTGGTGCATTCCTATGGGAAATCCGAGTTACAAATTTTTCATAACATGAAAAATGCCTTGGAACACATTAAATTTGTAACTCGAAGTACCACTGTAAATGTATAACACTAGAACAGGAGTTCTCAACCTTTTAAAGCCGGGGTCCGGGTCACGCTCCCTCAGACAGCTTCGGGGACCAGACAGCCATTTTGCCCTTGCTCCACCACATGGCACTTCCTGGTGTGGTGGAGGCGGTGAGGGCCCACATGAAATGGTGCCATGGGCTGCATCCAGCCCATGGGCCGCAGGTTGAGAATCCCTGCACTAGAGAGCATGAGAAACTAATGTGGACCACTGAGGTTCCTGAAACAGATCCAGAGAAGCTGCCTTGATGATCATGATCAAGTCCTGCACTTCCATCTCCCATCCCGTTCCCATGCCTTTAAAAGCAGTCCTATGTACACAAATTATGCACCTTAAGTTCTCTTTCCTACTTGTTCTCCATAAACTAAGACACTGAAAGAGGTGAGGTGGGAGATGTGTTTAATACACTCTCTCTTGCTCCCCTGACAAGACTCCAACCCTTTCTCCTCACGGGTGGAATTCTTTTGTAGGGCAACCGTGGCCAGCTAAAAGGGAAAATGGTTTCCCAGAATGGCTCCCTTCTTTCTTGTTCAGCAGGTTTCCTTTTTTTAACCCATAATTTACAGCTTTCAAGCGGCTATCCCCTCCTCTGCCTCCTCCTCTTTGCTCCTTCCCGGCAGGGCTTCCCACACAACTGCTGAGTGATGCAACGTTCTTCCATGTCAGAAGAGTCTGTGCTTTCCAAGCAAGAATGTTCTGTTCCTCTCTGGGCTGGAACGCAGCCACTCTCATTCGTCTTTGTCCCTTCCAGCAGCAGCAGCACTGGTAGGTTGTTGTTGTTTTAATTATTATTTTGCTTCTTCTTCCTCTCTCATCATAGGCAACACTCCACATCATCAAAATCTCTGCATGCACATACAGTACTGGGGCTTCCATTTTCTGCTTAACAGAAACCCTTCAACAAGCCTGACAGCAGGAGAAAAATTACCGTAACCAGTGCCACTCAACAGTGGAGCCGTGGGAGAAATACTGTAGCCTGTTGGATTGCCGCCTGCTTGGTACCCTCTGGAGACAAAAAAGGGTGGCAAGAACATAGAGAAACTGAAACTGTGTTGTGGAGAAGAGAAAAAGAAGCAGGATTCCTTTTGGAGAAAACTAATTCAAGAGAAAACTAAGCAAAAAATACCAAGATGCAAAGTTAAAGATTTAACTCCAGGCAGATGGCATGGAGTTTCATGAACAGGGAAAGTTAAACAGGGGCAGATGTCCTGTGAAAGGCACAGAAATAGAACCATTGGATAGGTTGAATTAAGCAGGCGCAGGGGGTCACTAAAGAGAATAACCAGCCATCAAAGGACAGGCTGGTTTTTATTTCCAGATGAAAGTAAAAACAATTTTAGGGCATGGATAGAGAAAAATCTGGATTCAAATCACTCTAATCACTGGGTGGCGTGACATTATCTCTTAGTGTAAACCAAGGTTGGGGAAATGACTTTTATTGAATTATAGCTCCTGGAAACTTTACCTTCATGGTGAATTGCTGACTAGCAAATTCATGTAGTAGACCAAAACAAAAACAAAAAAGTCAGTTTTCCAAACCCTGACCTAATCTACCCTCACAGAATTGTGAAGAGAGAAATGAGATCCATCATTCTAGATCCGTGATGGCGAACCTTGGCTCTCCAGATGTTCTTGGACTTCAATTCCCAGAAGCCCAAGCCCCCATGAATCCGCACGAATGGGTTTACTGCAATTCATCTGGCTTGCGCCGCCCTCGTCGCTCCTGGAAGTGAAAGTAAAATGCGCCTGTACGGTTATGGCTCGTCTGGGTTAACCCTTCCTCCGTACAGGCGCATTTTACTTCCGCTTCCAGGAGTGACGAGGGCGGCGCGGGCCGGATGAATTGCAGTAAACCCATTTGTGCAGATTCATGGGGGCTTGGGCTTCTGGGAATTGAAGTCCAAGAACACTTGGAGTGCCAAGGCTTACCATCACAGTTCTAGATCCTGAAAGGAGAACTAAGCTGCTATGATGATGAATAAATGAAAATAGTTGTTAGAAAAGAAAGCCCAATAGATGGTTTTATGAGTATTCCCATTCCGTAAGTACCGTAGACATTTTTCAGGAGACAGCTGTGTCACTCTGTTGCAGCATAAATAACAATGTAAAAAACAGCAACCCTGCGCCATCGTCATGACACGGGCCTCTATTCTGCTCACAATCGTGGTACATAAGGCTGTAAATGTGTAGTACTTGTGCCTCCTAAAGCTACACACACACCACAACCATACACCTGAGGAGAGGAAGAGGAAAACAAGAGTCCTACCTCCTAACTTCATCCCATGGCCAGCTCTGAGAATAACTCATGGTGTTAGAAATCCTGAAAGCTAAGACACTGGGGTATTGCTGGCTGAGGTAACTGGGTGTGTGGGATCATCTTCCCCCTATGCCTTGGTTCTTAGGGCCCTCAATACCAGGCATTGTCCCTGCAGCTGGCTGAGAGGCAGTCATGTTATGCTGGCAGGCAGGGAGTAAGTAAAACCCACTTAAATTATTTTATTTATTTGGTTTATTTATATCCCGCCCTTCTGGCGTGAACGCCACCCAGAGCGGCTAACAACAAAAGAAGAGCAGTCTCAACAATTCACAATATATAACACATCAGATACAAAAGGTGCACTAAAAATACAAACACATTCCTAAAACCACTAAAAAAACAACAACCCTCCAATGCCCTTCCTAACCCCCTAAGATAAAAGACAAGAATTAAAAAGGTAAAATCCATACAAAAAGGAAGCTTAAAAACAGATAAAACATACAAAATTCTGACAGCTCACAGCTATAGCATAAGGCAGCTAAACCAGCCAGCAGGCCTGGGCCGTTCCACATGTCGGATCCCATACCCGCTGGCATAGCCAGGTCTTAAGTGCCACTACCAGGGCAGCCATGCATGTGAAGTGGCAAACTGGATACCAATGTAACTGATTTATGAGTCATTGTAGAAGGAAAGACATAATGCTTTTCCATCACACTACCTGCATTGGTTGGCTTTTTGAGTACAGTACCAGGATATGTTGTGTTATTATCCACCAGAGTTTTGTGAAGGGCCAGTGTTAATTGCCACTGAGAATACTTTGGGAGTGTCGTCTCCTTTTGACTGAACTGCTTATAAACCCATCATGGATTGTGTATAGGACATATATGCACACTTATAACTCCAGGTAATATTTTGTGTATTTGACAGAGTGGGCTGTAGTCCATGAACATTGATGCTATAATAAAACTACAGTACTGTACTGGCCTTTTAACTTTGTTGTTTTAGTAAGCAGGCACCCAGCCAGTGTCACAAACTGAGTCTCAGTCTCAACTAGCATCACAATGGTTGTGTTACATAGACAAAGTTTTCCTATATCAGTGGCCGACTGGACCCTCCTATATCTCTCTGACGTTACACTGGTGATGATCAGGTCTCCAGAGGAGCCCAAAGCTCATGGCCTTATAGCTTTCCTTTGGCAGGTTGCCCAGGCTAGAGGGGACTTCCAAAAACTGGAGTCTCTCAAATATTGGCCCTACTGAATTGTACAACTCTGCACACAGCAGAAAACAAACTCTTACCAGAATATCCCATTCCTTTGCGTTCCTCATTGTGGCACATGCCAGCAAAATAAATGAATGCATAAATAAATCCTAAACATGCAGTAGAGCTTTGTTTTGATTATACACATGCAAATAATGCTCAGGTGAATGGGATGAGAAGGCAAGAACACAGGGAGGCACTTTATCCTGAGCCAGATTGGGCTGACAAGGCCAGTACTGTCAACTCTGACTGGCAGCTGCATTCCTTGGTTTCAGGCAGGATTTTCTCCTAATCTTCCCTAGCAATGCCAGAGCTGATGTAAAATCAATGCAATATCAGTGAGCTACTTATGTGCTATTTTTTTCTTAGCAGAGCACCTTATAAGCTTTAAAAGTTTAAATCAGAGATTCTCAACCTGGGGCCCACGGCACCATTTCATGTGGCTCCCTGCCGCCTCCACCACACCAGGAAGTGTCATCTGGTGGAGAAAGGGCAAAATGGCCATCCGGCCACATAAGCTGTCTGAGGGAGTATGACCCAGCCCACAGTTTAAAAAGGTTGAGAACTCCTGGTTTAAATAGTGTTCTGAAGAATCAGAAATAAGCAGATTTCTTTTTCTTAGATGAAACTCTTTAGAAATCTCTCGCCTCTTATTTTCTGGTTGTCATCAGTTGCTTTTTTAAAAGAAGAAGCAGAGAAGCCTGCCAACTGACAAAAAATATTGTGTTTTTCAAAAAGAGTTTACTCTGCAACAATCCACAAGGGATGCTTTGCATTGATGGAAATTAACTCTTATTCCACGCCCATTAGCCCAAAGTATATGCTGCTATTAAAGTCACAAGAACACTGGTCAAGAAGAAGGAGAAGAGGGGAATCAACAGGCAACCCAAAGAACCGGGCATCGGACACATAAAACAAGATACATTCTTGTCGCTGATTGATCTCAAATTTCCACACCCACCCGCTTTGGTTTGGTGTCTGTGAGGACATGGCCTCCCCAGCATGCTCTCAAGTGTATAGAATGGCTTTCCAAAACTAAGATTGCTCAACCTTGGGGTGAGGCTACACATGTGGCAGAAAGCAAGTGGTTCTCTACTACATAACAGCATGTATAGATACTTTCTCCCTCTCTCTCACACACACATACTCAGACTTTGTGCCATTATTTCCCAACACTGCGAAAGAACATACTGATCTCCCCAACAGCCAGTCTAAAGAACTTTTGGACATGGTTAGGGTTGTATTATTTTGCACGGCTGTTGGAATGAGTCAAGATGCCCATTCTGTAATTGAGTTTGGCTCTGCAAAGCAACTGGAGCCTCCAAATGTTTTAGTGCAGTGAACAGTGGGGAGGAAGGGAGCTATGAGGAGGCAGGGACCAAGCATTCTTCAGTCCCATTCTAAGGCCAGAGAGGAGAATGATAATAATTTTGTGTCAGAAATTATTCTGGGTTGAAAGGATTTTTGTGGAAGAAACTCCGCTCAAGGAACGCCCAAATGATGCTCCTTTCATGTCCCCAAGAGCTGGGGACAGAGACGGGCCCTCAATCTGGCCTGCAGTACCCAGGTCTCAAACTGTCGACTTGCCAGCCTTCCAGCTAACAAGGCGAGCTTCTTAACCAATGAGCCACTGCAGCTCAGAGAATGATGACAAAAAGGGAATTTCCAAGTCCAGAACTCTAAGTTCTGCTCAGAGGTCTCAGTACCCTGTGGGGATTGGGTGTGTGAAGGAACAGGGTAAACCTTAATGCTTTGACAGGGAGAGATCGGCCTGAGCCCAATGTCTGGCTTTCAGATTAAAAAGATGCAAGTTCTTGCTAGCAATGGAACATACACACGCACACCAGCTGCTATTTGCTCCATGCTGCATCTTCACCCATGGAATTACAAGCTTCATTCAGAAGCCCTGATGCTTCTTGCCACTACACCAAGCTCACAAGCATACCTGACCCAGAGGTCATGTAATCTGAATTCCCTACTCTCCTGACCTGTTTGGAGTGATAATACCATGTTGTATGTCCTGATTTCAAATCCTGATCAGCCACAACGTTCAATGGGGTGGCCTCCAGGCAGCCCACACATTCTCAGCCCACTTGATGGGTCTGGTCCTGAGGATAAAATTAGGATGGGGTAGATGAAGAGGAGAGCGACTTTGTCTACTGCCTCTTAGTGTCTTGGAGGAAGAGCGGCATATGAATGGGTAAAGCAAACAACAGAACTACAGCATGGCCAAAAGGTCAAATCTGTTGTCCTTGCAAACCATATTTCATAAGTCACTTCAGTTATTTTTGCTACAATTGCAGGAAGTGGTGGTTATTCAACCTTAATTTGCATGGGATACAAAGGGACGATATACTTTCCCCATCTACTAAACCTACCCTTACATATAGTTTTCCTTTTTTTTTTGTACAGCACATGTATATGTGTGTGCAGACTGTGGTTATCTGTATTTGTTAATTGTATTTATTTAAAGGTTTGTGTGGGTAGAGGGTTTTATTATTGTATTCTTTACTGTGATTTCCCAGATTCTAAGATCAAATGGCTTTGTTGCCTCACAAAATCAGTTGGAGATACACATGGGAATCTAAACGTTACAGCAACTCATGTCCAAAAAGCATTTTGGCAGCTTTTTTTTGAGTTACACTGGCCTCTAGTTTATATTGTATTATTAACATATTTCAGATGGAAATAATGTCTCAAGTGTGGAGATAAACAAAAACATCTTCATTCCCCTTTTCTGAAAAGGAAAACAGTTAGCTATGAAAGAGTTCTGTGTAATTCAATAGATCGCAAAGCACTCACTGGACTTTAAAAAAAAAGAGATGGAATGAAGCCAGATTTTCATTTGTTGAAATTGTACTTCAATGCTGTTAGTAATACTGACAGACTCAATTACACTAAATACATACAAACTTACCAAATAAATGCAAATTCAAATTAATAATATACTTTGTACAGTATTTTTAAATTTTGGTACAGCATCTGGGCTACCTGGGCTGAAAAGTTTACTTTTAGTATAGTCTCTATGCATTTAGTTAGTTATGTGCTGTCAAGTTGGAACTGCCTCACAGTAACCTTAAACAAGGCTTTCAAGGTAAGTAAATATTTAAGGAGTGGGTTTACCAGTTTGGCATTTGGGAGATCACTCATTCAGAGTCACCATGGCTGGGTGAGGATTTGAACCTTGGTCTCCAGAGACCTCATCCATCAAGTATCCACTATACCACATTGGGAACCTCTCTATGTAGGACGATGGTAATTTTAGACCCCCACAACATCTGCTTCTTTTCATTTTTAACTAGAATCCCTGCAGCCATTGTTGTGTTTCAAAAGTAGAAAGCAAAACAATACACAGTATAGTAAAACCGCTACTTACGAAAAAAAAGTACGTTCCGTAGGCTTTTGCTTAAATCGGTTTTTTTATGTAACTCTAAGCAAACCCATAGGTAAAATTATTTTTTCACGCAACTCGAAGCAAACCCATAGGAAAAATGAATTGTTTATGTAAATCAAAGCAAACCCATAGGGAAATGAGTTTTTATGTAACTCGAAGCAAACCCATAGGAAAAATAATCTTTATGTAACTCGAAGCCAACCCGTAGGAAATCGTGTAAATTGGGCCATGGTTTTAGCACAAAATCATGATGCAAGTCGAATTTTATCTAAGTCGAAGCTTATGTAAGTCGGGGTTTTACTGTACTCAGCATCTCCTAACCATAAAATAATATGTATCGAGCAACCTTCCTGAGTTTGCCCTTTTAACTAAGGTCATAAAGAGGACCTTTCAGGACCAGAACAAATGTTTACCAAGTACAGGAATTCTACCAACCAGCAAGGGTCTCACCTGAAACTGACAGACAGAACTGCTCTCTCCTGTGCAAAACAGAGGATGTGCAGTTGTGTTTCTATGAGTGCAAATCCACCTCGGCATGGAGGTTGGGGGAGGGCGCTGACTGATATTTCTAGGGGGTCAGAGAATTACACACTTCCTTGTACAGATTGCTGTGGTCAGCTGGTCACCTTCATTTGCTGGGCGGGGGACCCTAAGCCAGCTCTGCAGCAACACTCTTTGTCCTAAGAAGAGTCTATCTTTTTTTAGCTTTCTCCCTCCCTCATCACAGGTATCCTCTGGCTCTGCTTCCTTATTAAAAAGGAAGGACTCTACACATAGAAAGGAATTAGCAAAGATCACCAAGTGTTGGGGATTTGTTCTCTGGAAACCAAGACCAAGATCATCTATCCTTCTTTATTCTGTATGAGTGTGAAAGCTGATTTGGGGGGGGGGGGGAACCCTGACTAGTTTAACCTAAGGGCTGGAGGAGAACTCTGAGGGTACCTTGGACTGCCAGAAAGATAAACAAATAAGTCAAGGAATAAATCAAGCCTAAACTATTTCTAGAGCAGTAGTTCCCAACCTTTTTTTGGCCATGCCCCACCTAAGCATCTCTAAAATCCTGATGCTCCCCATGTGACATATAATTCTTATTATTCAAAAAGGGAACTCCTATTTGCGTGGAGGAAGCCTAAAAGGCCATTAACTTAGTCTAACTTGTTGTCTAACTCGTTCTAGAATTGCCCCCCCCTTATTTAAAATCAAATTGCCCTCCTATGGGGCGTGTGCCCCACGTTGGGAACCATAGCTCTGGAGGTGAAAAGGATGAAGCTGAGGCTGTCCTACTTTGGACACATCATGAGAAGGGAAGAATCTCTGGAAAAGACAATCATGCTGGGAAAGGTGGAAGGCAGCAGGAAAAGAGGAAGATTAAAAGTGAGGTGGACTGACTCCTTAAAGAAGTCACAGGCTTGGATTTGCAAGACCTGAGCAGGTCTGTTAAGGACAGCACATTTTGGAGCTTGCTCGTTAAGGGGTCGCCTTGGGGGCTGGGGCTGACTTGACAGCACAATCAACTGCACATGCTCAGGAACACACTCACCCATTTCCCCAAGATTAGAAGTCTCGATGCCAACAATAGGGTGCAAAGCTCAACTCAAAACGCGTGTCATGTCCCTAGATATTCTCTTGTCAAGTCACAAAACAGAAAAACAACCGTCACTCTGATTAAAAGGTAAAGGTCACCCTTGCTGGAAAGCCAGTCGTATCTGACTCTAGGGTTCAGCGCTCATCTCTACTTCTAGCCAAATTAAAGGTAAAGGTTTTCCTTGCTTGAAAGCCAGTCCTGTCCAACTCTAGGGTTCAGTGCTCATCTCTGTTTCAAAGCCCAAGAGCCAGCGCTGTCTGCTTCTGCAGATGTTTCTGTGGTCATGTGGCAGGCATGACTAGACACCGGAGCGCACGGAAAGCTGTTTTCCTTTCCCAATGGAGTGGTTCCCTATTTATCTACTTGCAATTTCTTGCTTTCGAATGGCTAGGTGGGCAGGAGCCGGGACAAAGACGGGAACTCACGCCGTCCTGCAGTACTCAGGAATCGAACTGCTGACCTCCAGCCTTCCAGTCAGCGCCTTAGCCACTTGAGCCACTGCAGTCCCATAGCCAAATTAAAAGGCGTCCCTTGCTGGAAAGCCAGCCGTATCCGACTCTAGGGTTCGGTGCTCATCTATGTTTGAAAGCCGAAGAGCCAGTGCTTGTCTGCTTCTGCAGACGTTTCCGTGGTCATGTGGCAGGCATGACTAGACCCCGGAGCGCACGGAGCGCTTTTTACCTTTCCCACCGAAGTGGTATCCCTACTTATCTACGTACAGTACAGTACTTGCAATTTCTTGGCTTTCGAACTGCTAGGTTGGCAGGAGCCGGGACAAAGACGGGCGCTCACTCCGTCGTGCAGCACTCTCGGGTCTTGAATTGCTGGCCCTCCCCCCTCGCTCCTAATATGATCCCTCCGTCCCTCGAGAAGGAAAGGAACAGAAGTAGGTCACTCAGGCGGGAAGAGAGAGAGAGAGAGAGAGGAGGGGCTGGACTGAGTGTTTGTGTTGTCGTTGTGTGTGTGTACGTACGCGGGGAGGGGAAGGGTGCGTGCAAGACCCAGTCGGACACAGCGAGACACACCAGCACACGTACAAGCGCAGCCTCCCTCCCTCCCTCCCTCCCGTTGGCTGCGCGCGGCTCCGCGTTCAGAGAAGAGACTGTGCTTGTGCGTGTGGTGGGGGTGGCAGGGGGGGGGAAGGCGGGGGGGGGGAGTCATCCACCCACCCACCCACCCACCAGCAAAGCCCCCGCCCGGCCCGACCGAGGCTCCGGAGTCCTGACACCGGCGGGCGGACGGAGCCCCCCTCCCTCCTTCCCTCCTCCACAAACAAAGCGCTCTACTCGCACGCGCACGCCCGAGGACGCGCGCGCCGCAGACACAACACACACGTACACAGACAGATAGACAGACAGACAGAAGAACAAGGGGAGAGAGAGAGAGAGAGCCAGGGCAGGCAGCAGGGCAAGCAGCAGGGCACACATACAACACCCGGGGAATGGGGGTCTGGGGGAGGGTTTCTGCCTGCGTGAGGAGGGAGGTAGGGGGCGCCGTCCAGCCTTTGGCAGCAGCAGCAGCAGCAGCAGCAGCGCCTTGCCTTTCTCTCCTTGGTGGCCACTAGTCCCGGCTTCCTTCCTTTCCCACGACGACGCCTCGCCCGGCCGTCGTGTGTGGGTCCTGGGTCGCCTTCCTCCTCCTCCTCCTCCTCCTCCTCCTGATGGTGGTGCTGCTCCCGCGGCGGCGCGCGTTCTCGCCTCCGCCTCCTTCCTTCCTCCCTTCCAGCCCCGCTACCTCGCCGCCGCCGCCGCCGCCGCCCTACTTCCTTCGCCCGGGAATGTGTGTTAGTAGGTCAGCCGGTTGCATAAGCGCTGCTTGTAAGCGCCTCCGTCACACACACGCCCGGAGTCGCCGTACAGCACAGAACACACACACACACACACACACACACACACACCACGGCGGAGGGGAAGAAGGAGGAGGGAGACTGAGAAACAGAACAGCGGGGGCGGGGGGGGGCAGGCTGGGCCGGAGCCAGGGCGAGCCAAGAGCCACGCCGGGGGGGGGGGGGGGGAATCGCCGCTGCCGGGGACAGACACAAGCAGACACAACACACACACAGGGATGCTCGCTCTGACTGTTGTACAACACTCTCCCACTCACACACACACACTCATACACCAGGTACAGGGATGCTCTGACTTTGTTGCACAACACACACACACACACACTGTAGATACACTGGACAATCAGAAAAACAAAGAAATGGGCCCTAGAACAAATCAATGTTTGAATTATCTGTAGGAGCTCATTTGTTGTAAGGTAAAGGTCACCCTTGCTTGAAAGCCAGTTGTATCCAACTCAGTGCTCATCTCTGTTTCATAGGCAAAGAGCCAGCGCTGTCTGTTTCTGCAGATGTTTCTGAGGTCATGTGGTAGGCATGACTAGACGCCAGAGCGCACGGAATGCTATTCCCTTCCCACCAAAGTGGTCCCTATTTATCTACTTGCAATGTCTTGCTTTCAAACTGCTAGGTTGGCAGGAGCTGGGACAAAGACGGGAGCTCATTCCGTCCTGCAGTACTCGGGAATCAAACTGTGCAGTACTCGGGAATCAAACTGCTGACCTGCCGCCTTCCAGTCAGCGTATTAGCCACTTGAGCCACTGCAGTCCCTTCATTTGTTGTAGGAAGCCCATCTTTCTGAAGCAGCACCTTTGTTGCAAGTACTGTACCTGTATTTCCATATTCCGTACAATTCCCATTTCACTACCCCCCCACCAATCCAACTTGTGAATCCACACTCTGGTATCTCCAGACTAGACTACTGTAATGCGCTCTACATGGGGCTGCCCTTGATGACCATTCGGAGGCTGCAGCTGGTCCAGAATGCCACGGCCCGGGTGGTGATGGGGTGTGGACGTTATGCCCATGCCTCACCACTGCTTCGGGGGCTGCACTGGTTACCAGTTTGTCTCCGGGTGCAATTCAAGGTGCTGGTTTTGACCTTTAAAGCCCTACATGGTAGTGGGCCAGGGTATCTTAGAGACCGCATCGCCCTAAGGACGTCTGTCCGTCCAACCAGACCGGACCGGAGGGGCTCTCTAATTGTGCCATCAGCCAGGGGGGCTCGCCTCTCTGGCACAAGGAGGAGAGCCTTCTCTGTGTCCGCACCGGCCCTTTGGAACCTCCTGCCTGTGGAACTGCGTCTCCAGACGGAGTTGTTGCCCTTTAGGAAGGAACTAAAGACCTGGCTGGCGGGCCAAGTTTGGGGTGCGGGTGGGGATGGGGGTACCGTTGGGTGGTTGGTATAGAGAAGTGTGCCTTCCCCCAAGGTCCCTTCGGTTCTTGCGCACCTTTTAGGGGTGGGTTTTTTTAACTTTTAACTTTGTTTTATTATGTGTCTTTTATGTATTTACTGTCCGTTATGTAAACCGCCCTGAGTTGGGTTGTACCTGACTGGGCGGTATATAAGCGTGAAAAAAAAATAAATAAATAAATAATTAGCTAGCAATTATTTGTTAGGGTGCTGGTTGGCAAGGCTCTTATTTTATGTCCCGATCAAACCCTGGCCTGCCAAAATGAAGCCAATTCTTGGCTTTGTCATTGGCCAAACTTAAGTCCTCATCAGTGCATGTTTCTGGCAGTAATTGGCAAACCAGTAAATGAGCCGGATTCTGCATCTCCCCACATTCACACAGCGTGTTGTTGTCTCCCAGCAACCCCCACTTGAGCATGTTGGTCTTGCATTTAGGGACTCTAACCCTCAGCCTATTCAGGGTCCTCCAAGTGACGTAGGGGAGGTTGACTTCCTCAGCCATATCCTTCCTTTAATGTTGTTTCTTGTCCAGTGAGTTCCTCCCTCCATCTTCTAATTTGTTTTTGCTCTTGTTTATCCTCAAGAATGTTGGTTCTTGACATAAAGCTCTTCCTGGATCTGAGCCAGCGGACTTGCAGCTCATAGCTGTTCAGAGGATGTCAAGGGTCATTCTCTTGCCTAGTTCTCTGGGTGTGGTTGGCATCCATAATGTACCCATTACATAGTTATTATTGAATCCCTACTGACAAACTCTGCTGATACTTCCTATTGGTGTAACAAACTAAGGAGCTGCCTCTTCCCTTGGAAGTAATCCATGTTCAGGGAGCTTTCAAGAAAAGAAAGTGAAGGGGCGTCAAACCTTTCTTCCTTCTGCATCAGTGCGATGCCATCACAGTAACTCTTCTGGTCTGATTTTAAACAGCAAATATCAGACACGGTGTGTTCTGTCACTCCCCTAATGGGATAAACACATTTTTAGCAACAAGGAGCAGGAATTCTCTTCAAAGCCTACATTCATTAAATGGAAATGCCAGGGGCTACTCCAAGTCTTGTGTCCAAAGCCTGCTATTTTGGCATGTGAGGTGCAAAGTCTCACTGGCACTTTTCTCCACAAAAACAATTTTTTTTAGCCATCATTTCTATTTGTATGTCAAGTTTTTTGTAAGTCGAACTGTTTGTATGTCGGGGTTCTATTTTAATTTTTCCAGCATAATCCTGAACAGGTTGTACTCGGGGCATATCATAAGAAGACTAGCTGGAAAAGACAATAATGCTGGGAAAGGTGCAAGGCAAAAGGAGAAGAGGAAGACTAAACCACAAGATGGATCGTCTCCCTAAAGCAGGGATTCTCAACCTGTGGCCCATGGGCCGGATGCAGCCTGTGGGCTGGATGCGGCCCTTGGCACAGTTTCATGTGGCCCCCCACTACCTCCACCACACCCGGAAGTGCCATGTGGTGGAGGAAGGACAAAATGGCCGTCCAGCCCCTGAAGCTGTCTGAAGGAGCATGACCCGGCCACTGGCTTTAAAAGGTTGAGAACTCCTGACCTAAAGGAACCACAGCCTTGAGTTTATAGTTGCTGAGTAGGGCTGTTGGGGACAGGAGATTTTGAAGATCTCTCATTCATAAGGAAGCTGTGAGTCAGAGGCAACATGATGACACATAGCAACAGGCTCAGCAATAGCAACAACATCAACAGTCCACTCAGAACTAAGTTGAATTGACTGTAATATTGTTGGCCCAGCTCTGACATGGTGCAAAAGGAAAGGGTGGTTGGGAGCGAGGAGGAAAACAGGCAGACACAGGTGATTAATATTTTTCTTTGGCTGGGGTAGGGATGCACTTTCTCCTAGCTGCTCCTTTCCATGGATAGAGTCATGAGACTCTTTTGCTAAAAAGTTTCACCTTGACAAGCTGTAGTAGGCCTGTGAATTTTCCCCTTAAAAAGAGATTGTTGCTGCCAACTTTACCTGAACCATTAAGAAAGTCCATATAGTTTCTCTGCATCCATTATTAATCTCGCTGTTATTCTGTATTTTAAAAAACAAGCAAAAATCCATTCGAGGCTTGGGAACTTTAATATCAAGGTACAACTCCATAAAAAGCATCCATTAATATAATGTTAACGTTTTCCGACATTTCCTTCTTCGGACATTATATGATGACTACTTTTCTGTTCTGCAAAGATTAAACAATTCTAAATATCTCTGTAGTACAAGGTTACAATACAATGCAAATAAATGGAGACAGAACCCACCTGTTGTGTAGTATTGACTTAATTAAATCTTAAATCTTAGCACATCCTCACCTCTCTTCAGTAAATTCATGCTGGGCTACGGGCGTTTGTAAGATTGCTATTCTCATTAAATACTGTTTACACAGGTAATTGATATCATTGCAGATATATCACGTGTCTCCCATTTGAATCTGTGTTTATGTCTATTTTAAGTTTATACTGAACCAAACACTGTATTTTAAGGCACTTTATACACTTTCCTCGTGTTTTTTCAGATGGACAGTTCATGACTCTACCCAACAAAAGGCTTTCTTTGTTTTCTTCCTTAAATGATTGTTGTGTATTTAAGGAAATGTGTTTGCCATTTTGTATTGTTGTTAAAGAGTTTAATATGTACAATAATACATCATACAAAGTCTGCTTTGTACAACATCGAATTCATACAACATCGCCTAATTCCTTGAAAAAAGTTGCCTCATACAAAGTCACTGTGACTTTGTATGAGACATTGGGGTTTTTCCCAGGTTGCATTGTGCCTGGGCAGTATAAAAGGCAGGTCACATGCGTGCATTGCTCTTGTGGGTATTGCATGAGGCGAAGAGTGTTTAGGAGTGGTTTTGACGATGATTTTGGATTTTTCTGATTTTTTTCATCAGAATTTTTAAAAGCATTTCTGGGATTTTTGCAGCATTCTTCAGGTTTTTGGACAATCAGGGTTGTTGGACATGTTTTTGTAATGTATTTAGCCTTTAGACAATGATTTCTTAAAGTTCTGTCAGTTTCCTGTCTGTAACAGCACAGACTTCACGGCAAAGTCAAGGAAACAGAAGTACAATGTATCTCTATGGAAACAAAGTTGTACGAGGCATCGCGGCAAGGATTTAGACGTTGTATGAGGCATCGCGGCTAGGATTCTGCATGCCTCATACAAAGTCCAAACCCGTATAAAGTCCAAACTTGTGGAACCAAGTTTGGACGTTGTATGAGGTATCACTGTATTTGCTTTACTATGGTCCGAAGTCTCACAAGACTTCGGGAGGGTTCTGAACGTGAACAGAGCTGTCAACAGTTCTAACGTTTTTTCCCCAACTGTCAGTTCTGATCAGAGATAGCTAAGGAATGTGAGGGTGTATGGTTAGCTCTGGTCACCTATTCTTATTCCAAATAAAGTTGTGTGTTTGGCCTCGTATTGCTGGCTGCTGCCTATTATTTCCAGAACACTAAAATGATTTAAATATGTTTACCTACTTTTTGGCAAGAAAAGGGTCAAAAGAAGTAGGAAAGCATGGGGAAATTACCAATAAGACCCAACCTTTTTCTGGATGAGGCTCCTGTAAAATTCTGTGAATGAAGGAGGACACAATTTTGTCGCAGACAAAATGAAAAATGAAGAAAAGGATAGGTGGCAGGCAATTTGCACGGATCCTAGGCATAGGAGTGAGTGAGAGAGGGGGGGGGGACCTGGGAGCTCCAGAAACAGCTGCTATTGCTGTTACTTATGATTGTTCACATTTTATCAGTTTATATTATGTTTTCTGTGGGACAAGAACACAGGCTCCTGCCTTACAGAGCATGCAATATAAAAGTCAACACAAGAGACTCCACAGAGACAGGGGAAACAGGCCACCTCTCATTCAGTACCTGTGGGATGTGTCTCTAACTACAATTTCCATCACCCCAGGGAAGCCAAGGAACAATGGGACTTGCATTTCAATTCAATACACCTGGGAAAGTATCACATTGGGGAACATAACATCAGTTTCCCATTTTTGCAGATGGCATTCGAAAATATTCCTTCTTCTTCTGACATCTGTTGGTGGTTCCCAGTATGACAGCCTTTACATACCATAGGTAAAGGTCTCCCTTGCTCGACAGCCAGTCGTGTCTGACTCTAGAGGTCAGTGCTCATCTCCGTTTACAGCCAAAGAGTCAGTGCTGTCTGTGTCTGCAGACGTTTCCGTGGTCATGACTAGACACCAGAGTACACGGAACGCTGTTACCTTCCCACTGAAGTTATACCTATTTATCTACTTGCAATTTTTTCCTCCAAACTGCTAGTTGGCAAGAGCTGGGACAGATGATGGGAGCTCATTCCATCATGCAGTACTCAGGTCACAAACTGCAGACCTGCCAACTTTCCAGTCTTCAGGTTCAGTTACATACCGTAGGTAAAGGTCATCCTTGCTCGAAAGCCAGTCGTATCTGACTCTAGGGTTCAGTGCTCATCTCTGTTTATAGCCAAAGAGCCAGCACTGTCTGCATCTGCAGATGTTTCCATGGACATGTGGCAGGCATGACTAGACACTGGAGCGCACAGAACGCTGTTTACCTTCCCACCGAAGTGGTATCTATTTATCTACTTGCAATTTCTTACTTTTGAACTGCTAGGTTGGCAGGAGCTGGGACAGAGACGGAAGCTCACTCCATGATGCAGCATTCGGGTCTTGAACTGCTGCCCTGCAGACTTTTCAGTTGTCAAGTTCAGCATCTTAACCACTAAACCACTGCAAGCCCTACATACTATAGTCAACAACTAATTGGTCAGTCTTGTATGTTGGAGCAGACTGTAGAACTTAACAATTTCTAATATATTCATGAAAAATGGATAAAACAAATCCATGTGTGAGAGAAAGGCCACTAATATATATTTTTTCTTATTAAGAAATATTTTAAATATTCAAACAAAGTTAAAATAACTAGTACCTTCTAACAGATATTCCTTTCAAATCTTTACAATCTAGGCTAGGAATTCAACAATTTATTCTGTTGTTTTTCTCCATGACAACTACCAGAAGAATCCACCCAGTCTGGGTGTGTGAGTGATTGTCTAGCTAGAGCAGTGTTTCCCAATCTTTGATTTTTGGACTTCAATTCCCAGAAGCCTAAGTCAATTCCCCAAAGCACTGATCAGCCAGTGTACTGACTTCAGCTTCTGGAAATGGAAGTCCTCCTCTGGGGCGTGCACCCCCCCCCCCTTGGGAAACACTGGTCTAGAGCATGAATGTTCCTCAGCACATCAGCTCTTAACTTTTTCCAGTTCAGTTTCTGCACCAAGACTTTTGAGAGCTTGAAAACATTCTCAGTGGGGGTGGGGAAGAAGTACCATATATACTTGAGTATAAGTCGGGTTTTTTAGCCCCCAAAATGTGGACCAAAATGGGACATGACTTATACTTGGGTCAATGTAAACACTCAAAAACATACCCACACAAATGTCTAAATTAATTTTACAGTATTTTCATGTATATTAATTATTGAAACTCTCTAGCAACTGCTGCATTTTCCACCCTGACGTATACTCAGGTCAGTCTGTTTTCCTAGTTTTAGAGGTCCAAATTAGGTATCTCGACTTATATTTGGGGCAACTTATAGTGAGTATATTCGTATAACTCCTAGGATTCTCCAACCAGCATAACTGTTGGGCATTCTGCAAGATGTAGTCCAAAAAGTAACTTTTCCAAGTTTTCTGGAGGGTTGCTTTTCATTGGCTTGTCTTTTTCAAACTCTGGTTTGCTCACAGAACATATTAAGGAACTATGCACTTTCAACAACTCTGAACAACTGACCTTCTTTTTACAAGACTATCCAGTCTATTTATTGTTTTAATGAGCCACAACACATTTATGTCAAATAGTTTTTTCTTTGAGCATATGCAGAGTGCTTTTTCACTAGCTTTGAATAACTAAAGCCAACTCATTGTATCTAGAAGTATCACCATAGGCCTAATTTTCATGTGTGCTTCTCTTCTGTGTGTCACTTAAGTATGAAACAGTGTCTGCTTAATGCAGAAGTCACACAGATCCTTGAAAATAACTTCTCCCATTGTAGGAATTTTATGAAGTGTGTTTTATTTACATTCCTCCCAATTCAGGATTTTTACATCCTTCCAGAAATCGCAAACAGGTACCTTGCAACCACATCTCCAATTTATATGGGAAGGGGGGCAAAACATGGCACCATACAGTTAACAATCCAATGGACAATACTAGAAAGGTACTTTTTATTACAATCACAGAAGTATTATGGTTAGGTAGCAAAGAACGTTGCATAAGCTCAGAAGAAGTTCCAGCTGATGCAAATGTGAAAATGCAAATCAACTACATTTTTGTAAGAAAAATAGGAAAGCTAAGCAAATTGGAATATTTTCCAATTGTCCTTTTCAAAGCTTGGAAAAGGCACTTTTGGGGGGAGTACAACACCCAGAATGTATGGAGCCATTATGAAAATTCTAGGACTCCTAATCTAAAAAAGTGACTTTTCCAA